>JAHLKC010000010.1:0-456570 GCA_025449115.1 Chytridium lagenaria | reverse complement strand
ATTTTTATGGGATACTCTGGATTCCGCAACGATGAACGCTACTGGCTTAGCTCATTCATTAACTTAGGTTTTAAGGATGGATTTCGTCATAGCCATCCGCATACGCCAGGATATACTTGGCATGATCCAACAGAGTTCTATAAAGCTGTTTGGAGAATAGACTACGCCTTTGTAGATAAACGAATTCCTTGCAAATGGAATGTCAACCACCATTTTGTGGCGTCACTGACTGACCATGAAATGGTTGAATTGGTCTTAGAGCACAGCGATGCTCACCACAATGATTATGACAACATGATCTCATTGCCGGCACTTGACTTACCTGATCAAGAGCCACCGCATAAGCCCCAAACAACCCTGGGCCTTCTGCAATGATAGGAATAAATGTCCCCAATGCCTTCATGGCTAATGGACAAATATCTGGTGACTTTCTTAAAGCCCAAAGAAATGACTTGAGATTTGCTGACGTCATCAAGTTTCTTGAGAAAGGAATCCTTCCTGAGGATCCTGATCTTAGAAAGGGTGTTTTAATGAATGCCCAGAATATGGTAATGCGTGGTAGAGTTCTCTACCGCGTACTCTATGTGAAGGACTACCTTATGCGACGATCACCAGTGCGAGTCGCTTTATGTGTCCCCAAAAGACTTCAGGACGTTGCTTTTGATGCCGTCCATGATGATATGATGGCTGGAGGACACCTCGGTGTTCGCAGACTTATCGCCACTACCCTAGATAGGTTCTGGTGGCCTACTATCCAAAAGGACTTAGAGGCATATATACGACGATGCCCTACATGTCAACAATCTAAAGATAATTTGACTAGAAAAGGTGCTGTGAGGCCCATACCCTTTGGTCATAGACCTTGGGACCGTGTCGCCATTGATATCACCGTGTCGCCATTGATATCGTTGGTCCTATGAACACTAGCCAACGTGGCAACAAATACATTGTTGTCCTCACAGATTACTTTACCCGTTGGGCTGATGCTTTTGCCGTCCCCGACTTAGAAGCAAACACCATTGCTAGAATAGTTGTGGAGCAATGCTTTTGCCGCTTCGGAATTCCCTTGACCTTACACTCGGATCAAGGACAACCATTTCCTAGTGACCTTTTAAAAGAGTTGCCACTGTACTAGGAATGAAACAATCCTTCTCTATGCCGTATTGGCCTCAGGCCAACGGTTTAGTTGAACGAACAAACAAAACTCTATGCCAGATGATACGTGCGTATATAAACCAAAGAACACATGACGATTGGGATGAAATACTCCCCTATGTGTTGTTTGCATACAGAACAACGGTCCACCAGACCACAAATGAAACCCCATTCATGATGATGTTTGGCCGTGAAGCGTTTACGCCGGCTGACCTCAAGTTTGGTTATCCCACAGACGATGTGTTTGCGGAAGAATATCCTGACCCACGATTGTGGGCTCAGACAGGAGAAGAACCTCTGATAGCTGTTTCCACTACTAGAAATACTGCAGAGGCTCTTCCTAAAATACTTGCTATGTTCTCTGAACAGCTACATTTCTTTGACGGCCGCTTAGCGCGAGCTGCTCATGGACTTGCTCGGACTGATGGTCGAGAGCCTTACTTGCTCATAGCTGACGTCCTTAAGAAATATAGTTATGATCTATTTTACCTTGTCCACATCCACTCGATGAAGAGACTTGGACACACTTTCCAATGGAGATCCTTTGGAAGGAATGAATCTTCCCAGATGCATTCGTTAACTCGTAAAGCTAAAACGACCTGCATGGGAAAGAAAAAGATGCCTATGTATCTATTATTCATAATGGCTGTATGACTGAACGCCCGCATTTGCGTGGCAGTTACCCCATATTTGTTGACAACGCCATGAACTTATATGTCAACAACACTCTGGTACTTTCCCCAGATATTATACACCTCAACGCTGGCCGTCCCCTTGTTGACGATGGACCTGCACGGCATGTGAGAATCATTGAACTTGAAGTCAATGACGATCAGGATGACTATGTTTCTCCTGAAGATGATATAGACACTGACACACATGTGAGTGTGCTCATGAATACTCGACAAGCTCTTCAGGACTTTGTCAAGGAATCCCTCAACGATGATGATGATCGTTTGGCGGCTAAAGATTATGTTACTCAGCTAGCTGCTAGACTAGCCTATTCAAAAGCTGTACTCTTGCGTGCAGAACTCAAACGCAAGAGACGAGCGCAACAAAATAAACCCAGTCGCAACAAACACTCGTTTGATGTTGGCGACCTGGTATGGCTCTCTGTCCCCTTGAAGACTGAACGTCGAGGGAAAGAGAACAAAAATGCCCCCACTAAGAAGTTCCAATTTAGATGGGCTGGCCCTATGCGTGTCCTTAGTAAATCTATGGACAGCAATAGATACACAGTTGTAGAGCTCCTCCCTGGAGGCCAGCTCTTATCACGACTTGCTAACGCTGCTAGGCTCAGACCATTTGAGTCTTTGCCGCCTACCGAAACTGCTAATGCTGCATCTGCAGAAGTAGCTTCAGATGACTTTGCTGCTGAAATCGCAGCATGGAAAGAACTCCAAGTTATTAGACGCATGCCTAAGAATAAGGTAGCAGTTGGAGTTAATCGCGAATTGTTTCGACGATTTGATGAAGAAGTCGCCGACGCTGACTATAATGATCCTGAGTTCTATGTTGAGAAACTGGATTATCATACTTATGATTCTCATAACAAAAAGTATAAGTATTATGTTAAATGGCTCGGTCATGGGACCGCGCATAACCTTCTCATGGATGAAGAGGCCTTACCTTCATCCATAGTTAAAGATTACTGGGACCGCGTTGCTAAGACACAGCCCACAGCATATGCTCTACGAGTAGTATATGAAAAGAATGCTGGCCGCAAGAGACTTGCGCCTAAGCCCATATCCTACACAATGCCTGAAGATAATGATGGTTATCGTAGTGAGGATGAAGATGAAGGTATCCTAATGATACCCCTCCTAGCCCCCTAAAGAAACGTAAGCGCAAGGCTAAACGTACTTTACGGCAAGCTGTACCCATAGATTCTGATGACCAGAATGCTATTGACAATGACGTTCCTGAGTTGGAACCTGATATAGATAATAATCTTTATGATGATTATCCTGATAATAACTTTGAAGTACCACTAGCTATAGAGATGCTAGGCGGTAACAATTATATAACCCTTGCCAATACTTGGCCTTATAGACTTGCCGATAATGCAAGCTTTGATATATTCACAGATAGTTCTTATACTTCTGACAGCTAAGTTAGACTTTTCTCACGTAAGTCTTTTCTTAAAAACGGGAGAATGTGAAGAATTACGTTATTCACATGGCCTATGGCTCATAAGGACATTTTGTCTAAGTCCGTTGAGTTCCGTTATATCCCGCGTCGACGCGTATATTTACGCGTCATATTGAATCCTCCCTTCTTTTCCCTTTGGGTTTTTTATATATAGTTTTTCCCCACGTTTATAGGGTTTTTATTGAAGGAGGTGGCGCGCATATGTGCCGTTTATGTGTGTGTGCATATGTTGTGTCTGTTATTTATTTGTATTTTGTGTATTACTTTAATATGAGAGATTTCTTGATTTAATTTGTACATGTTGAATTAAGTGGTTGATATTGAGTTGATCCCCCATCCTCTATCTCACGCGCGTGGCCTCGCCGTGATCTCCCTTCACTCCTTCTTGGATGGCAGCCCACCCCTCTACCCCCTGCCACCTGGTGAAGCCGCAATCCAGCTGTCTGAAGCAGAAGGCTGCGATGGGAGCCCAAGGGTCCTCCTCATTGTCAGTGTCCTTTAGCTTAGGCTTGGTCGGCTACATTCCACCTCTGATGATCCCCGAGCCGGTGATCGACGCTGCAGGCAGGTGATGAGTGAGGTTACCCTGTGCCAGCTCGTGAGGCAACGAGATCATCACGTTCCAAAAGGTGCCATAGCAGGAAGGCAAGGAGGCTTTCAGCCATCCCCGATCGCCAGGAGACGATCTGGTGCTCATATTGGTTTATTAGCAAGGTAAGTCGACATAGAAGATACTAAACACGTTCCCTTCTCCCTTTAATTAAGCAGAACCTCGCGATCACTCACCCACACCATCGCCAAACAACAACAACATCACTTAGATTCAGGAGTACATCCTGTCCCCTAGGTGCTCTGTGGACTTGCTCTGCTGGAGCAACTCCTTTACTCTTCTCCCCTACCCCCTAGTCGAAGCTAGGTAGGGAGGGATGGGTCAAGAGAAGATCACAATACGTTGCAATTACTAATTGTACACAGAAAATTACGACCTTAGCAAGCTCATTGCCATTATTGATGGTAACGACTACCTGAAGAATGTCGTTGATTTATATCTTATTGTCATGGAAAACAACATAACCCATCGGACTTATCATGCTGTGGCAAGCCTTCCATGGATGTACACTTCAACAATAAATCCGCCTCCAAAGCGTCTTCATAGCCTCATCAAACGTGTTTCTCGTATATCAGCCAAAGCAGGGCTATTACCACTTACTGCTTCCTTTGGTACAGCAACAATGACAGAAAGACATCTGGTTCCTTTTCTCTCAATATCTACTGTGGTCAAGATTTGGCTCTCGTCTCCGCATATTCGGGAGGATATTATTGCCGTCAACGCCATCCACACAATACCTTATCTAACAACTCCATCATCTTTGCGCGATCGTGTGCGTACTGCAGAAGGTTACGATGGTGGTTATGAGAACGTCTGGGAAGGGAGTGACTGGATTGGTTTGCTTGATAGAACAAGCATCTTTGGAGGCCTCGATTTGATAGCTGTCGGAACCGACGCGCAAAACCGCTGTTTTTACATCTATACTTCTATAACGACGACTTTGGTTGGAAGGGAGTTGGAAAACATGACCTGAAGCATCTAGTATTCATGGTATCCGCTGGCGAAATCAGTCGAGCTTTCCGTGGTCGGCCAAAGTCTCTTGGAGTTGTGCCGATACTGCTCTGCAAAAAAACCTCACATAAGCTTGCCGGAGATAATAAGCTGCTGAGTTTATTTACGGAAGACCTCAATCAGCTTTCTAAAGGCGTTGATATGCTCATAGATTCGACGTTATATTGTGTCTTCGCGTTTGTATGGATCATATTAGGTGATATACCCGCAAGGAAAGGGATTTGTGGGTTTTCTCCCTCCGTCAAGTGTTCCAGACCTTGCCATGTATGCACCGTACCGCACAATTCAATTCGTGACGCTACTGAACATCCGTTGCGGACAGCAGATGATATGAGAACCTTGTTTAGCCTTAACCGTGGCCGCGTGGGAAATCCTTACTCGGATCAAAGTTACGATTTATCAAAGGAAGGGATTAATGGTTTTTCAGAAATACTGAAATGGCCGGGCTGCAATGTACCCGAAACGATTGTAATTGACTTAATGCATCAGGCATACCTGGGAGATTGCAATCGTTTCTTTTTCCGGCTTATGGATGGGATGTCAGGGAATGTTCAGAAAAAGTGGGAATTGCTGGGGAAAGAAAATCGGGAATTCTGTCGCCTTAACGGAAAAACTGGTGCTTATTCGTTCACAAATCCATCGCAGTGGAAAGGCCTCAAGGCGCACGGCATCAAACTTTTCTGTGAGGCATCCCCTTACATGATTTGCAAACTGGGTTTTCTCGATACGGACTCTATGAAGCGGCTCTTTCTGCACTGGTGCTTCTACGTTCGTATCATTATGCTTTTAGCTCAACACACACTGAGCAAAGAAGACATGACTGATATTGACCATTTTATTGAGAGCCTCGCGAACCTCTTAGCCCTGGAGAACACGTCAGATTGGGTTTCCTTAAACACACATCTTCTAAGGCATTGGGAGCGCACCATTCGTCAATTTGGACCGCCGCGCGATTATTGGTGTTTTGTTTTTGAGGCATGCATTGGCACTTTGAAACACCACTTCAACAATGTTAACTATCTTCACGTATCGAGATCAGTCTTTGATAGATATTCAGCAAATATGACCATGGAAGTCCTGCGGCAGGTGAAAGGGAAATCAAATAATATACCCGTCAGGTTAGTTAGTTTATTAATGTAAGTGTATGGTAACGGAAACGCGCTAGATTCGAATTTCCTAACAAAGGATCACCATGGGTTAATCGCGAGGGCCCGTGCGTGTTTGATGATGATCGAGACAAAACACGCCAATTCATGTTTGCTAAACATGGCCGCGCCATTATTAATTACGAAACATACAAGGCGGGAAGTAAGATTCTGATGGAAGCTACATCGTATCGACAAGACTCACATTGGGGAAATCATTTCATTTCTTTGGACACAAGACTCAGAGAGGCGCCTTGTTTCTTATCGTATGCCTCTTCGTGAAACTAGACAAGAGGACGATGATTACAAACCACTTCACTGGGTTAAGATTACGTCCGAACTTTCTCCTTTAATATTTATTACGGAGGTGGAGAAAATAAAGAAGCCTGTGAGAATCTTAACTTTGACACCAGGTCTTCTTGTGTGTACGAATGTAAACTGTTACGATTAAATAAAGTCAATGCTTTATGGTGATGGTCTCATCTACACGATCGGACAAAAAAATTGCGGTTGATTGAAATAAGTGAAATCCATGATACCCTCTGATGACGAAGATGCTGAGTCTTGGGGTTCTATCAATCTGCCGGATCTGGATTTTGAGCTGGAACCATTCAAGCAGCCTATCCAATGTACGAAGAGCTGTTCTGATTGCCATACAAAAGACGGTCGCATCCGGCTAATGCGGAAGGAAATTGAGGATCTTAAGGATGAACTTGCAAAGCTGGAATCAAGCCGGAAAGTGGTCTTGAAGTGCGCTGAATACTTCACCAAAGCGGCAGGTCCAGATATCCAACGCCGTGACTAAGATGAATGAATCTGTCAAAGGAAGTTCTTCATCATTCATTGGGAAAAGTTCTTATGATTTTATGTACTAGTTTATTCTTATCACATTCTAACTCATGCTAGCCAACCCTCCATCCCTTTGACACAGGTTTCAACTTTTGCAAAAACTGAGGATACCTCGTTTAATGAAGATATCTCAAGTAAGATTGACCAGGTAAAATATCTCCCATATTCATAATGTGTACTGAAGTCTTAAAGGTTATGTCAATCGTTAGAACGGCAAAGAATAACGTTAAGTTGAAAAAATACGAGGCACCTACGTGGTCGGTTACTTTCCAATTCACCGTCGTCAGACCGCATTTGGAGAGACTGGTTGAATGGCCAAACATTCCTTATGGAACCATTCATGACACCGTTAGGAAACTAATCAAAAAGTTTATTCAAGACGAGCGCAGCGCCTTCAATCTACCAACAACTGGGGAGGAATATGCTCACCATCTTTCCGCTTTAATGGTTCAGTTGACGAATTTTGTGGCGGGTGAAAAAAAAAGGTGTCCAACGAGAATAAACGAGTTGGAGGTGATGATCTGTTCGAAAAGAAGAAAGGCACGACACCGAGTGACGCCAATTTTACATTTGATGGAAATGTAAGGAACTTTTCAAATATTGTGGGAGCATTACATCTAAAAATATCAATTTACATTTTTATATCTCGAAGGCTTATAAAAGGTCCTCCTCCTCGACTACACCGTTCCCTTCCTTCCACCTTCGTCATTTAGATGAATCTAAATTGATGGATGATATACCACATTTAGGTGAAGGGAGTCAAAGAAACCGTCAATCACGTAAGGAATTTTTCTTATGTTAAACCGTTTTATTGGTTTACTTAAATTATGTAACTTCCAGTTAGAAATGGAGTACTGCAGCAGGCTCGGCAAGTAATTAATGTTGACTTGTCAGCTGACGACGATGTGGACGATAAAGACACGGCAAATTCAACCAGACTCCGATGGGGCAATGACACGTTCTCGCTTCCGGCACCCGAAAATCGTTCCGATTACACGGCTTTAACAGTGGAAAAGCGGTCAATTATGCTGGCTTCAGCGATCGAGGAATTGAGAGCGACCGTTATGAAGAAAAACAGCAACGTTAAGGATTTGAAGTCACAGGTGGCAAAAGTTGTGATGCTAAGCCAGGGTAGTTTGAGCTTTAATTTTAGAGTATGTCTATTTTCCCTTTACTTTATCTCGAGAACGTAACCATTTATATTTCGAATCCGTTTTTTTTTTAATAATTTCATTTGCATTATATTTATTTTTCTTTTCACAGGAAACTTTATATGAGTTTCGAACTTTGGTGAAGTCTTCCTGGATGGAAGCAAGTATGACATTTAATTTACGAGAGTCTTGGACGAAGTTCAAGCAAATGTTCTCGTCAAGATTTTTCAAAGTCTTCGCCGTGTTTTATATGTCAGCCTTTAATGAAATTAAAGTTGGAAGGGAAACTCAAATGGACGATATTTTGGTTAAGATAGGACAAGTTGATCATTTCGTCAATAATAACCTTGGTAATCAAAATTCTGGTGGAGATAATGAACAGGTATTATGAATATGGCACCACTTTTGCTAATATTTGAAGGCACTTGAATACTTGATAAACATTCAGAACCCTGCCAGTATAATTTTAAGTACGGCGTATGTAGCGCTAGTCAAATTGGTCGGTGCGCAGTACATGAACGATGGCGACCATGAAGAACTTGATCGAAATATGAATGACGGTACTGAAGATAATGTAAGTGCACTAATCGTTGACAGACTAATCATTTTTAATCAGTTTCTTCACAAATTAAATGAGTTTGTTGTATCTCGGTTAGAAGACCGCGACCGCTCGCTCAATTTGGACAAAATCGCTTTTCTTGGCTTTATTTTCACCATTTACAAGCCATCTAACCCAAACCCTTACATTCGAGCGGCAACCATTATTGCCGAAGCAGTGCGCCAACTGGTGTTGTCCGAAAATCGTTACGAGCATACCTTTTGGGATGTTCTCCGGCAGTATCGACCATGTATTTCGAATGATGTTAAGCTTCACGAAACATTGCAAAAGTTCCGCTTACCTGGCTTAACCGCTAATATTGGTATTTACCCCCTTATAATTTCAATAGCGCTTGTGGTTGACTCATTCCCTCCAAACAGAACTGCAAAACTCCGCTGAGGGTGCATATGGTGGATATCGCACCGCAGCTATCCCGCCACCGCCCAGCATACGCCAACCGCTGACTCAACGTATTTCACCATCATCCGAATTAAATTCACTCTCAAGTGCTGCTTCGTCATCGAAAACGCCACAATTACCGCAACAGCCATTTACAGTCCACCCTCCCGCACAACAAGCAAGTATTCCTCGAAATCAGTTTTTGCCGTCTGCCTCGTCTCCGCTTCAAAATCTGCGCCTTTTGCCAAATGAACCTCCGTGGACACCGCAAAATGGGGCTGGACAACCCTACAATCACCTATATTCTTTCCCGCAGCAACCGTCACAGATAGTCCATACCTCCTTCCCGCCGTCCTCATATCAATTGATTGCACCGTCACCTCTCCAACGACAGGTGCCACATCTGTCACAGCACCCTCGCTCAACATCGCCTTCCCACCATGTTCAAGGAATGGTGCAGTGAATTATTTTATTTATGTGAACGACGCTAATTCTTTAAAGATTTCGCAGCATTCTCTTCTGAGCACACAAATATCCATAGCACCTCCAATTCAACAGCAGCAACATGTTGTCAAGCCTTCGTCACAATCACAGGATAATCCGGAAACTGTTGCGATGCCGCCAAGTTACCCGAATATCCAGCAGCAAACCGCCCAGCCTTGTGCATCTCAGAAACCAGATACTTTACATAATGGAGCTGTTCAAAAAAATCATACGGAAGGGTCACTGCAAGGTATTATGACTGAACATGCTCAATTCGGATTCTCTAAGCGTTTAAAAGGTTCACAAATCATGCAGGTCGATGAAACTGGAACTATCAACACAGTCAGGGCAACGGACAATAAGCATAAAGGTTTTATTTTCAAATTGATCTGTTTTAATGAAACACTGCCAGATCCATCATTCAGTCCCGAAGATTAACGACGAGGGAGATGGAGAGGACAACACTGGTAACGGGGAAAAGGTTAATGTGGTGATGGAGTCAACTGAGGTACTGAATGATGGGGAGGCCAATGGCTCTAAAGGAAGGAAGCGGAAAGCAACAAAAGCGGCAGATGTTGGAGATGGGACAGAAAGGGGTAAAAGAGGTCGGGGTAGAGGACGACGGGGAAAGTGAAACATGTTTTATGAGTAAACAACTGAATAAATCCTCCCCCAATAACCTGGTATTTCCCTGTTATTTCCCTGTGATTTCCCGAATTTTACACAAGATAACCTTAACGTCTACAATTATCCAGCGGGTTCCATGTGCTTTCTTGTCAAAAACCATCTCATTTCCAGGCCATTTCCAAAAACTGCAGCCAATAATTTATTTTTTTTAAATTCTGATTTCTGATTGGATGAAAATTAATTAATTGGCTGTTGTGATCACTGCCGGGAAATTGGGAGGAAATTTCGTGGAATTTTAAAGGAATTTCAGAGGAATTGCCCAGTATCCATTCTTGAAAGATTCGCTGTGTAAATACTGTGTGTTCAAACCATAAAAACAAGCCAAGGCAGATTTTAAATTTAGTTCGTACAAAGACAAACACATTCTAATCAATTTTTTGCGTTTGCACGGACGCGCTTCGCGACAAACGTTGTCAGTTCCATGATTCAAATCACGAATGTCAGTTAACGACAAAATCGAGCTTATATCTACAGGCACCATCTTCATAATTATAATAGAAAGAAATCTTAAAGTCAAAGGGTACATGAGGCAACTACAAAACAGCAACATTGATCCCCACCCATCACAACCCAAAGAAATTCCTCTTTTTCTTCTTCGCAGCCGGCGCCGCCTTTGCCGTATTTATCAACACATTCACACTCGTCGTCCCCACCTTCTTCTGCTGTCCCTTCTTCTTCATCTCTTCCAACACCTTCCTCGACTCCAATGTCTTTTCATGTTTATCCCCATACACCTTCACATTCACCTCAACACAAAGCCCCATAACCGCCTCCGCCATCTCATACTTCCCCATCTGCACACACAATTTCGCCTGCTGCTCAAGCGACTCCACATGTCCCTGATACTTTTTCAACTTCCTCACCGTCTCCACCTCCTTCATCAACTCCTCCGCCCATTCCTCATCCATCCCTTTCGCCTTCATAACAGCCTCCAACAACATACTCTCAGCCGCATCAAACTTCAACTGCTTCCACAAAGCCTTGGCAAGACTCTGCAACGTCACCACAAAATTCAATTCATCTCCTCCATCATCATTCCGTCGTTTCGCAAGCACCTTAAACAGCACCCCCTCAGCCTCCGCCCATCGACCATTCTCAACAAGCACAACCCCCAATATCATTTGCGCGTGAATCGTCGCCGCTTCTCCCTCTCCATATGTCTTGGCGGCGCGCGTGGCAATCTTTCGAATGAGGGTTTCAGCACCCGCGCTTTCACCATTGGCCGTGAGGTACAACACGACGGCAACACCAGCGTGGAGGGTATCCGGGTCATTTTCACCAAAGACCTTTTGGCACCGTTCCAAACGTTCCAAGAGGAGGACGAGACCGGGTGTGGTGAGATCTTGAGCAACATAGATGCCCCCCATGATACCAATGAGACTGATAGTGGACACGATGGTCGTTCCCCAGTTTGATTCTAGCGCGATCCAGAGCGGATCGAACAAGATCTTGGATGGCGACAGCAGAGTCGTGATGGTTTTTCATGGAATTCGGCGTACTCGAGTACAGCGGTGAAGGTTTTGAGGTCATCCCCGAAATGTTTTGGCAGTAGACGACAATGGCTTGAAGGGCTTGACCATGTTCCGTGACTTTGTTGAGGGATTCGGGGTGGATGCGTTTTCTTGGAGGGTTGCGAGGTGGAGGGTGTGGAGGGTATCGAGGCTGCTTGTGGTGTTGACGAGGTGGGAGGAGGAGGAGGGTTTATGATGGGGGACGGGGACGGGGCGCGACGGAGACCCGGGTTGGAGGTGGAACGGGAGAGAGAGGGGGGAGGGAAGAGGGTGTTGGAAGACGACGCAGAGGAAGAAGTGGAGGACACTGGCGAAAAGAGTTGATTTTGCGAATAGGAGGATGAGGATGATGAGGACGATGTGGATAAGCGGTTGGGCTGATACAAATAAAATGTTAGTTACAATAAAAACACGCCAGCCCACAAAAAAAAGATGCAGGGAATTGGTTAGGAGATATTAACTTACCGTTGCCGGTGGTGAATTTAAATGAAGGTTACCCATTCGATTCTCAAGCCCCTGAACTCCAGAACCCCTCGAGGTCCCACTTGAAGACGCAGATCGAGACAATGCCGCTCCACCATACGTACTTAACGATGATGCGCTCCCATCACGTTCCAGCACAGCAGTTTCCGCCACCCTAAAATCAAACGTATCATTCACCGCCACCCTCGGACTCCCCGTCCACCCCCCCATAGCACTCAAAGTAGAGCTCTCCCTCTCCTCCAACATGGTCTCAGAGACTCTAAACGACGCATTTGATCTCACTGAATTCCCGGACCCCGTTCGATCGCTTTCAGTAGACTCGGTCAACGCTTCGAGGATGGCAAGAACGTCAGAGAAGGATGGTCGGGAAGCTTGTTGGATTTCGAGACATCGTTCAATGAGTTGTTGAATGCCTTCAGGGATGTCGGGGCTGTGACGGATGACGGGGATACGTTTTTCGACCGTGAGGAGACGGTGGATTTCATCGTAGCGGATATCGGGGATAGGGATACCAAAGGGGCCAACCCAGGTGGTGAGCTCGGTCATACAACGCCAAAGGCGTAGACGTCACTTGTTGTACGATACTGTTTCATGTAAAGTAATTTAAAAAGGATTTAGAAGGGGTACTAAGGAGAGTAGCGCTATGATGTTAAGGGAAATTCAAGGAAATTGCAAATGACTGCTTCGCAAGTCGGCTGTGCAGAGAATCAAAGGGAATAGATTGCTTGGTCATGAAGAGAATTCCCACCTTTGCTCTTAAATTATGAAGCTCGGGAGCCATCCAAAGAAGAGTCCCTTTAAGACTCCCACCACCACCACCGCCTCCACCACCGCCATTCCCACCCATAGGAGCGGCAGTAGTAGTCAGAGTAGCCGTCTTAATTTTAGCAACTCCAAAGTCAGTAATTTTCGCATGCAACGCCCCGGTAGCATCATGATACAACAAAATATTCGGACTCTTCAAATCATTATGCAAAATCGGCGGATTCCTTTGATGCAAAAACTCCATCCCAGTGGCTACATCAGCGGCGAGCTGCAGACGACGTCGAACGGATACTTTGGTTCCTTTGTGTAATGAGTGTAGAGGGATCCTAGGGGGAGGTATTCGAGGATGATGGAGCATCGTTCGTTTTCAAGAGAGATGCCAAGGAATCGGACAATGCGAGGATGGTTGAGAGAGGAGAGGATGGTGGCTTCTTTTTTGAATTCTTCTTCAGCGGATTTGGAGAGACTTTGGAGTTTGAGACGTTTGACGACGACGAGTTCATTGGCGTATCTGGTTTTTCATGTGAGGGAGAGAGAGTGTGCGTAAGTTGATTTGATTCTTGCAACTTTTGGATGAAAAGAGAGAGATGGTCATGAATGGCTCTTGCAACTAGTCAAATCCTGATTCTCCCGCTATCGCCTTTTGATGACGATATAACAAATAAGCCGCCATTATTCAATGTCAACCCACCCACCCACCCATCACCCTCATCATCTCACCCCTCATTCATCTGTACAGTTAGTAAAAAGTGAGAGCTGTTACCTTGCTCTGTAAACCACCCGAAAGCACCTGCACCCAAAGGCGGACCATCTTCCACCCTCACAGCCTCTGGAGGGATGACTGAAGAGTTCATGTTCTACTGATAATTCACCCCTGTGATGCAGTGTAGTTGTTGTAGTGGTGACTGTAGCTTCTGTTCCTGTGTGCACGTACGTATGGGGTGTGAGCAATAATGGGTGTATGAAGGGTTACGGAACTTTTGTATAAATGATGTTTAGGTGTGAAGAGATTATTTTTTTTTTTAAGGAGGTTGTGTCAGGGTCGAACAGGAGGGGCTGACAGACAGAAATATTTATTGTATTTATTAACCGTATAAATCTGTTACACAAAAGAGGTTGAAAGCAGGCAGGTAGATATTAGACTGGGTAATTATATTTAATACATATATGAAACTGGGCATTATCTACCTGCCACACATAAAAGGTTGAACTCTGTGTATACTAGGTTAATTCATATATTTGTTTATTTATTTATTTATTTTATTTGCTGACTCATCCGTTCTTTTTTGGTTTCTACTGACAATCACTTTTTTAATAAATAAATAAATAAATAAATTATATAAAGTTATTTTTGTTGAATCCACAGTAAACACCACACTTATATTATTATTTATTAATAATTATCCACACGACAGCCTAAAAATACCCAGTCTCTTTCTATGGGGGGTCGCCAACAATCTAGCCATCGTTTCGGTGACAACATTTCAACTGAGCAGCTGTATCGGGTATTTATCCATCTCACACGTTTTAAAATAACATAAAGTTATTCGCGCGCTTTACATTCTATTTAAAAAAAAAAGGTCCCGCGGATACATCCCTTACAATCAACACAACTCTTCATTGTGTCCACAACGCCTCCACCGAGCCACAACCCATCACCATCAACCTACCCCCGGCAACCCCTACACATACTTGGCTCGTTCGACTCTCAATATTAAAGTCGCGTATTAACCGTCCTTTCAACGTTAACGCAAACGGACTATCACAATTCGTAGACTCTAATGTCGCTCCTTCTGATGGGCTGGCAGGGAGTTTCTAGGAATGGGTGAGATAGGGGACGTAAGAGGGAGGTTGCTTACATAACCTATGCAGGATTGGGTTAGGGCGTGACGGAGGAGAACGGCGCCACTGACGTCTATGGGGGTGGCATCTAGGAAGGTTTAGTTTGGTGAAAAAGGTATAAGAGATGGGGGGTTACCATAAGTGTAGAACATGTCGTTTTGGTCTATATCCTCACACCTCGTCAACACGAATCGTTTCAGACATAGATTGGAGGATTTACTTCGAAGCTTGAACCTTTTGTTGGTGGTTGGGATGGCCAAGAGGGTAGGGGATGGAATGGGGGATGATGATGATAGGATGGTGGATTGAGGAGTGATGATGGTGGAGAGTTTTGTGCAGAGTTTCGACCGAGGACGGCACCGACTGAGACGCCAATGGCGAGGAGAATAACGATGCCTACGATGACGAGGATGATGAGGATGAGTTTCTTACGGGTGGGGGTTGGGAAAGATTTGGAGGGTGCAGTGTGGTCTTGGGGGTTGGAGAATTGGGGGTCGGGATAGGCAGGGGAATTGGAGGAGGCGTAGTGGTAGGGCGTAGGTGCTTGCAGCTGGTGGGGAGAAGAGTGAGGAGAGTGCGGTGAGTGCAGCTGATGGGCAGGAGAGTGAGGAGAGTGGGGTGAGTGGGGTGAAGCGATTTGTTGAAAGGATGCAGCCGGGGGAGGTGCGGCGAGGTATTGCCGCGTGGGATCAAAGTCTCTGGTGACGGGTGGTGGGGGAGCTTGGTATTGGGGCTGGTTGGCAGGTGAATGTAGAGGTTGGTGTTGAGGCTGCGCGACAAACGAAGGTTGGGGTTGATATTGAGTTTGGGAAACGGGTGGATACCCTAATTGCTGGTTTGTCGGTAACGGCGACGTTGCAGGAGAAGCATCCTACCGAAAAGTTATGAGGGGCTATAACAAAAAAAAAACACAAAAAAACAAACAAAAGACGCCCTTACCTGATCCCCATCTATGACTTTTGTCACGACCGCGACGATGGTTGTAAAATCCGGTCTTTTTTTGGGGTTGATATCAAGACAAGCGATGATAATTTGAAGAAGGGGGTTGGGAACTACAATGGATGACGATTTGGAAGGGGAAGAGAGGAAGGAGAGGTCTGGGAGACGTTTTTCGACGGACAGCATGTGAATGACAGCGTCATAACGGTCATCCATGATAGAGATGCCGTATGGGCCGATCCAGCTCACGAGTTCAGTCATGACGACACCAAAGGAGAAGACGTCGCAGTGTTTCTTGTACTATATGAATTCAAAAAAAATATCGGGTTTTAAACATATCGGGGTTGCATATCGACAAGAAAAAAAATTGGCATGCATGAAGAAGGAGAAAAAAAAAGGAAAACTCACTGTTGCCTGTAAAACATGCAACTCTGGCGCCATCCACATCAACGTCCCCATTCCCGACCTTGTCATCTCCACACTGCCCCCCGTCTTCACCGAAGGATTCGACAACAGCGTACTCGTCGTATGCATTCTCACAAGAGCCAACCCGAAATCCGTTATTTTTGCATGGAGTTTTCCACTGGTAGGGTCTCGGAGTAAAAGTACATTCAAGGATTTCATGTCACGATGGAGGACAGGTGGTTGACAGGCGTGAAGGTATTGCATTCCGGTTGCAATATCGAGGGTGAGGGAGAGACGATCAGAGAGGGAGGCAGGGGTGTTTTTGGGGTTGGTGTAGTGTTGGTAGAGCGAGCCGAGGGGCATGAACTTGAATACAACAAACCGTTACAACACAACAAAAAAGAAAAGAAACAAAACCAAAACCAAACAAGTTGCCCCGCTCACCTCCAAGACAATAGAAAAGCGATCATTCTCCATAACAATCCCCAAAAACCTCACAATCCTCGGATGATTCAAGATAGCAAGGGTTTCGGCTTCCTTTTTGAAGGCTCGCTCGGTTTCAGGGGATTCACGGTTCAAGTTGAGACGTTTGACAACGACCAGTTGGTTCCCATATCTTTTTTATATAAAGAAAGCAATGAATATCTTTTGTGTGTGTGTGCCCTGTTCTGTAATGAGTGGGGTTTACCTTGCTTTATAGACCACCCCTGCAGCTCCTGATCCTAGACATGCTGAAGTGTCAACCTTGATGTCCTCTGATGGAATAACGCCGATGGATGACTTTGATGAAGCGGGTAAGGAAGATGAAGATGGCATTCTATCGTATTCCCTTACGGCCAGTGCTAGAAGGTATCTAGATCTGACAGCCTCCTTCCGATGTGTGTGTTGAAGACGTTCTTTGGAGGGAGATGGCAGTTGAAGTAATTTTATGTATCAGCAAGGAATAAACAATTAACAAATTTAGTGAGTGAATGGCAAGTTTTTTCCTCCTTTTACCATAAAATAAAATAAAATTAAAAAAAGCATTTCATGTCTCACAAGCCCACTTTTAGTGTAACCATAAAAGGAAAAAGTTTAATTCCACGAGTTGCTTATGGAGGTTACCTGAGGTTGAAACCAACCACGAATTGATAATAGAATGAGACAGACTTGTCACTTCTGGTGTAACTTTAAATTACCATATTAGGATATCTCCCGTTGCAGTGGTATTACAAGGTTTGTTTTATTAATTATTGGCCCAGTGTCCCTCAGTCAGTCTTTTGCTGTTGCGGCTCACCTCTGTCCACTTCTCCTCCTCCTCTTTCATTGTCCCTCCCCTCAGCAACATGAGTGCCGTCAATGGCACCATCAAAGCAGAGCTGCAAGAACAACAACCCACAGCTATCGAACATCCACAACTGTCCGAATTCAACTACACATCCAACGTCAGCATTGCTCAGAGGCTTCAACGAGCACCTCTATCGTCGGCATATAAAGTAAAACAAAACCAGACCGGAAATGTTCAGCAGGAACCGTTTCCACAAAAACCGATTCTGCAGCCTCAACTACAAAAACATATCTACGTCACTGATGTTAGACACCAGCAGCTGCAGTACGGCGTTGTCCCGGCTACCTCAACAAACATTGGAGATAAAGGGGTGAACGCTTACCAACTCACGGGGGGAAAGAAGGACGTAGGATGACAAAGAAAACCGGTATCATCATATCCATCGTCATTGTCATCATCATCGGTATCAGTGGTACGCTATGCTGCACTTTATCGTCAACAACAAAAGCACATCCAAATCCAACAGCTCTACCTCGTCCACATCATCCGTCAACCCTAGTACCTCATCATCCCATCATCCGGCAACCCTAACTCTCACCACCATCATCCACCACGCCATCATCCTCCATCTCCACAACCCTCCCCACACCCAATCTTCCTACCGCATCCTCTCCCCAGACAACCGCTGCCTCCTCCCCTCTCCAAAAGCTACACCCTCGAACCTGCACAAACGACCTCACAAGGTTTCCAAGCGTCCGTCTTTGGCGGCATCCAAAGCACGCCGACAAGCAATGCATCAGCTACAGTTTTTCAAACGACGCTGTGAATGGATACAGAATAGCATATCCGTATTCATGTTCAGATTGGTGGTCGTTTTGGGAGGATGGATGGATCCGTTCTGATGATCAAGGATGCTTGACTGCTCCGAATTTAACTTATGAACCTTGTGATCCATCGAATGCTAATCAGCAGTGGAGAATTGATTGATATTTTTCTCATGATTTATGAATGGACTCTCATCTTTACAACGCAACGACTGCGAATGGCGTAAAGTCGCATACCAATAAATCATCTGAGTTTATGTTTTACCACTACCCACCTCGTCATCTTTACAACGCAAATCTGCAAGGGGCATAAAGTCGAGCATACCAATGTATCGTTGATATTCCACCACTACCACCACGTGAGCGGCTGTTTTTGTTGAACCATGCATATCATGAAAGCAGTATCGTAAAATCAGCCTCAATGGCAGTAAAATCCCATCAACCACATTCAGCGTCAGAAGTGGGAAGCCAACAAAACAAATTTATTAAATTGAGCTTGTATTTAGGATGTACAACAGTGAGGTCGCATTCGGCGAGAAAAGAAAGACGAACGTGAGGGCGATAAACAAAGTGGTAGGAAACGGTACTGGCAATTTTAATAACAATTTGGACGCAAGAGTGTAAATGATTGCAAGAGAAGGCTTCACAAAAAACGGCGCGTGACAAATAGGAAAGGTTCGCGGAGGTCCTTAAATGAAGTGAGCGAGGCAGAATAAGCGGGTGATGGGCTGCAAGGCGGATCAAGAAAATGTCGGAACGAAAAGCATTAGCGACGAGAAGGAGAACAATGACGATGATCATTAGATCGATTCGAAGGACCATTGTCAAGACCAAGATCGTATGAGCGCTCGTTACGATCCATGGGACGAGGACGCGAGATTTCTGAAGGTTATCAGTGATCAGAGATGTCGTGAGGATCACAGGAATTAAAAGAGCGAACCCCGGGACTGTATTGACGGGACAACTAACCGTAAGGGTGCAGGCCGTTCTAAGAGCTATTTCAGTGATATTTATCAGAATTTGACGTGTGTTAACTAGGGTAAGTGCTTTAAAGAGAAAACGGTCAATGGAGCTCAAAGAGGCAACAAGAAAGGGTTCGTTCGGGACACCTAAAGAAGGAGGAGTGGTGGAGCGAGGAAAAGGGGAGCAAGAAAGAGGGTAGGGGTCGATGGGACATGGTGGAAGTTGCTAAAATGAAACGGATGTGTTTTTTTCTTTCTTTTCGAATGTAGTCACAGCTTTACGTAAAAGTTAGTGTTGTTGTATGCGGGTATTTCACTAAATAAAGTGCACTCAATTTCCCATGATTTTGACGTGTTATATTTATTATTATTAGAAATTGTAAGTAAGGGGTTAATAAAGTGTCCCAGGAAATGGGTGGGCATCGAGGTGTTGACAGCCGTATTAATGAAAAGAAGAAAAAAAAAGAAAAAAAAAAAAAATCAAAATCAAAGTGAGAGGATTTCGGTGTGAAAACGCTCATGAGGTGAAATAGGCGCCGGAAATATAAGAGGAAGTTAGCGATTAAGCGGAAACTCTTGTCCAAATCTGATTAACATTCAAAGTGTCGCAGGGCTCATAAGTCAATCCAGGAGCCGTCAGACACCGAGTCCCAACACCATCTTGAATAACAATTTGACCTCCCCTCCAGAACGACGAGTACCCAAGGTTGCAACCATACTGGAATGCCGTCCTGAACCCCTGAAGGTTGTTCTCATTGCTGTAGCTGATACAGCTGTCGATTTGAGTCCAACTTTGAATACCATCGTCAGGGCTACCGATGATATCGTATGTGCGGAACAACTCGTTGGAGGCGTTGATGCAGGGACGGAGAGAATAGCCGGGGCTAGCGAAGTTGGGGGCCAAACAGTTGTTGGTGTTGGAGGTAATGCGGTAAGTGGCGAGGGATCCGAGGCTCCCGGTTGGCAGGATTGATCGGGAGGTGGGATGGTAGGGGGTCGGATAGGGGAGAAGTTGGGAGATGGGGATGGGGATGATGGACTGAGGTCAATATCGATACCACGTCTTCTATTAATGCCAAAGTACCAGTAGATAGCGACACTAGCACCAACGAGGATGACGGTGGTGACGGTGCTGATGATGAGCTTGGTGGTTTTAGACATGGGTTTGCCTTCACTTTCCGCGACTTGATGGCGCCGCCAGCTTCGACGGTCTTGGGTCGGGGACGTAGTAGTATTGAGGTTGTGCGTTTGCGTTCTGAGTGGCCTGACCTGGCTGCTGGGAGCAATGGTGATGGTGGCTGCGTTGTTGGCGCTCATTGTTTTATGAGGAGATAGGATGAGGTAAATAAATTGGTGCGATGTGTTGGGTTGAGAGTGTTGAACTCCCAACTATTATATTCTCCTATGTAGTACAAAGTAGGAAATTAAAGTTATGTTCTACACTACTGGGCCTTTTTGTCACACATACTGGGCATAGACTATGGAGCATTAAAAACTTTGCCAATAAAATATTATTTATTAGTAACTTTAAAACCGAGCCTGAATAACTGTAACATGTCACTGGGTCGCTGGACTGGCCCTTCATATGTCGCAGTCCTTGACAATTTTCGTTCAATCCCGTAAATAGCACAGTCAAATAACGAATAAAAGGCCCAGTATTAGTTATTTGGTTAGACACTCATTCATAACTCCCGTTTACCAGATATTATAAAACTTTTTCCACACCACCACTCATAGACTTGGTTTTCGCTCTGTTTAAACCTGATGAATATCTCTACTCCTATCTCACCTTCATTCACATCCCTTCCTCTTCACCATGAGGATTAAGTATACAGTATACTAAATGACTAGACATCAAAACAATGTAGAATACCAAAGTAGCGTTTAGTCTGGTACCTCGCCCACACCCATCCAACGTCCCACCTGCATTACCATCTATCTACATACAGTCTAAAGCCCCGCAATAATGATAGCGAGCCTCACTCTTTTTTGCAACTGTGATGACATTGCGACATGCTTCACCGTCGTAAGAATACGAACAAGACCGTTGATCCAAGCCATAAGCAGCCAGTAACCTGTCTATGAACAATCTTTGACTTCACAAATCTCCGTCATTGCATTATCGCGCCTTACAGTAATGTATGTACCCAATACGCACCTCCAATTATATTCTTGCTTATAAATCGTCATTACGTCTGATGATGAAACCAAATTTATACTAAATTGTTTATTATTAATTTAATTGTTTAATTAATTATAAAAAGTTTTTCATAAAATAAAAAAGTAAAATTAGAAAGTAGTACAAAAGACCGCAATAAAGCATTGCGGCCTGTACTACCATTGTTGTTACACTGACTAAACTAAATCAACTGACAAGGCAAGAGGCGTCTTTATTCCCTCTTTCTTACCTGCCTCTTACATCTCCCTGCCCACCCTTTCATCCTAATTGAACCTCACCCCCTTCCTGTTTGATCCTGCGAGTCCGTCTTTTTTATTTTTTACCTTTCTTCATCAAGTCGGTCGTTTCTTTTTTTACTTGCACTCTTTTTTGCGATACTCCCCCATCTGCAACTACCACTACCAACAACACCAAGAAGTTAACACCATCACAACATCCCAAGATCACACCCAACTCCAACCCAAGTTAGACCAAATCAAACACTTCTATTTAGTAGATACACTTGACACTACTGCCATCGTTATATCAAACTGCAGGAAAAGGGATTAAAGGAACGTATACTACTTAGCATCCTAGTATGGCCACTGTAGGGGGGCCTGTTCCTGGCATCGCCACCACCAACAGCACTGGTGGTGTAGGCCCCATTGCATCTCAAACTGCCATCATTGCAGGGACAACAACAGTAGCAACACAACCCCCCATCGACGATACATTGCCCACCAATATCCCCTCCGATCAAGATCCCATCAACACCATCCAAACCTCCCTCTCCCCTGCAATCCCCACCATCCCTCCTCCACCCCCTCTTCAATCTCAAACCCAACTCACCATCCCCGTCAACACCGCCATTCCCACATCATCTCAACTTAAATCCGTTGAAACTACCATCGATCCAGCCCTTCAAACCGGCCTCTCAAACTCCTCTGAATCCGTCGCCGACTCCCTCGCTCTCATTAAACTCCCCGCCATGATCGGTGGCGGTCTCCTCGCTATCGCCCTCATCGTCATTGGCATCGTCGTTTACATGCGTACATCAGAAGCCTCAAAAACTTATCGTCGGCGTCGCGCAAACGACGGTTTATCAAGGCTCGCTAGCATGAAGGGTCGGGACGCTGGAAAGGGTATTGGACGTAAACGTTCAAGTTTATTCGATGAAGGAATGATTGCCGCTTCTCAAGGTGCCAACTCTCGAAAAGGGTCCGCTGTCTCTGGTGCTTCCTCCACCGTCAACACAAACCCTCGACACCCTCGACACCCCCACCACCACCGCAACGACGACACAACCCCTCTCATGCGCTCACAATCCCCCTACAGCACCGTCTCCTCCAACAGTCGTCGTCCCAGCAACCACTCTGACGCAACCTACCACCTCCAAGGTGGATCCCGTCGTCCCAGTGCCGCCACAACCGTCAGCAACCCTTCCAACCCACGTCCAAGCACATCAGAAACTTCCTCTCTCCTCAACGCCTACGCCCAAATTCACCACCAACCCCACCAACCCCAACAACCCTGGTCCAACCAACACCAAGACACCTCCCAATGGTCCAATCGCGGCACCTACCCCTCCCTCTCAGAACTCGGCTACCCAACCCAACCCTACCCCTCCATCCCACAACGCGACACCTCCTCCCGCACCTCCTCCTCATCCTCCGCCTCCTCCGCATCAGCCAAAACCCCTCCCCGTCCAAAACCCCAAATGGGTCGCATCGCCTCCCTAGCTCCCACCATCGCCTCCACAGATATCGGCGACGACGACACCCGTTCCACCATCAAATCCCGTCATCACGGTCGCGCAACCCCTCCCACAGGTCGTGTGATCCCACCCCGTATGACACCGGAGCAAAAGCCGCACCCGCTTTCATCCCTCCCCCGATACCAGAACAAGGAAGGGAGTGGAAACCACCCCAGGGTCGAATCGCACCACATCGAGAGCGAATGGAACGGGGAAAGCGTCTGCGGCGGCGTTGATGGCGAAGAATGCGAGGATGAGACATATGAGTTTGATGACGGATGGTGGGAAAAGTCTTGCACCGTCCACTGTTTACGATGAAGATGATTGAACACATCACGATCTTTCATCCATAGTTAGCTTTTACTTTTTGTTGGGCTTTTTACAAGCTGCCACTACAATTCATAATCCTATTCCTAAATTCACCTTTTTCTATGTTGGAGGATAGGGGGTGGCTGGACCACGTATATCCACCTTATTTCTCTCTCCTCCGATATCTTGCACAAAAATGCAAAAGTGAACAAATATATTCGCATACATTAAACATCAAATATTTCGCTCTCTTTTTCCATGTATCTCTTTGGCGCAAATCCTCTAACGGCTAACAACATCCATACTAAAGTCTCTCGATTGCATATCCATGATTTAATGAGGAGTACCCCGGAGCGAATCTATAATACATATAACACGAATAGCCTTTGCAGTCTGACATTAAAGTATAAAATTAAAAAACACCACCATGATTGCATTCTTCCCGTCCCGCCGTTTTGCATACCTGTTTTTGAAGCAAACAACCCCGAAAAAAAAGGTTTGAAAAGATTCGTGGGGTTGAGTGGTTTAGCGCGCCATAGGATTTGGCTTGGTTTCATGCGTCGTTTGACGGGTCATTTTGCTCGTGAAGAACTTAAAGCACTTTTTTGAACATCTTTTTTATTTCTTTTACCTTTCGGGCATATATATTTGCCACTTATGGGTAATTTTGTGACCTCTTGTTTCTACATTTGCCTCCTTTGACTTTTGAGGCCTTTCATTTTTTTATAACAGACCAAACCCTCGAAATTGAATGAGTTTTCTGGTGAATATAAGATAAATATGCGAACTTTTTACGATTAATTGAAAAGAAGAAAAAAAAAACCCCCTTTTTTTTACTGCAATTTACCTAGGTGCCGCCGTCCTTGCTCATGAGCAACAGAAATGGCTGAAACATCAGAATGCCTGTTCCGCGCGTGGTTATGTTTTCATCTCCTTTCTTTTTGATTCCTTAATTGGTCATTTGGGACCCGCTGCAGCGGCTTCCTTGTTGCAGCACGTCCAGCGAGTTTATCAACAACACGAGCTTCTTCGTGAGGCTGTGGCGAGCGATTTCTGTTCCGCCGAATCTGTTTTTCTATAAAGTGGTGTTTCTCGTTTGGTTCTCTTACATTTGTTTAATTCTTCTTTCTTAAGTATATATAGCGCAATATTTGAATTCCATAGCGTTTAGATCGATAAGGGGCAAAAGGTCACCGATGAACATTTTACGTATTCCGGAAAGAGCTTATTATGCTGTACAAAAAGGGATGTACGGAATATCGGGGATGTACGGGATATCGGCCCATTTTCTCTTTTTTTTTCCTCGCGCTAATCTCAATCCCACCATCGCATCGGTACACCCATCATGTATACACCCCCCATCACTGACCCGAAAGAACTTGGCGGGAACGGATTTCCATCCAAAGCAAAAAAAAAAATGGGTTGAGATCGCCAGTCGACTACAGAACCTCAAGCGCATTTCAACCCAGGTCAACGGGAACCCCCCCTCCTTCCTTAACAAAGAATGCCTCATGGAAAACCATCTTCACACCGTCAACGCTATCGACGACCTGGACGATCACGATATATGGTTTGGGTCGCTATGGTTTTAGTGATCCCATCAAACGCTTTGAGGCTTCAATCGACAACGCAAACAATTCCATCAAGAACCGACATCATCAATATCCTCCTCATCCTCCCCTTCGCCATCAACGACTCTGTATCAGACCCCGTTCAAAACTCATTCACATTAAACAGCGTGATCAAGGGATGGCAGATTGCAGCAGAGGTTTGTCAAAAACCTTTTGTCGTTTGTGACATGAAAAGGCGGCAGTGGGTGAGATTACGGCTGTGAAAACGTTTTTGCCCGGAATACAGATAAACCTGATACCGGTGAATATTTGGAACCCGGCCATGCCAAAACCACCGCAGATGAATCTTATTACGAGTGGAGGGTATAGCGCTGTCACGCTTTACGATGTTTTGACGACGATGAATAGTAGGTTTTCACGGCGTTTGAATTACTTTGTTATCCTCTCCTCGCGCTAACTTTCCGTCTCACGATAAAAAGTTTCTGGGATCGCAGGAGACTTTTACTCGAAAACTACAGTGTAAGCCGTTATATCCGTCACCACAAAAAAGTAAAAATAACTCTGTCCAAGATTCTCAGCAGGCGTCTCATCCCAATTAAAGGTAAAAAGAAAACTCACTTTCAATTCTCCACCACCCCCTATGCTTATAAACATCAACCAAATTCCCCTCCTCCCTTTCGCAAAAAAAAAAAAAAAAGGTACCGTTTTGCGGCGCCTCTCAAGCCTCCACCAGTCTCGCCGATAAACGCCGGTTCCCCTACTTCTACCGCACCTTCCGCGCAAAAGGTGTCGCCAACCACATCACCCGTCTCTTTCTCCAATGGAAAGTTCAGCGTATGGCGATTCTTCATTCCACCGACGACTTGAGCGTGACGCGTGGGTTACTCCCCTTTTCCTTTTTCGTGCTGATATTTTTTCGGTAGAGGCTGTGGATGCTGTTGCGGCTATGACTCAAGCAGAGATTGAGGTTTCGATGGTAGGGAGGATGACGCCGGATATGCATAAACGGAAGGATTATGGGAGGATTTTTGAGGTGTTGAAAAGTCATGGATGTAAGTATATTTATATATCGGCTTTGGACGTGCAGGTGAGGGATGTTTATCACGCTGCGATTGATGCGGGTTGGTGGGACCGAATGTGAGTATTTGTTTACATAATTTTATATTTGTTTTGATTGTCGTCGTTCTGCTCTGTTTATTTTCTTGCTTTTTTTCCTTTTGTTTTGTTTCGATGTTTTATCTGTCTGGGTTTTTGATTTATGTTGATGTTATTTTTTGGGATGGGATGGGATATCAGTTTATTTGGCTTAGCTACAACGTTCCATTGTTTACGGCAGGTAAGTCACATGTTTTAATACCCACTCTTTCAACCTATCTCATCGCGATTTCACAGGAAAAAACAATACTGCGGTGGAAGGTTTCGTGTATCTGACGACACAGTCCAGGATACACCAACACGTTCATGTACAAACGATTTCTTCGAAAACTTTTGGGGCAGAGCATCGGGAAGACTGTAAGTCACTTTATCTCATTATTTTCATATGGGTTTTTCGGATTATGTTTTCTTAGCATTTTCTATTAGACAAAAAGAACACTTTTCTGGGTTACACCCTCTTTACGCGAATAAAGCTTACGATTGTGTCAAATCCATGTTGATTGGGTTTGATAAGGTATGGGGGTTTTCACCAAGCGGGAGTGTATTGACGTGGATGTTGCAGCTATATCAGGAACGTCAATGGTGGACCAACGCATCGTTTACCGATCCTGGAAATCGAGACCTCATGCGATTCGACGCCTTTTCGAAAACCGGTAAGCTTTTGATACCATTTAACGCACGCGACATTAACGCAGGCGCAATTTAAAAAAAAAAAAAGGGTACGTCGATAGCATCAACAATATTTTTGAATTGGATGATGGAGGCGATGTCATTCAGTGAGTAAAACCTCTTTCATCTTTATGCTGTTATGTGTGTGTGGGGGGGGGGGTTCTTTTTTTTTTTGTTGTTTTTTTGCTTGCTTACATATCAAAAAGACCTATAGCTTTTGTGACGTTGAATGAGACCATGTTGAAACAGTTTCAGTCGCTGAATGCAAAAGATGCTTTTGCGATGACAACCCCTGATGCGATGCAGCTGATAGAGTTGAGAGATCCGGTGTTTTACGGAGGTTTGTCATTCGTCATGTTCCATTTTAAGATATTTACAATACTAGGCTCAAACACTCCACCACCATCCAAGACACTATGTTTGGTAAAATACTCCCATTCTAATACCCCTAACCCTAACCCTTTTTTTTTTAACGTGAATTAGAACAAACCTTACCCTCCACCTCTGTCCCCATCATCATCCTTCAAATCCTCCAAGTCTCCAACACCCTCCTCGTACTCTGCGCATTATCCGGCCTCTTCCTCCGCTTCCGTTCCCCTCAACCCCCTAAAAAGGGCCATCTCGACGTCATATCCTGGGCATGTGCGTTGTCTGCGATTCTTTCAAATGGAGCATCCTTCTGGTTCCAGTATATACCCGTTATCAAAGTGCTTTCCAGTTGTTCTGTACGCGGGTTCGTGTATGCTTTGAGCATATCGTTGGCTGTGAGGTTTGTAGGAACGCGTGAGAATGGGGTAGAATCATCATGCTGAAACCTTTATTTTTTGGGGGTTCATTTTATTTAATAGTTCGGCTGGAGCGACTGTTGTGCATAAGTACATACATTCTATGAACGCTTTTAGTAGGGAACGGGTGGTTGGATCGGGGAGCTACATTCCATGGATGCTCGGGCTATGTGTTTTGAATCTACTGATATATCTTATGAGTTATTTACTTGGGAGAGTGAGACTTGGGAGGGTTGTGGTTGGTGAAAACGAGTTCATAGAGGTACGTGATGGGCGGTCAGT
The DNA here is from genome assembly GCA_025449115.1 of Chytridium lagenaria. Classification (NCBI taxonomy): domain Eukaryota; kingdom Fungi; phylum Chytridiomycota; class Chytridiomycetes; order Chytridiales; family Chytridiaceae; genus Chytridium; species Chytridium lagenaria. The sequence goes on along the minus strand of JAHLKC010000010.1, from coordinate 428,651 downwards.
TTTTATTCTAATATTGTGTTTAGACTTGTACCGCGGAAAACAATGGATCGTATGAAGCCACTCGTGTCCTCTTTTTCTCTATTACCGCTATCATGCTTATGGCGTTTCTTCTGTTGGCTTCAAAGGCTGGAGCGAGTGGTACGGCAGAACTGCAATGGTATTTCAGGGTAAGATCTTAAAAAATTCGTCTGTTCCCTTTTCCTTTGATCAAAAGCAAAACCTCATGCCGCCATCAGATCAGCTTTTTTGGATTATTGTCGATTGTAGCTATGGAGACGTTGTTCTCCCCTTCCGCTTTTAGAGTGGCGATTGAGGTAAAAGCCTTGTCTCTATTTTATGCTTTGATGAAAAACGGAAATAAGAAAATTGGGAGTGGGTCTAACAAAGGAGTTTTATTCGGATAGTTCTCCATCATTGCGATTCTCTCTATCTCAGGAGCAACAATGTCCCTTATTTTTCAAAACAAAAAGGGTTCAAAAAAAGTCTTGCAATCAGGGTCATCTGCTCTGACAATGCGGGGATCAATGCGGGAATACTCTTACTTTCTTGTAGGTATCTTAGATTTTACTAAAGGCTAACAAAAATGAAACAGGGTAAATGGAAAATCTGGCACAAAACAACCTTTGGCTGGCATTTTGCACATATATTTCAAGTTATCTTTGTTCAACGCAACGATCGCATGTACATCACACTTCTCCCAACCCCGTCGAAACAGAACCCCGAACTGAAAAAAGAAGATGTGATCCTCCATGAAGTCGAAGGCTTATGGGGGAGCAATCTCTTCACTGAAACTTCCAAAGGTTTATCTCTATTCAACCACCAACCCATCATCGAGTCTGATCAAACCCCGACGTCAACCGACGATATACCCATTGACAGCGGCTTGAACCGTTGCGTATTGCTGGATTTACCGAATTGGACAGTGTTGATGAAGGCGGAGAAAAAGTATTATAAGAATGAGGCGGTGGAGATTCTGAAGAGGCATGCGGAGGGGATCGCGAGGATTATGAGTATGAATGAGATTGAAGGGAGTTCGGGCCTTTATGCTTCGGGGAATATGAGATGATGAAAAGGTGTGGGGATATATTTGTTTTTGTTATATATACCAGGAGAAATGAAAGAATTTTGGACAGCTTTTGTGGGCGATTATAAGACGATATTGTTTTTGCTTTTCTTTGAGATGTGTGTATGTTTAAACGCGACATGTTATGCATTTCTTGAGTCCTTCATCTCAAATGCAACAAGAAATAAGTAAAAAAAATAGAAACATGCTAATGAGTTTTGGCATGGAAAAGCTCCATACAAATATTCCACGTATGTGTATTCAGATGATGGTAGAAACAAATACAAAAAAATGTAATAAATGTTTTGAAAAGTCGAGTATTTATTGTTGAGTAAAAGGGAATCAACGAAATGTGCATGTTGCAGACATGAAATATGGCCAGAAGGAAGCGGTTAAGTTGAAGCGACGTATGTGTGGGCACTAGTGGCACTAGTACTGTTGGAAGAAATCTACTGTTCTCGTATGTTTATGTTTACTGATTAACGAAAAACGCAAAGACAAAAAACTAATATAACCGCAACACTTTACCCAAAAAACACTTACATATTTGACAAAAACGCTCACACTAAACTCTTTTCCATCGTTATATGCGGTGCCCCATCCTCATCATACTCATCCCCAACAGCGACATAACCATACTTCTCATAAAACCCTCTGGAAAAAAAAAACAATTAAAACCGCACAGGGAGACACCCCCACCAACCTTTTCGGCACCTGCGCATGCAACACAACCTTCCCCGCTCCCAACACCTTCAAAGCCTCCTCACACCTCCCCACCAATTTCCCTCCCAACCCCGTCCCTCTCGCCTCCAGCACAACAGCAAGCCGTCCCAACCTCCCAACCCCGTCCTCCATAAACACCCTCGCGGCACCCGCTACGGTCCATTGGGATCCATCGACTTCAAGGGTTGGGAGAGTGGATGGGATGTGTGGGATGAGACCGATGAGATGGGTGGATGTTGCGTCGAGAGCGTCGAGTTCGGATTCGAGAGAGTAACCCTGGCGGGGCGGTAAGAGGTGGCAGGCGGAAGATGGGGTGGTACCTGTTCGTCGCAGAACACTTTGATGCGGATGGTGAATGCGGCTTGACGGTGAGCGTCGGTCGTTGCGATGAGGACTCGAGAAGATGTCATCCTATTTTGAAAATTCCAACTAAAAAAGGATGACATCTTCTCAAGATTCAAGCTTTCCCCATTCTCGCTGAAAAAGTGTTGCCACTTCCGTGAAGCTGCGATCCTACATCCCATAGAAATCCTACCCGAGTTCAATCATATTCGAGTTTAAATTAAAAACGCGTCTAGGGAAAGAAGGCTACGAGAACATCTTTTTTAGCTCTCGTTATTCCCTCTACAGAAAGAGAGGGAGATCGAGGCCACTTGCAAAAAACGGGCTATGAAAGAGCAACACACAATAAAAAGTCCTCTTTAATAAAAAAATCCATCGAAGAACATATGCAGAAAAAAGGCGGGATGCATCAATTAGGATAGTTGTAAAACGAAATGGGCAGCAACGCATATAACAATAAATGAAAAATAAAAACATAGAATGAAATAAAAAATATCGAGGATAAAAAAGCCTATATCCCAGCAAATATAAAAAAAGAACTTGGTAAGCCATCCCCCCTGACATCATTTCACCACTTTTTGCATCCAATGTCAACAAAAAGTGGGACGCGGACGTTGAGGGATGGAGAAGATAACGGAAAAGCTTGGAATCTGTAAATACAGCAGAGAAGGAGAAGAAAAATAAAAAAAGAAAGAAAAAAAATATGCAGCAAAAAAACAATCAAAGAGTCTTTAAAAAGGCCACAAAGAAAAATGCAGCAATGGGGAAGGGACCCCAATTTAAACATCATAATACTTCCCCAACTCTGCCGGATCTCCTCCAACCTGCACCCACTTCCCCTCAGAAGGCACACCATCCATCACCGCAAACAATAAATACCACCCAGGAGGCGCCACAGCCGCATTCGGCGGTGCCCCCAAAACAACCTCCCCCTCACTCCTCCCCACCTGACTCACAAGCCACACCAACCTCTGTCCAAACGAAGTCGAATGAGTCCTAAACCCCGTCTGCACAATGTTAAACCTCACATTCCGTCTCCCCATTTCATCTGTGGTCAACATCCTCACTCCCTTGGTCGACGTGGCGGCGGGATCCGCAACGCCAACACGGAGACTGTAGGTGGTGTTGTAGGACCAGGAGACGGTGGCAGAGGGCCAGGAGGCTTCGGCGATCATGGGACGAGGACGGGAGGCATTTCGATCGAGAAGGTAAGGAGGGTGGAAGTATTCCACGCGGTATTCGTTCTCATACATCCTTGACCATGAACGATCTGTGGGGCTATTAGGGCTTGACCCTGCAACCATCACACGACCGTCAGGGAGAAGCATAGCCGATGAATGATACATTCTAGGAATGGTGCTGGAATCCAACACACTCCATCGACTCCCCAAAGGTGCAAGCGGATTATACAAATGCGCCGCTAAATTCGGGTTGCGTCCCAAATCCCATCCAGCCATTCCCCTCTGAGCGCCATTTAGTAACAACAATGTGCCGTCCGGGAGATGAATCAAGTCACCAAGGACTCTAGGGGACGGCATGACCTCAACGGTCCAATTAGCATCTGGGCGTTCAGGACGAATGGTGCCGCATGTGGAAAGACCGATAGAGGTGTTGGATTCGACGGCTTGGAGACCTTGGGGGTGGACAGAACCACCGCAGACCATGACAGCAGGGTCGTAGTTGTCGTAGGGGTCGAGGGGAAGCATGAGACCGGTACCGGTCCAAGGGTAAGAGCGGAAAGGACCGCCAGGTAGACGAGGGAACTCAAAGTAGACAGAGGTATCAACGACATCGATGCGAGTAGATGAGCTGGCGTCGTTGGAACAGGCGCTAGGAATAAAAACGTTTTAGCTGAACGCTCTTTACCGATCAAAAGGATATAAATTATACAGAAAAGGAATACTCACGTTACGGAAACGCTAGTCCCAGTAACACCCAAACAACCACCAGAGCCAACATGTCTGACAACTCCCTCTCCTACATCAAACAACTGTTCGACATCCTCAGCAACACATCTCTTAAACCCAACTCTCCCTCCTACAGCTCCCCCCAAAACGGCCAAACACATCTTCGATTCAGTATGCACGACCCATCCAGCACCAGGATACGCGTCTCTCTGCGCAAAGCCAAGCGGATTTGAATATCTCTCTGTGTTGGTTGAGGACGGTATGGGGGCACCGTAAAACGAAAACGTCTGAGGATGATCTGCAGTACGGTTTTGGTTGAATGATGACGGACCCACACATGAACGAGTTGTAAGAAAATCGGTGGGGCCTGTAAGGGTGCTTTCACCGTTAGGAGGAGGTTGTAGGCAAATTCCAGTGGTTGAGGATGAAGCGGAGGATGCAGCCGAAGGGCGAAGGAGGAAAGTGCGGAGAGCGCCGTATCCTTGTGAAGGGTCCAAAAGTGTTGCACGATCACTTGCGGTTATAAAGATTCGACCAGAAGGGAGAACAGTTGAGGTTGGGTATAAATTGGCGGGGAGGGTGTCCCACAGGAATTGAAGGGGTATCAGCGCATCATCTGGTCTAGCGTAGTTGCGGACGGGCGGAATAATCTCCATGGTTCCAGTGTTGTTTGGTGGTGATGTGAATGCGACGGCGACCGTTGTGCCTCCGATGATGAGGAGTCGGCCTTCAGGAAGTGTGACAACGCTGGGATACCATCTCTTAGACTGTAGGGAAAAAAAAATTAATCAATCTTTAATACAAAATTTAATAACAAAGACAAAGAAAAAGAGACTCACTGCAAGACTGATCTTGGAGTTGGAGGGGTCATCCACCCAATCCGCGTTTCCAAACTTGCCCGCCGATCCAGAAGGTGACAAAGCCGAATACTCTTCATCCCATCAAGAAGACCGCCCAATTCCGTGAAATTCTCAGCCCCACCAAGCACCGTAAGCCTTCCGTCCGGCAACAACATACCCCCTCCACAAAAGACATTCGATTTTAACTTCAAAGGCCTGAATGTGTCTGTGGTGTAATCATATCGCTTGACCAAGCAGGTATATCTGTTCCAGGTATGGTTGCATTGGTGCCCAAATAATCCCATCGCTGGAGCATAGCAACTTTGGATGTTCCCTTCATTAAGCCAATGTGAATGGCAACAACACCAGAGTTGCCCCCATCGCCTTTGGCAAGACGGTACTGGCCAATGTTGGAGCGGTCATTAGGGTTGAAAACGATGCGACTTGCCGCAGGGACGTGGGACGACGAAGAGAAGTGATTGGGATGGAGCCTGAAGGTGCAAGCGGGGATAAGTTGGGAAAAAGATTGTGATCAATAATGTCATCATTTCCGTCACCAGTGTTAGAGGTAGAGCCTTTAGAGCCGCCAGATCCACCTCGACGCGCAAGGGAGAAGTATACTGCAAGGGCTGTGGCTGACAAGACTAGGACGATCACGACGACAATTGTGACAGTCAACTTTCTCCGACGACTCTGCGCATCGGCTGCAATGACCCTCCGCCTCTCTGCAGTCTAGATTATTGAATGAGCAAAATAGGTTTCATGTTAGTCAAGTTATACCCAAAAAACGAAAATAAAAAAAAACAGAGAGGGATGGTGCAGTCCAAAACTAAAAAAAAAACAAACATAAAAACAAAGGGTTGTTGAACCGAAACCAGTGGAAGGGTAAATCAAATCCGAAAGGTGGTACAATGTTACACCAGTAATCATAAATGATCTTTCAGCACAGCCTTTCTGAAGCACAGTCAACAGCAGCCGCCTGTCCATCACACAAATTGATCCTCCACATCCGATGATAAGGCCTCATCCATGAGATAAACAGCTCAGCTACTCTCCCCTCTTCCCCTTCCACCTCAACGGCGTAAAGTGGATAAATCACAGCAGCCAGATGGCAAGCGAAAAGTCAAAGGTGAGAGGAAAGGAGAGGAGGCAATGAATGAGGGAATAAACGAGAGTAGAAATCCAGAGTCCCAAAGAACCGCACAGAAGCAAGAAATACGAAAAGTATAACCCAAGCCAAGAGACATCCCCCAGAAGTCCACTCAAAAAAAAAACAAAAAAAAATAAAACAAACAAATTTCAAGCTGGCCACAAATGACTTCATTTGGACCTCCGCCGAAAAGACCGGAAAAACAAAAAAAGGAGCAGCCCATCCCCAAAGAGGCACCCTGCACCCACACCACCACCCACTAAACAAGCACACCCACCCCAAGCTCCCCACAAACTCGAATGTAAAGCATGACGACAGTTTACTTGGGAAGGGCCCGTCATCAAACATATTGTTGTAAAGCCGTAAATTGATAAACTTAAAACGACGAGGCAAAGGGTGGAGGCTGAGGCGACAGAGTGGAGGAGTGAAGTGATTGATGGGGGGGCTAAGACTGGACGGGAGCAGCTAATGATGGCGAGAGATAGGTATGAATTACCTCATACGGATCCAATGTTCGTTTAAGGAGGGTATCAGAAGCGTTCGATTTCGTTACTCCAGAGTCTAGCGCAACCGGTCTTCCATCTCTTCCTAAACTCGATCCTGCTTCCGAGACCGACGAATCCACCGCCAACTCTGTAGGAACAGGGACGGGAAGAAGAGCGGGTGGCACAATAGCCGGTGTGTAATGTCTTGACGGTGAGGAGTGGGATCGAGGAGGAGCGAGAAGGTTGGACTTTGGAAACGGAAGAGAAGAGCTGGGTCTTTTGATGGCTGGTCAGACTGTTGGGAGACGAGCCATTCTCGGATGGAGGATTCTTTTGGGGAGGTTGGTGAAGATGAGGAGCATGCGATATGACGGGATGGAGAGGATGGGGGGATGTCGAGGGATCGAGAGTTGCTGGTGTGTTGATGGGCGAAGTGTTCAGCCATGGTGTGCAGTAGTATAAATATACAGGTGAGGGAAATACGCTGTTTAAAAGCCCCCCTCCTCTTTATATACCCCGCAGTCAATCAAGCGAATGATGAATAGACAGACAGACGACAGGCGGCTCGCTGCGCTAAACAGCAAAACCTCGAGCTTTTCTGTTGTTGTTGTTTTGTTGTTTTTTAGGTGAAAGAAAAAAAACACAACTAACTCAAAGCAAACCCTCTTTTTTTCAAGCAAAAAAAAGATGCAGACAAAAAAGGATGTTTGATGGACTTGTCTTTTGGAATTGTCTATTACTTTGAGTGACTCTTGATGTTTTTTGTCCCTCCGATCTCAAATATTTATTTACAGACAAGGAAAACAAACAAAAAAACAAACAAAAGCAGGAATCGAACTCAAGTCATGTAAATGTTTATCGGACCCACGAAGATTAAAAGTCCCGTCTTTGTTTTTCGGTAAAAATAAACATGGGCTCAAGTGGAGTACATCCGAATCCCGATAGATATGGGTCACATAGGTAGTTGGTCATAGTTTCAATATTTATTTAGTCAACTTCTCTTGAAAACTTTGTTTAACTTGATGTACTCTTAGAGAGTCAACTTGAATCCTCTGTCGTTTACAATTTTCTCACTCCACTCCCACAACTTGACCGCGCGTTCAGGCACAAGCACAGCAGGAATGGGATGTGACAAATGAGCCGTCGGCACAAAATACTGTCCCTTCACGCCATTCTTAACAATATCATTGTGAACTGCACAATAAATCTGATACAACCGATTATTAGAAAACAAGGGTGGCTTTGTTTTACCTGTGTCAAGGCTCCCTTCTCTGGTGTAATCATGAATAAACCGGCAACACGGGCGTAGATGTTGGCAAATTGGGCGGTGTCGTAGAGGGCGGTTAAGACTACACCTGGGTGGACGGGTTTACATAGATGTTGTCGAGAACACCGTACTCGTCTTCCATTGTGTCCATACGGCGTTGAAGTTCCCTCGTGAACAAAATATTCATGCGCTTGTCTGAGTGTACATGGTGTACGAAAAGTAACCTTTGTTGATACATTTTAGTACCAATGAAACACAGAAGGATGAGGAAAGAGGAAAAAAAAGGGAATATAAGGATATGTGGATCAAGATGTTACCTTTCTTTTCATTCAAAGCATCAAAATCATCTATTGTAGGTGCACTGGCGCGATGTCCCATTGAACTTAGATTCACAACCCTTAACCCAAACCCGTCTTCCTTCTTCTTCATATCCGCAGCCGTCTTTCTCAAAATTGGCATCAACAACATGGTCATATAGAAATGCCCTAAATGATTACTAGCCGTCTGCATCTCAACTTTATCCACCGTCAAAGTGAATTCAGGGACAGCCATGATTCCTGCGCTTAGAAAAGTCAGTGAGGTACGGGTTTCAATGGGACTACTTGTTCATGAGGATATGGATGGGGAGTTGCGGGATGTGAATGCAGCAGCGAATGCGCGCACGGATGCGAGACTGGAGAGATCCAATTCCATCACATCAAGGCGACCATCCTTTATCCCCTTTTTACGAATCTCCTCAACGACAGCCTCAGCTTTCTTGACGGATCGACATGCGAGGATGCTACACTTTCTAGTCAAAACCCAACATTATAAACGTTTTTTGGTCTTACACATGAGCGCCTGTAATAAAATCAGCTACTTGACGATGGTAGATTGACGCTTACCCTTTTTAGCAAACACCTCTGCCGAGACCTTTCCGACTCCTGATGAAGCGCCTGTAATGATGGCCACCCGACCTGTGAGGTCTGGCAACGAGTCGACGGTGATTTTGGAGGGGAGATACTGGAGAAAGTGTTCCATGATGAGGTTAGTTTTTTTTGTAAAGTTGAAGTAGAGCAGCAACAACGAATAGATGATGCCGGCAAAATGCAGTCGGGTGGATTTGTCAACAAAAATGTGACGTTCAGTGAGAAGAGAAAGATGCTTACAGATGGAACGTTGGTCGATAAAACACAGTAAACTTCTGTAAACAGAGCTTCAGGAGCTGCTACGCATCGATTTCCTGCTTTAAATCGGTGTGCTTTTGGTACTTTTTCTTTCATGCTTTTATGACTGTATCGCCACGAACAACGACCTTAACCATGCATAATAAGGTATAGACAGGGATGATGTGTTGTGTAATTGAGCTTTTACTTTTCATTAGAAAATAACACGCTGCTAAACTGAGGCATAGAGTGCACCATCTTGTCCGATGTTTTGACGGATTCGGTGCTGTCGGCGTCGAACCCAAGAAAGAATTTGTTGACGCCTTACAAATGATTTGAAATCCGTTGTCAAGACGCCGTTTATTCATCATATCAAAGCCCTCCGCTTCTTACCCTAAAGACAACGCAAAAAAAGTCCTATAAAGTCCGAAGCAAACGGATTGAAATATTTACCACATTTGAAATGTCAGCACCTCACTATCCCCCTCTCGCCCATCTGCTAAAGACCACAGCTCCAATCTTTGCAAAGCGATGCCTTGAATCCCTCAAGACCGTCTCCCCCAACCTCTCCAGTGCCGCTTCAAGTTTCGTCTGTGACCACATTTGTTTCCGAACATCAACCCAAGAAGAGTACGAGTTTCGGAAGAGCGAGCTTGAAGGGTCCGGACCTTTCACAGGATGCATCAAACTCGTTGAAGCAGAGATAGGAGGCCGCCCGATCGCCACCTATCGACTTCCGGATTCACTCGCTGTTGAAGTTGATGACTCAGTGTACAAGGTTGGGGGTGAAGATGGATGGGGGGGACATGGAAGGTTTGGGAAACCTGGAAAGAGGATGATTAGGGTGATTGAGCTTCCGTCGCCCAAGAAAGGACGGGCGTATCTGTCTGGATGGGAGCATGTAGAGTATGCGATTGCGACCGAGGAGGAGATGCAGGAGGTGGCTGGGACTTTGAAGGCGTGTTTGGAGTTGGGGACGAGAGATGTTGATGAAAGGCTTGCGGGGGAGACTTTGATGAGGAGAGCTAGGGAGAGGTTGGAGGCGTGTAGGGAGAAGCTTGACAGTGATGGGGTGAAGATTCGGTATAATGAAGAGGGGATGGAGAAGAAGGAGGTTAATATGGATTATCGGATTGATTTTGAGGCGGCTACGCCTTATCAAGAGGGTGTGGTAAGGGTTGCTGGGGGTGAAGAGGTCGACGCTAATGGGGGAGTGTATGCTGTTGGGCGTGCAAAGGAGGAGGAAGGGGACTCTGCGGAGTTGCTTATGCGGTCATTTTGCGTTAAGCTGCATTGGTTGCCTCTTGAGCTTGTGATCTCGCTTGAGACGAACGAGGATGTTTTGATGATTAAACAGCAATGGTAGAATAAAGAAGAAGAAGTTAAAGACGCTTGGAATGGAAATACAGAATGGTGTTATCAATTTGAAGTTCCTTTTTAAATTATTATGTTTGCAGCAGTAGGTGGATTGCATTGCGATCTTGTCGAAGCATAAAAAGGAAAAAAAACAGCAAAACATCCCTTCCGCTTAGCATTTGCATCGAGGAAGGTCTGGTCTGGCCGCATGATACGAAGAGGTTGTCTTGGAGTACTGTCGTATGGTGTATGGTCTGAATCCAACAGTGTGGCTGCAGTTGCATGCTTTTGCGTTGTTTTACTCTCTTTATTTACTTGTTATGGCACTAAGTAGAATGAAGAGGTAGAATGAAGAATTCACTTGAACGCGTCAGAGATACGCGCCAAAAGTGTTGTTGAGGGTGATTGGATTATGGCGCGTCACGTAAAAAAGAAATATGATTTTTTGTAATTGTTTGTTTCACACTGTGTTATGGCAGACAGGGGGATGGGGTGTTATTGAAAAATTTATCATTTCTGTTTTACCTTGAATTGATTATTGAGGTCGACGGCCGTCTTATCTCGTCTCCGTCGAGTCCCATCAAGTCGTGGTCCACTTTGGAGTCCATTGTTCACCTACAGCCATCCACCACACACACCCATTCTTGGGTCCTACTTGTCCTTGACCTACCCCTCATCACAGCGTTAGGGTATCATAGGTAGAAGGAAGAAGGAGACAGAACAAGAAGAAGGTTGAGAAGTTTCGGTGTCTATTCGTTCTCTCTCGGTTTTATCGTAAAGGTGCGATCAAGCTCTCATTTTGCCCTTGTTGTCTTGACTATGGCCAATGTAGTAGAGTGGATGGACGGAGACTTGCCGATCAGCAACCGGGATTGCATGATTACATGTCCAAGTTGCAGACATGCCCTCCTCCTTGATCATTAGATCGTGATCATTTGACGACGGTTCTAACTCACGATCGCTAACTTTATTACTTATAGCAGGCTCCTGGCTCAGGTGTAAAAGGGACTAGACCTTCTTGAAGAACTCTGAAGCAAGGCCTTTAACGGTGTGAGGTTCGTTTTCTATCAAAGTTTTAAAAGATCTCGGCATCGAATGGAAGCATCAAAGTGTTAACTCCGTCCTTACTTCCCTTCTGATCGCCTGCAGACCTTCTTCCGTCGTTAAAGTAGAATCCTATTTGGGATATTCAAGATGCCTCAGCCCGCACCCGGATACAACAAAGACAGGGTGGCCCTATGCCCCCCAACAGGGTTATATGGGAGGACCACCAACCCAAGGAGGACCCATCTCTTGCAGACAAGATGAGCACAGAAGAGTTCGAACGTCTTCTTAGCACAAACACATCCACCCGCATCACCCTTGGCGATTCCCGTTACTCTGTTGATTCCGACCTCTCCGATATTTCCGATGAAATCCAATATGGACGCCCTTGCCTCGAAAGACGGGTTTTTGGAGTACGTTTCCGGTGGCGGGCCCAATGGAAATCCTAATGCTCCACCTGCAAAACGTTGCGCAGCGGAAACCAACAGGTATGATGAAGAAAGACGATGGTCCCTGCGCCTGCTGGTGCACCCCCGAGAAACCCAGAGATGTACGATGATGATGAGTTGTTTGGGAACAACGGGCGCCCGGTGCGTAGCGCTACTTCGGACACTAGATTGCTGGCAGAGTTTTTGAGAAATACTGGACCTGAGGTGCCGCCTCCTTCTGAGCAGGTTGGAAAGAAAAAGAGGAATACGGGAATTTTCAAATTCGGATCTGGGAGGAAGAAGCAACAGCAGCAACAACAGCAGCAGCTTTTGCTTCAACAGCAACAGCAACAGCAACAACAGCAGCAGCAACAACAATCCCCTACCTCACCCCCTGGCCAACGTGCTCGTCATATTCCTCTTCAGGTATATTTTATTTCTGTCTTTCTCCAAGGATTCTACTTTGTTTGTCAAGCTCTTTATTCTTGTTTCTAACGTATGGTGTCAGGTACCTGGGCAGGCTAACCAAGGTCCCTCGTCAACCCCAAGCGGTCCCGCAAACGGAGGTCCCTCAAATGGTGGATCTCCATCCTCTTACAACTACCCTAGGGGCCAACAATCCATGCAGCAACAACAGCAACAACAACAACGTCCGCCACAAATGATGGGTGGTCCTGGACCTAGCACCCATGATGGCTCCCAACATGCAAGGTATAGGAATGGGACCTCCAGGTACGAGGCCTGGTCCTGGGACCTCAGAGGTACGGACCTCCACAACCCAACGGCCCCGGACCCCAACAGCCACGACGTGATGACGAGATTTACGATGACGAAGATGACCCCAGGATGCAGGCTATGGGTCCTCCTGGTCAATACCCTGGTCAACAGGGTCAAATGATGATGGGGATGATGCCGAATGGTGGAAACGGATACGGCCCGAACGGCATGATCATGACCCTCAAGGTGCATTCCTGGACCCAAGATGATGCCTCCTGCAGCCTACGGAGGGTTCCCACAGCAAGCTGGTATGCAGAATCAACAGGGTGCTCGTGGGCTTACCCTCAAGCGCAGGGACCGATCACTCAACCTCAGCAAATGATCTTCCATCAACAACAGTACCAGTACCAGCTTATGCAGCAGCAGCAGCAACAGCAGTATATGGGTGGCCGATACGATGATGAATACGGTGATGATGATATGGTGGATGAGGACACGGATTCAGATTACATGGAAGACGATGTCCGTGAAAACACTCGATACAACGCCATGCTCGATCTCGACTTTTTGGATGCCATCACAGGTGGAGACCACGACGCTTTTTATGCCAGAGTCACGCATGGGCGATTAGTCAATTTTAAACCAATGGTGGAACAAATCGCTCCTATTCTCGTTGAAAACGTCATCGAGTATGAGGATGAGGAAGGGAATATCGTGCTTGGAGAGTATCGTGGTGGTAATGGCGAATATGACGATGGAACGGGCTTACGATGAAGATGACGAAGATGGTCCCGCTCCTCAAGTCTACGAGATCATCACCACCGCTCCCTTGAAACCCGAAGCAAGCATGGAACCCACTATTATGGGCGGTGCTCCTATCGCTCAACGAGGCTCTTCCCTTATGTTAACCCGCAAACCCTCCTCTACCCATCACCAACGCTCCACCCGCCGCCCCAACCTCAACCCCCATCCCACCCCCTCCTCCACAACCCCCCCAACCCACACCCCCCGAACAACCAAGAGCCCCCTCACCTTCCTCTCAGGACTCCACCCCAACCCAAGCCCCCACTCCAGCCTCCCCCGCCGTTCCTCCTCCAGCCTCAAACAAAAATGGTTACCAAACTCGTCCAATCCGAAAACAAACCCATCCCCACCCCCTGCCATCGCACCAACAACCCAAACCATCACCGCAGCATCCATTCCAGGAACTCCCCCTCTCCTCGCCGCATCCCTCACAACCTCAACCTCAACCGATCCACCCCAAACCCGAGCCCCCTCAAGGCCGCCCACGTCGGAAAGTCCGTCACGTCCAGATTCAAACACGTGGTGGCAACCATGAAAGGACCAAACCACTCAAGCCGATCTCGCACCTCCCTCTTCCCCACCTATTCCTTCCGATCCTGTCGAAAACGCCGTCAAGGAGGCCGTCAGTGCATCAGAGTCCGCGTTTAATGCTCGTATCGCGTCTATTGAAAGCGCACACAATGAAGCACTTGCTGCTCTTCGCTCTCAACACGCCAACGACGTCGCTGCCCGTGAAAAGGCTGTGGAGGAGCGGGTCAGGAAGTCCATGGAGGCGGATATGGAGTCGATGAAAGAGGAGATGGAGAGGTTGAGACTTGAGAACAGTGAGTGGAGTGATCGGTGTCGGACGCTTGAGGAGGAGAATGGAAATGGGGTTGCGGAGATGGAGGCGGCCAAAGAAAAGTTTGATAGGTTGAGTAGCCAAGCGTTCAGAAAGATTAAAGAGTTTGTTGACGGAGAGAAAGATTTTGGAGATTGAGGTCGATGGTTTGAGGGATCAGGTTAGTTGGTCTTTCTTTAATACTATTATTTTCCCGCCTTTTTATTTTTGTAGAGAGATGCTGACTTTTTACTTTTTTTGCAGCTTTCGAGCTTGGAGTCTACCAACAACAGTGGCTTGCTGACTCTGACGATGAGGGTGGAGTTGGGGAAGGCGTAAACGGGGAGAACGCAGTGGAGAATTAAGCTTCACCCTCCCTAGACGCGCCATTATTTTTCTCGCCATTTACGTCCACGCACATTATTTTTCGTTTTTTCCCATTCTTTTTTTTTTTTTTCTTTTGTTCTTTTTTCCTCATTTTGTTCCGTAACAACGATGATGTTGTGGATTCCGTCTTTCTTTTTTCGCCTTTTTTCGCTCAGTTATCTTTGTTCAACGTTTCCTTTGCGGGGGGTTGTCTTCTTGGACCTCTTCCGTCCTTTATTTTCCTTGCGGAGTGTTTCCGACAGATTTTTTGTTCACGAGGGCTCAACGCTATAATTATTGAAAGACCATTAATTGTGACCCTCCCTTCTGCTTCTTTTCCACTTATCCTTTGTAACTTTTGTTCTCTCTCTGTGTTTCTTATTCTAGTTTTTCTTTTTTTTTTGGCTTGGTTGTGCGAAGACACTTTTTTTTTCGTTTCTGGGAGGGTTTGGGGTTAGTTTTTTGTTGCTTTTTGAAAACGTTCAATATAGAAGAAGGGGGTTTTATTACCTTTACGCTGCGCTTTGCTCATCTGGATTCGCTTTTTGCACCAGGCGACTGTGTCCGAGAAGGGTGCAACATTTATTGAGGAAGGAATTGTCAGAATAACATCCCCCTTGTCATTCTTAGGAACCCGTCTCTACACCATGGCATGCACTCCATGCTAACGACCAAAAGAGCAAGGTCGTGGCCACACCTATTCGATGAGCGAGAGGGTGCGTTGAAAACGAAAAAAAGATGGTCGACGGAGAGTTGAAGAACGACATGACGGATCAAGTGGATAAACACCGGTCTTACACTGTGAAAGCGGGCAGATTGGAAACGGGTCGACGCGTGACAGTACATCATCGACCGTATGATGAGGAGGCTTCAAAGTTGAAGCCGTTGGAGGTGTCAGGTCATCGTGGACTTGAAAAGGTGAATGGGGGTGAAGGGAGGGACGATGTGATCAGGATGGGAACCGTAGAGGAGGGAGCGCCGGATCAAGATCAACAAAGGCATCGGTCTTGGGTTGTTAAGGACACGGGTAGAGTGGAAGCGGGACGGCGGGCGACCGTACATCACCGGGCTTCTTGGTGTTGGCTCGTCGTTATCGGAAATGATGACGTCGAAGCCGTTGGATGTGGTCAAAGCCGCAGATTCAAGCAGAGTTGAGATTGCAACGAAGTTGAATACCATGATGCTGGCGGATGCTTCAGTCAACGCAACATATCAAAATAAGCTTGATGAGAATGTGTCTTCGATTGCTGGGAGGGGGATGAAGGATGGTGTGGTCGGAAAGAAGGGGAGGGAAGACAGGTCCAGAGGTCAAGATCAGCAGTCTAGACACCGGTCTTGGGCTGTGCAGGGAGATAGCAGTAGATTGGGTCATCGTCGTCCGGATACTGCGAAACCCGAGTTTCGGGTTTCTCTCCCTGTGATTAAGGCATCGCAGACGTTGGCGGATGAAATGGATGCCTATCTCTCAAAGGAAAAACCACGGAAGGATATGAAGGTGGACTTGGGACGGCGGATTTTGGTGGGGACAATGTTGGGAAAGAGAAGGATAGTGTTGCAGGAGATGATGGGGAAAACCCCACAACAGAAAAGGCTTTGGAGATTAGGGACGATCAAACGGAGGAAGATCCGTTTACTCCAGCAGCCGCTGTTCAACTCGCATCTTCGGACAATATCTCTCGTCCCCAACCACGAAACTCGGTCAACAAGCGGATACGCAAGCTTGGCAGGTGGCGAAGAAGAAGAATCGTACACCGCCCATCCTTCTCCGTATGAATCCGCCGACAGCGACGGCGACAGCCCTGGTAGAATCTCTATCGCAAATTCGATCGAAACCATGCCAGGCGTGAAACTCCCGACTTTATTCCCACGAGCGACCTCCCACCTCCACGTACTGTGTTAATGCGCCAACTGGCATCCCCCCAACTCGGCAGTTTCGTGATGCGGATGGTGCGAGGCTCCACTGCAGCTTCATCCGAGAATTAAGCGGTGAAGATACGTCGTCAAGGTCTGTGCTTCAACAAACATCAAGTCCTGGATGGGCGTTTCGTACAGATGTTGCGCGTGTTAGTGGACGAAGTTCAACGACTGCTGTTCAATCGCATCATGTCGGCGCGACAGTGTTGTATAGTGATGATGCGGGAAGGTGGTATCCCTATTCCTCAATTACAGGAAGTGTCAGGGATCGGGAGATTTCTTCTTCACATCTGGGTGGGTCAACGGTGAGGGAAGATCAGTGGGTTGATCATGTGTATGCCTCGTCGCCTGTTGTAGAGGCGAGGGATGTTTTGGGGGATGATGAAGGGTACGTGTGTTTCCGCCACAGGGGCGGCGGAGTATTGAAAAGAAGGAGGTGGAGGTGGAATTAACGAAGCGATGGAAGCAGGGCTTTGATTTAGACTCGGTGGCTGATAGCAGTAGGGGCAAGGGGGTGGGGGTAAGGAGGAGGAGGCTATATGTGCGGCTGGCGGTGTTGGCTTTTGTGCTAATTATGATAGTTGGCGTTGTAGTCACTGTACTGCTTGTAAAGTATTATGGGGGTGCGTTTAAAAGAGGGGATAGTGGACGCGTTGGGGGAGATCAAGGCGTTCCGAATGGTGGTGATGAAACCAGCATGTACATCATCCTTGATCCCTCGTACAAGTCACCCGCTTTCTTCGGAGGCAGGATATCGTTGTGGGCAGCATCAACACAGGATCTTTCGACGCGGATATTAGAGAAGCATTTACAGGGTCGGCGCCAACTTTGGGGTAAAGGGAAAAGACATGTTCGGAGGCAAGTCAATGGGATTAGTGAGGCTGTTTCGTGGATTGCAGCTCATGTGGTTCCTGATGCTGGATCAGTAGTGATGGTGAGGTCACATTTTGTGCCTGCGAATGGGACTGTGTTAGGAGTAGCTCCTGAGACTGAGAGTATTGAGATGGAGGTGGGTGGAGCTGGGAGGATGAGACGTTTTAATGCGGACCGAGGATCTTATTTCGTGTCAGGTAATTGTGTATGGCTTTGTTTGGAAAGGCTTTATTTCAAATTGCAATCACGCCTTTACTCTCGCAGAAAATAGTACATAAATGACCAATGCATTTACTTTTCTTTCTTTTACAATCTCAGGAATCGCGATGCCCGATGGGAGACTTCTTCTCCAAGGCTCATCCCCTAGTATTATCGGACATCCTGTTGAAGGAGGTTCGACAGACATGGAATGGGTGAATCTGGATGCTAGGAATTCTAGCTTTGCTTTGACGGTAGTTACTTTTGAGGATCTCCCTTTATCTATCCTTGTCTTTAGTATTCTTACTAACAATTGTTTTTGTCTGTAGGTACCCAGGAAATACCCAGCAGTGCTGCAAATGCCAGACGGCCGTCTCTTATACCTTGGTGGGCTGGTGAATAACTCCACCGCAGATAAATCCTTCGCCTCAGGGTGGATGGAGAATGTGCCGGCAGCCATGCCACAGTCAACTGCCTCTCCCCATCTCGAAGCAAACTATAATCACAGGATTGCCAAGTCCCTCACGCGTCTTGTAGCTCGACAAGCCACTTCTGGGACCTCTGATGCTTTTGCTGGCCCACTCGTGTTCCTTCTTCCAACAGGAAATGTCTACCTGGCCAATGACGGGCCGGATGCACCCATGCAGATTTTGCAGACTTCGCAGCAAATTCAACGACCTATTTTGCCTTCGTCGCGGTCGGGTGCTTTCGGCCTCCTTTTGCCTCTCAGTCCTGCGGATGAATACCGACCGACCATCATGACGTGTGGTGGAAATCCGGTGGAGGCTGCTGCGACCATGGCCAACGTCAATTGCGTGTTTGCGTCGTTTTCAGCCCCGCAGACAGCTATAGAAGTAACATCCACAGCTGTTGTGCCTATGAATCAGCCAAGAGCTCTTACACGGTCTGTTCAGCTACCTGATGGTACTATTCTTGCGCTAGTGGGGGCTCGGCGCTCCGCTGCTGAGGGTGGGAGTTCTGGAGATGGTATTGTAGAAGTTTTTGTGCCAAACGCTGGAAGGTCTAGGTCGACGCAGCCTGGGATGTGGCATGTCGGAGGAACGGACGCTGATGGTGCAAGGGTGGACGTGCCGAAAGATCTTTTGGGGTGGGAGCCGAAGGCGGCTGTTTTGGTTCCCGATGGAAGGGTCATGGTCTTGACTACCAATTCTGCTGGGGCTGGGTTGAATCATGCTGGGATGGTGCGCCGTCAGGCCGAAGTCGAGGAAGATCCTGAGGAGCTTGAGGATCCTTTGGAGGAGGATGACGAGGACAGTCAAACTTTAAACGACCGAGTGGGCGGCGTTAACAACGGCATTTTCTCTGAGACCGTCAAGGTGACCTTTTTCTCTCCCCACTACCTCACTTCTGGAAAGCCCAGACCTTCTATCAATGCTATCGAGTCCAAGGAGTGGTCTTACGGGCAAGAGATACGGGTATGGATAACGATGAAGGATTGGAGACGCGGATTTCCTTCAGCCCCATTCAAGGCATCTGGCAATTCCACTGTTACTGCTATTGTGGTTGGAGGAAAAGGAGACGACACGCGTCTTGAATTTTCGCTCGTTCACCCTGGTGTCGGGTCTTCTTCGTCGGGGACCAATGCTGGCCAAAGGATGATATGGCTTTCATCGCAGGCTGCAAAGGTTTTGGATGGGTCTGTCGTGATTACGACGCCGGTTTCATCTGGAGTTGCGCCGCCAGGAAAATACATGCTTTTCGCGGTTGTAGATGGGATACCCTCTGTTGCAGCTTGGGTTCAGTTGGGAGGAGATCCCAGCAATCTATCAGAGCTTAAATAGCGAGTTGCAATTGGCACTCTACATATTCGATTCTTCTTTTTTAATTCTGATCCTTTTTCCTTCACTCCTTTTCAATATCTTTCTTGCATGGTCATTCTCCATACGTTTTCACTCCTTTTTTTCTTATTCTTCATTCATATCGGAATGATGCGCGTCAATGTTGCCTTAATAAAGCCGCATTTGCATTTGTTTGTTTCTTCGGCCTCGGTACTTTTTCGTGTCGCAACCTTAAGTGGAAAAATCCACACCACAGGACTTGTCGCAACGGAATGCCAACGACAAAACAAGCACCAAATGTGTCCCTCTTCGACGCCGTCATGGCAAACGAAACAACATCGAGTCTTGCATTCTCATCGTGTGCTGCATTCGGTGTGTCTCATTACTTCTCAAAGTCTCTAAGCCTTGATCCCTGTCTCCCTCAGCGTTCCCCGATGCACATGCCCATAGATCGTAATGCTGACTCCGATCTCTTCTTGAAAAGCAACAAGATGCATCACCCACCCCCTTGATACACTCAAAACAAGAATCCAGAGCTCAAAGACTTCCCTAGGCATACTCCAAGCATTCCGAGATGCCCCAGTTTACACTTTATACAGAGGAATTGGAGTGTCGCTCCTATTTTCTGTCCCAGCACTAAGCCTCTACCTCACCTCCTACGATAAATGCAAGCAATTCTTTGGAAGCAAGCATTCAGAGAAGGGAGAATCTGCTGTCATTGTTCATGCAAGTTCTGCTGCGGTCGCTGAAAGTATCAGTGGAGTTTTTTGGTGAGTGTTTTGATGGCGCTGTCAGCCACCTGACTTTCCTTGAAGGACACCCATGGAGGTTTTGAAAAGCAAGTTGCAGGTTAGAGTGGATTCGCATGGTGTTCCTAGCCAAGCCTTTAGTTCCACTTGGAACCTTGCGCGCGATATTATAAAAACAGAAGGAATATTTGGACTTTTCAAAGGTTATTGGGTCTCACTAGCTGTCTTTGTTCCATACACCGTAGTGTAAGTCCAGCCTTAACGTGTACACTCAGCATGATAGTAACCTCTTTGTAGATATTTCATCACATATGAACAACTCAAGGCTCGGCTTTCGGCCGCCTTGACCTCTGAATCTTCTTTCCGTAAAGCTACAACCACTTCTTCGTCGAACATTCCATTCCCCATTTACCTAGTATCCTCGGGTACCGCGGGTGCTGCCGCTGGTGCTCTTTCCAATTTCGTTGATGTGGTGAAAACAAGGGTCCAAGTCACAGGCCCAGGCAATGACGGAGGACTCTTCTCAGTTGTTCGACACATGTACGCTAATGAAGGTGGCCTTAAAGCGTTCACTAGGGGTTTGGCGGCAAGAGTGCTCTGGGTCACCCCGAGCGTCACTATAAGCATGACGGTTTTTGAAGTGCTGAAAGACATGAGGGCGGATCG
The DNA here is from genome assembly GCA_025449115.1 of Chytridium lagenaria. Lineage (NCBI taxonomy): Eukaryota > Fungi > Chytridiomycota > Chytridiomycetes > Chytridiales > Chytridiaceae > Chytridium > Chytridium lagenaria. The sequence continues at coordinate 407,996 of JAHLKC010000010.1, read as the reverse complement.
TGTTAAAGCAAACAATACATTATTCTTTTCATAAGCGCCATCTACATTATATAAAAACACCTTTTATTTATATTTTGATCAGGACTGCAGCAAGGAACCCTTGGTATACATTTGGTGGGTCGCCCACACGTTGAGATATTTTAAATAACTTGAAGAAGATTCGTCGATGCCGTCATGTCGTCCACGACTTGAACGACGAACTGAGATGCTTTCGAGTGACTTTTCGAGATGCTATACTCATAAACATCCATATATTTAACAATTAAACTCACCTCTGCCCTCTTCCTCATTCCCAAAACAGCGGCATCCGATATGTGGTTTAATGCAGAGAGGAGTTCCATTTCACGCATACCACGTGTGTCGAGCCAACGCTTCAGCTGCTCCAACTGAGAGGCAGTCAGTACTACAACACAAACAAATTACAAACCTGGGCCGGATCCGAAAGGTAGCCCCATTGCCCTTGTATCTCGGTTGAATTGCCGTCTACAAACTTTGATTTACTCTCGGGCCTGAAGCCCACGTCCTCCACAAAAATGACGCCGGATGCCCATTCCAAAGGTCCTATCGGTTTTACAGCCTTCTTCGCAATTTTTTCGAGAGCCTCGGCTTCTGGTGTTAAACTACCAAAGGCACCATCGAACCACCAGTATCGGTTAAAGAAGCGATCCATGCCAAGAGGTTGTATTCTGGAGACACCCATCATCATGCGCAATTCAACTTCGGTTGTTATTTGCCGCCGTAAAAGTGCACGTTCTGACTCTTCCACCTTTTTACGCTCCTGTTGAAACCATAAAATTAAAATTTGGGAGCGAAATATCAAACCAGTAAACCGAGGGAAACAAACCTCTTGAGACTTCCTCAGTTCCTTTTGCTTTTCTTTATGCTCTTTTCTTGCCTTCTCCGCCTCCTCTTTCCGTTTCTTTTCCTCCTCTTCACGCCTAGCCTGCTCCGCTTTTAACTTCATCACTCGCGAACTCAATCTTGACATACTAAAAGAAACAGTGAGACAAGCGACGAAATTATTCCTTACGCATCCAAATCGTAACCATTTCCTGCTTCGCCTGCTTCACCATCTCCGTTTTCTTTGCCATTATGATAGCCATTCGCTTCTCCGTCTTCAAGGTTTGAAGCCTTTTCCTTTTCCTTCAAGTCCAGCTCGGCCCGGGCTTGCTCCCTAATATGAACTGTCAAAAGGAAGAGAAAAAACGTGTAGCATATAAACTGAAACTTACACAGCCTTGTGGTCCCTCCCCATCTCACGCCTCTCTTTCCGTAATTCCTGTGCCTTATCGACAGCATCCTCAAGGTAGTCTCGGATCACCTCAGCGTGAAGAGCACAGGGCGGACAAAATTAACACCTTATCGGCAGCCTCCAAGAGAGTAAACCGTTTAGACGCTGCACTTATAAGATTCTCAATATCAACAGATGGTCGCGTTCTCGGTCTTCCTCTTGGACGTGGCTGTGTAGGCTCACTCGCCATATCAGCTTCCTCTTCATCGAAATTGTGATTTTGTGATGGAGGGGAACTACTGCAGCCTTGATCCTGGTTGAAGACCTAGTTCCTTTAACAACGTGTGTCTTCTCTTCTTCTTCTTCCTCTTCGGAACTATACGCAATGACCCGCTTACGTTTCCTAAGGCTCCTGCGAGATCCCGCAGTCTCGTTGTCACTCTCAATTCCAAGGCTCACCGGAGAAGTCGCTTCTGGAACGTCAGGCTCAGGAACATGCTCTCCATTCGTTTCCAACTCTTTTGGTTCCGACTCTGCACTTAGAATAAAGGGTCGTCTGTTGGTGCTCCAGTCAAGAGGTACAGGACCTTCCACTTATTCGGCAGTTTCTCCTCAGGAACTACGTCTTTGATGAAGCCCATAAGAGCTACCTCCCATGCTTTGAGTCTTTTCGAATGATCCTTGTCAACCTTTGGGCCTCTGCCACCCTTTGCCTCGGCCTCGGTATGCCAACGACCAGGACACCATTTGTACCATTGATCGATGGCAACGCGCTCATCATCTGACATTGTTTCGACTTGAGAGACATACTTGAGGTAAAACTCATCCGGCTTTGCTTCAGGCTCAACCAGGGCAGCAGGGTATAAAGGTCGAACAAGAGCCGCATCCAAGCCTGAGCCCCAGTATTTGCACGCAATGTTCATCAAAGTTCCAAATACTTCATGAATTAGGATGCATTTGGGATTTAGAGATCGATGACAGACAGCCTGACCGAGATCATCCAGGGTAGCGGGGAGTAAACAAATCGGTTTCCTTCAAACACATTAGATCCGTTAAACTGAGGTTTAATACCCGAAAACGCCCAAAAAGTACCATGACTGAATGAGTAAGGACATCATATCATTAGGTATGTCGTAGAAGGTATAGTTCGGAGAGGGTCTATCTGGGACTGCCACACCTGACTCATCTACAGGTGGTTTGGGCGCTTTAATAGGAAGTTCCAAATCCTCGATAGGAAATTGAATGGCTATACATTGATCAGCTTTGCAAACAAAAAAACAATAAACCTTCCAATTTCTGGTCAGACTCCTCGATAGCCTTCTTCTTCGATTCCATGAGCTTGTCATTCGTCAGCGCAAACTCTATAACTAAGTTACCTTCTTTCTCTTATCCTCAGAAGATGCGGTAACAGAGTCAGGTGGCTGCACAGGTAATTTATATCTCCGAACAAGGTCAGACTAGATATTAGTAAGGCCTTCTTAGCAACTCAATTACCTTTACAATCCACGGAGCTCCAATCCAGTTTTCCTTTACGGCACTATCCTTGACAAATGCCTTAAAGTTCTGCTTTGACATGGCCCTTCTATTCCGTTTTATTTTGGCAGCAGGAAACTGATACCGAACAGGGCATTTGGGATCAGTATCGTCCAACAACTGCCCATCTCCCATGGAGAGATGCACTATAAATTCGCAAAACTTCGCTTCGGGAGGCTCAGTCGGGGAAGTCTTCATGTTATAGGAGATTTGGTTTGGTGTGTTGGGATTAACCAATATCTCGACGACAACTGCGTTATATTCATTGTTTCCGAGTTCCACTCCAACGAGTTCTCCCAAATAAATATGGTCTTTGAAGTACTCGTGAAGGCTATCCTGAAGAACAGCCAATGTGTTTATATCTTTCAACTATGATTAGACATCGTCTTCACTCAATCTTCTTACTCCAATGTATTTTCTCCAAGGCAGTCTTTCGCCACACTTCCGGAAACTTGCTGTCGTACTTTCTCCGTGCAGAGAGCTCGCTGTCGATGGCTTCTTTGTATGTCAAACCAGCCTTCCCAGTGACCTCGCATGTCCATATCCGCTTTTTATACAATGTATACCGCGTGATAAACTCACTAGAAGATGGTGCAATCAGCCTTATAAATTCCAAACAAAAGAAAGCCATATGACGAAAAACATAACAAGAAACTTGAAAGGAGGGCAAGTCCACTACACTCACTCATAGGTCAAGAATATCTCCCCTGTGAACTCGATGAAGAAGACTTCCGTATCTGGATTGGAGAAGACGAGGTTGGCCGGTACAGCTGGGGCAGGATTGATCGGCTTCTTGTTTAGAAGAGGCATGCTTGGCTTGACCGGCAAATGTTTGCTATCGGCCTTGCTCTCCGGGCTATCTCCGTCAGCACCGAGGGAATGTTCAGTTGCAGGAGCTGGAACTTCCCGTCACTGAAGCGTTTGACCAGAGGGAACGTTTCGAGCAACTTTCAAACGAGAATGTTTTCTAGGCAACGACCACAGCTCTGAGCGTGGAGATTCGGTCGAAAAAGAAAATGGAAGAAAAAATGGTGTGCTGGAAAAGCGAGGATCGGAGATTGACTCTCAGGCACCCTGCGACGCGGAGTGCCTCTACGTTATTCATTGATGTCTAGATTCTATTTGGTATAAAGTACATGCGCAGACTGACAGGGTTTGGCTTCTATGACCCATAGATACATAAAGGAGCATTGGGGATTGTCAAAGACATCCAACTCATTCCCTCGTCTCGTTCGACATTTTGAACGACAAAATGCTATTCTCTTCGGTAATCAAATCATCCTCGCTCAGCTATACGCAAGGATTAGTGTCCATTAACACGCCAGTGATAGAACTCTAGATTTGGGACTTACGCGTATACTCCCAACAGTTTCCGCGTACATGCAGAACTTAGCAGCATCACCAAGAACCCATTCCATAACGTCTCGAACTTTCGATCCTTTTCGTACCAGTAAGCAATCTCTGAAGACTCCAGCTTTTCCCATAATGCCATCACCATAATTATTGATATTGCGAACGGGATACGTTGGTATAAGGCCTAATGTCGACACGCAAAGCTTCAATGTAGCCTGAATTCCAGTAGTTCCATAGCGGAATAGGACAAGGTCTTGAAGTTTTTCCAATTTTGGAAGTATTCCAGGCGGCAGAGGTTTCAGAGGGTTTGGATCATCAGGCTCCTACAATTGTAAACATAGGGTACAAATGCAACAATTACCTGATGCTCGGCGAGGTCAAATTGATCGGTCCCTTCATAATACTTTATAAAGCCTTGCTTATGTAATCTCCTCAAAAAGTTCTCAGAAGCGGCACTCGTCAACACAATCCTAGACTGAAGAAGAGTTTAATGCGATAATTTAAATAGATGCCCAACACTATCGTATTTTCTGCAGATTTTCTCGATATTTTTGTCTGAATCCGGTAAGTCAATTTTATTTAGAGCCTAAAGTAAGTATTAAAAGTACACCGCAAATTTCTTCTCCTCTTACAATAACTGTAGGGAATCTTTCGTCAAGAAACGCATCCACGAACGAGGAAACCGTAGATTCTTCCCACTTTTCCAATGGTTCCTTTATGCCCGAACGGTCTATTGTTCGCTGGCATACAGCAAGGTTGGCGCCATACCCCGAAAGTTGACCCTGAAACGTTTCTGCTATAGGTGACTCTGCGAAGGGTTTCATTATGGGCTTAAATTACTATAAGCACTTACTCAAAGCCACATGCCGTCTAACAATACCACCCCATCTTTTCATCAAGTTACCAAAGATCCAGCTAACTTATTGTTAGTACTTTTCATTACATTAGGACCATAGAGAAATATACGAACCTATGAATTTCTGAACGAAGCCAGTCAATATCATTGATAGGATCATATCCCTGAGTAACTTTGCCCGCCGCATCAGTAGTCCCCGAAACATCAACGATATGAATAAGCATATCAGCAGTGCGAAGGTCATCCAGAAACTGATTCCCAAGGCCCTTAATGAATAAGCTTCCAGCACTAGTTCTCATATTTACCTCTCCACTAGATGCTCCTGGGACTAACCCCGCAACATCAAGCATTTTTATAGGAACATATCGCTTTCCCATGTCGCATTTACCTGAATAGAACTTAGCTCCGAATCCAATGGCATCTACCGTGCTTTGGGGCACATTGGGACTCCTTCCCAAATCTTTTGCAAGGGCAATCGACGGTCACGTACGCAACTCCATGATTTGGCTATTATACATGAATGAAGACCTTTAAAGTAGAGACCCTCAAACCTTAATGGTGGTAAACGGGAAGTTTCCGACTTTGGCTGCCGCATCGCTCACTGTCCAGTGTCAATGTTGCATTTTACTAGCTTTCGAAACCTGCATTAAGGAAGGATGATTTTCCAGCACTATACGCTATATGTGAGCAAGGCAAAGATGAAGCTCAAATGCACCTTGGCTTGCCAACAAAGGCGATTAGGATGTCTCGCGGCATTTGCTTTTTTTCTTCAGTTTTTCAAAAATGCCATCAGGAGCAGGCGCTGCTGTGGGAATGGTCGATGGACCTCCCGCCTTCCCTGACGGGTCAGGATATAACTTCATTCAGACGCCCACAAGCTGCGTGATTACAATTCCCATCCTCGCGGAAAGCACAAAGAAGGATATTGATGTGAAACTCACAGACGATAGCGCTGTTGTTACTGTTCATTCACATATTCGGTTCAAGGGCCGCCTCTTTGCAAGCATAAAAAGAAAGGACTGCGTTTGGCACATAGAAGACTACCCTGAAGACCCTAAGGCAAAAAAATCGCCGCTCTTTCAAAACCTCACCGATACAAGCTCTTGACCATATTTCTGCAAAAAGTCGCGAAGTACAGCGAATGGCAAACTCCCGTTGTTAAAGGCATCCTCAACGAAGATGATGCGGACCCTCATTCACTTTTCCTGATCGCCTCGGCCCGCCATGATGCCTCAGAGAGCTCCTCGCTCAAGCGTATGATCACCGCTGGTCAGCAAGGATCTGTTGCGGCAATGCTTAAATTGGCTGCATGGTACGAATTGGGCAGAGAAGAGATGGATATTATTCCAGTACCACGGGATCCTCTGGTATCGCTGGATTGGCACCGCAAGGCCGCGATTGCTGGAAATGCCGAAGCATGCTATATTGTTATGACCGCATTTGCATCAGGATCGCATGGATGTACCAAGAGCTACTTGGAAGGTGTCAAATGGGCGAAAGCATCTATAGAGGCTGGGGGTGGCGAGGAGCTTTTCCGAAAAGAGCAGGAGTCCCTTTTTGTGACTGTCGCATTTCAAGGAGGTCTCATGCTCATGGAAGGCGGTCACGGATTAGGCGATCCTGACCCAAAAGCCGCCGCTGAGCTTTGGAAACACGCTGCTGAAGTGGACCACGGCCAAAGTTGCTGGAATCTTGGGATATTCCATCTCAATGGCTTTGGTGTCAAAGTGGATATTAAACTCGGAGTGGAATTAGTTCGCAAGGGCATGAAAAAAGTTACAACGTTGTCGCTACCACCTCAATTGCAAAGGATTGACAGAAAAGAATTTGGATGACTTGGTCAAGTTGGCCGACGCAGAACAAAAGGAAGGTCGCCAGCCGTCCCTTGATGCCTTAGTAAAGTTGGTAAAGGCTGGAAAATCATCAGGTTAGTTGATAAATCCCTAGTGCGTTATCAAAGCTTACTTTATAAATCTCCAGCCAAGCCTGCAAAACCATTACCGAAAAAGCAAGAATCAAAAAGAATGACACAAATCGGGAGACCTCCCGCTCGACTCATCCGAGAGCATCCGCAGAAATATTGCCATTACCGCAATTGTCCTCGGCGTTATTGGCGTTTTTGTTGCCCTGCCCAAAACCCTTAATGTGTGAGCGTATAATCCACTCTTTTGGAAATCACAACTCAGGTGAATATATGTTTTACGGTTGCCCTTTCTTAGGTACCTTCTGACCAGCTTCATTTGTTTTTTCCTGAACAGATAATCTCTCGTCACGGCTTTTTTTTCCTAATCCCACTTACCACCCCGCACCATCCCATACATCTTTAGAAATAAAAGTCTGCACAATTGAAGTCCCCTTAAAGCAAAATGGCGAAGGCAAACCACTACGAAAAAAATTTCTAGTGATTTCAAAGAAAAGATCGTTGGGTGGAGGTGCGGCTTTCCATCAACTGTTCAGAGTCTTCAGCTCTCTGCCATTATTGTTCTAACGGATGTCGTCCTCTCTGTTTCCCGTTCAATCTAAACAGGAAGCCGCTCACTTGCTCGTGGATGACCTCTTAGCCTTGTTCTGCATTGTTCTTTTGCTTTCCATCTATTCTTCCAACTTTGCCTCTTTCCACACCCAGACCGATCCTCGGTCCTCCTTTTGCCATCTCCTTTGGCGCATTAGCTTATTTGATTGCCATTCATGGGCAATACCCAATCGTCTCCGGCGACCTGCTCGCCTGCGTGGTTCCGATCCGTCAACCCACCAAACCATGCACCCTTAAGAGACTCATTGGTGAGTTCGGACCAGAGACCGATGGATGCAATGATGTCACCTCGTGAATCGTTGGTATTGCCATCAAGCGATGGTGTTGTGGATGGTCGACGATCTCTTTCATCATTTCGCTTTCGTAGTGTACTTGGTTTTTCTCAACCGGGTTCATGGTTTCGCCGCAGTTACAGTTCGCAAAGGGTTGACCCCGTTCCCGATGTTGACCCAGCCCCTCAAGAATCTCATATCCATACGAAAATGCCCAATACTTCAAGCCCCGCATATGCTGGCAACGCGTCAAGTGCTATCGACGACGAGTCAAATAACTTAGCGCCAACAAAAATTGAAGTAACTTCAGATGCGGAAGATAGCACGGTAACGTTAGCGGATAGTGCGGAAACGAACAGTGAGTAATTAGCTTTTGTTTATTTTTGAACACCTTTTAGCTGCGAGCCCTTATAGCGAGACCACTCCTACTCCACAAAACGCCCCTTCTGGCAGCGACACCGATACTTCGCCACCAATAGTTCCTGAAAATGGAGAACTTCCAAACTCTGTCCCTACCTTTGATGAGGCTGAAGAGGAACCCTTCGAAGATCCCGTTGAACACCATGCTGAGGAGCATCTAATTCCTGGCGCAGACCACACAATTACAGAGCCGTCTCATTCTGCAATAGTTGAGGAAACTGCGGATATAGCGATTGACGCTGTTGACGAGAATCATCTGACGTCTTCCGGCTTGATGGCTGAAGGTCCGAGCACCGAAGACGGGAATTATGTTAACGGGACTGATTTAGCTGAACCTTCGCAACTTCCTAGAGCATCTGGTTCAGCACCAGAAGTTGGCGACCAACCGGATGATGAGGAGGATTCCTTAAATTTTATGTCTGATGATGAGGATTCTACCGTAAGAGGTTTGGAAGAATCGGAGAATGGCTCGCAATCGCAGACGACCTCGTCCTCGAATCCAACACAGCAGAGTAATGGAGATCAACCACGGTCAGTTTTGCCCGAGGAAGTTCTAGGAAACATTGTTAGATTTGCCATGATGAGCGCTCTTCGCCGAAGTTTGATGAACTCCCAGAGACCAGGTCCCACAGACAGTTCTTTGGAAACAGAACCGACCGCATCAAATCCCCTACCTCAAAACCGCTTGAACACCGATACTTTCTTTGGTTCGAGGCCGCCGCCTCTCATGGTTATTGGTATCCCGTCAAGTGATTCGGAAACGGATAGAAACTCTTCGGATACCACTAGTGAAGAACAAGACGCTACGGCATCTGGCACGCAGAATGATGGAAACCAGCCTAACTTAACTAGCAGAGGGTCAGTAGGAAGTACACCGAGCAATAATAATAGGCGTGGGTGGTATCTCTACATTATCGCTGAGCAAGCTCCGCCGCAGAATGCAAACAGCTCGTCGAATACTGACACGGCGACTTCTGCACCAGGGACTGATCTCAATGCAACCTCTTTGGCTTCTCAGCTACCGCAGGAGAACCCTGAATCCGCTAATCTATCGTTTCGCCCGAACTTGGAACCACCGGTATCGCCATTACAGCCGGGGCCAGATCCGACAGCAGGAAGCACTGAAGGGGACCAGCCTGAAGTAACTGCTACCTCAGCATCTACGGAGGATGAGACTACGGAGGAAAGCAACGTTGATGGAACTTCAGATGGCAGCCAAGCTAATAACGGAAGAAGAAACAACGATGCATTTTTATCCTTCCTCGTCAACATGATATCGAGAATTGTGCGGGAGGATGGAGGTGGTGTTGGGCCCAGGGTGCCAAATACGGGAACTGGAGATTATGAGGATTTGCTTCGCCTTGCTGAATTGATTGGACCCGCACGGCCTCGCAATGCATCAAGAGAGGATGTTTTGCAGCAGCTTCCTGTTGTTCGTTGGTATCCAATGGATTACGATGCTGTTGATCTTGCAAAAGTTTCGCCTCTTCATGGGCAAACAGAAATTGCACTTGTTTCGACCGACGATACCACTTCAGCTAGCTTGGAGATTGATGATCCTGTGCCATTGCAGGATACCGAAGAAGGTGCTACTGTGGATCCTGGAATTGAAGACGGATTTGGAACTCTTCCGACGGCTGCTGAATTGAGCCGCCCAGAAGATCCCGTTCCTACTTCAACACCAGAAGCGTCTGCACACGTTTTGGGGGTTCCAGATTTGTTGGCGGCTACGAGGGAGAAGTGCACAATTTGCCTTGCTCCTTACGAAGAGGATGACGAATTGAGGATCTTACGATGTAAACATGGGTTTCATTCTGAATGTATCGATCAGGTAATTTAACTACAAGAAAATTTTACACGTCTAACGCATATTGTAGTGGCTCACGTCCCATGTTAATAACTGTCCAATGTGCCGACAACCCGGCGTCACCACGACTATCAACCCTACACCCCACCCTCTCAGAACAGACCGCCATTCTCTTTACCACCGATGAATGGTCCTCCTACAGGATTTGTGCTTAATATTGCGTTTTGGCGTGCGACGAGATCCAAACAACAGTAACAACAACACCACATGAAGATACTGGTTATTCGTTCTTCTTTTTATTTGCAATTGGTTGAGGGTTTTGAAGATGAGAATGATTTCATATATTTTTTTATATCCTTTTTTCAGCATGTCGAATCTCTTCGGGAAAAAAAAAAAAACACAATGAACTATGCATATTGCTTTCGCACCTCTTTTGTGTTGTTATAATTGTATAATACACCATATAGTCGTGTCGATTTATGTCTGCTTCAAGTTAACCTTTGTCTGAGAAGGTCACTCTGAGTCAACCCTTATTCGACCCTGTATTTAGCGTATTAGGTTTAGGTATTTAATAACTTTTAAAAAATTAAATGAGTTTAGCGTCGGGAAACTTGGAAGAGCCAGATGAACAAAGTTGCTAATTTCAATTCTATTTCCTCGCCACATCCCACGCCTTTATACCAAAAATATCATAATACATTGAAAGAGGCCTTGCAAGTCCAACACCACATCTCTCTCCCGGTGCGGTCTCCGTCAAATCCTCTAAATTTCCAGATGTGTGCAAGCCGAGTATTGCCCGCACCCTCCTTTGCGAGACTTTCCGCTGTTGGGTTAGTTTCAACGCCGCATCCTTTTGCGCTTGCGATGAACCGTCTTCCGAGAAAAGTTCCCAAAACGTCGGACGATGTCCACGATGCCAGCAATGAAAAGCAAGCGAGAGGTTTGAGTCACGCGGTGACCAAATCTCCCACCCTTTCGTCCAGAGCCTGCAAGACAGTACAGCCTCCTCACCGAAAAAGAGGCCCGCGACACCCAAATATGGGGAGAAGACTCGTACTCGTCTTTCGGAGTTCCGGACACGCCGTAAGCATCAGCGACAAAGGCGCCTGGAGCGAAAATAAAGCCAGCAGCAAGGAAAGGCTGCCTGATGAGAGACAATCGCTCTTCTATTCCGTCATCCCCACTTCCGTGGACTGGGTCCTGGAAATGCTAGTGTGCCGATAATACGAGGCATCCCGTCGTCATCAAGATCACCTTCTCGCATAATCATAGGCCCATACGGCGGTGGCGGCATGCTTGCTAAATTCCGGTCAAACTGTGTTGGATAAAAGCTTATGACGGACTTTGGGCATGGCGAGTCCAATAAAAGCTGTAAAACTTTGGAGTCCCAGCCATCTCCCAGTCTCATATGGGAATCGAGTTGAAGAAAGTAGGCTTCATCATTGAAGAGACGATTGCAGATAAGGCTACGTGCATAAGCAGGGCCCTTGGCATCAATATGAGACATTCTCTGAATCCTAAGTTGATCTTTAAAGGGAAATCTCGTTTCGGTATCTCCCAAAGTATCGTCAGCTTCATCGTCTTGTAGCAGCACACCAACAGTCAAACGTTCCGCAAAGCTTGCTTTATGAAAAACTGACATGACCGTATTCGCCACATCTGGATCGCGGTAAGATGCAATCGAGACGAATATGGAGGGGTGCGCAATAGCCTCACAGCTTTTTAGAAATCGGCTTAAAACGAATGTTGACGGTTCATCGCTGTAAAGCCACATGGTAATAGCGAATCGATCTGATTTGGAGACCAAGACCTCATGCTCCGTATTTGCTTGGGTGAATAACAGAAGTCTGTCAATTGTTGGAAGAATGTCCCACTTGGGATTCTTTCCCATATACCCTATTTGGCCTCCCAAAACTATCTTCCCAATTCTTGTTGAGATACCTACGTATTTATTAGATTCATTTAGAAAACGATAAAGCTTACAGTAGCATAGTGAATTGACGCCTGGGGACAAGGGGGGATGAGTCCATGTGCTTGCAATATCGTGTTCCATATGTATAATGGCCAATTTGGGATACCTTTTACATAAGGTTTAAAGTCTAGTGCGTTTCCTAGTTTCCAAGCTACTGCTTGCAGCGCAGAGACCGCCTTTAATAGGCTTTCGGTTAACGCGATGCCATCCTGCGAAGATCTTTGCTTGATTTCATTATTTAAAAGAAACCGGATACGGTCACCGCGCAGTTCTCTGTTAATAGTCTTCGTGGTTGAGCTGCCAATGCTGCTTCCCTTAAAGCACCTTTCTCGGAAAGACCCTAACACTTTTGCTCAAAAAAGAGTCGAAAAAGACGCATCCTACTCTGCAATCGTTCAGCACAGAGCTGGACAGGTCCCCGCCTAAAAGTCCGTCAAACACATAGAAGCTTTTTTTGCAAGATCGTGAGCCACACGGCTAAAATGAAGCGAGGCAGGTAGCATGTGAACGCCAAAGTCGGACGGCCTTTCCTCCTCAGAGGTGTCGTTGTTCAGCTTGCCAGCATTCAAATACTGCAGGATCTTGAGCTGAGTCGCAGAAGGTAACGTTGAAACCATCTTCTTGATTCGCACACATGCACTGAGTCCAGAGTCCGGCGTAAAGCAGGTATCGTGGTGAGAAAGGGATAACCTTTCAGAGGCAACGTCGCAAGATTCAGAAATGGTTCCACAGAAAGGGCATATTTTTGAAAAATGTTGACCTCTGGACATGAACTGGACAACACTCACAACGAGGAGTCGGTGAAGACGCCTGGTTAGTTAAGGACTTGAAGGGGGCAGTCAGTGCAAATAAGCTAATCTGTGATCTTGTAGGTGGGGACACCTACTCCCTGGCATCGGAGGGGCGAGAGAATGATCGGGCGTCTTACCAATCGTCTCCGACAGCAAAGTACAGTATGAGGCCCATCTCTCTGTCCGTCAACGGTAATTATCTATCACCTTCTGTTACCACTGTGCCATGCTTTCTTACACTTTCATGTTATCTATAACTTAGATGTCGAGAGCACACCAAAGGCCTCTTTATTCCGTTCGCACCTGCCTAAAACAGTACAAATGAAGCATGGAAGATATGGTTTACTGACATTGTTTTAGAGAGTTAAGGCGCTTTTGTCCGAAGCCGATGACGTTTCCTTACAAATTCATATGGGTGCGTTTGTCAGCCCGGCTCAGGCAAAAGCCCTGGAGGCAATGTCTCGTGTGATGCCCACATCGCCTAATTCTACTCAGAAGAGAACACGGCATTTTTCGAAAAGTGGGTTACCTGGTTTTCATGTGGAGAACTCGCCGGAAGCACGCAAGATTTCGGATATCATATGGAAACGGCGTTACAGACGGGTAAAGGAGAAGGAGGTATGCTGTATATAATTGCCTTTAGAACTAAAGTAGTTTAGGCGGATATGTATACGTTCATGGAATTGGAACGCAAATCTGCGCAGCAAGTGATAGAGGGGCTGATGATGAGAGAGGAGGAGCTATCTGTGTTTGTGAAGCAGCTGGAGAGCAAGTTGGCACAATACGAGTCGGATATAGCAGTTTTGCAGGAAGAGTCTCGAACCTTAGAGGCCGAGATGATAACTCGAACGCAAGAGATCTGGACATCACTCGGCACGTGCACATATTTAAACGGCGAGAATACCTTCCCACGTGGCCCCACCTCCGATATGGGCTGCCAGACAGATGTCAGCTCCGCACTCACAGACTCCGAACGTCAAAATGACACCCCTACAACCAACGTCAGTGGGCAAACTGATGTTTTGGCGTTGCTTGATGCAGCATGCCAGACCGACATTATTACGGATAGAGGACAGATGGAAGAAGCACTTGACCGTCAAATCCAAGAATTAGAGCGAAATCTTGAGCGTTCTGAGTATCAAGTCAGGGAGCTCGAGAAGAATCTGGATATTTCAAAGAATGATATTCAGAATGCTATTCAAGCGCTCGAGATACTTCAGAATGTAAGATAGGGGTTTCCCCACCTTTCCCCCCCTAACAGTTTACATATAAATTTATACCTAACGGCATTTTTATTCAGTAAACAAGGATTTGATGGAATCGAACAAAGCTTTACAGGGTCTAATGGAGATCCTTCAAGAAGAGGACTTATCTGAAAATCAAGGTAGCCGAGCTTGAGCAAGAAATTGCTACATTAAAGGTAGCTGAGGTTCATGCAGAGGCAAAAGGCAGGCCGTGATAGAAAATTTGGAGCACAGGCTTGAGAAGGCATCTCTCGAATCGATTAGCTTACGCAGAAGAGCTGAAGAGGCGGATGAGTCCCGTGCTTCGCTGGACGCCCTCTGTCTGGATCTGAAGGAAAAAGTGCAGAGGCTTGAAGAGTCTCAAGATTTATTGCGGCAAGAAAACGAGGGGCTAAGATCACAGCTCACGGCTTGTCCTTCCGGTGATAAGGAAGGTGTGGAAGTTCAGGGAGCTGCCCCGTGTGATACGTGCATGGAACTTGGCGCTGAACTTCGCAAAATTAAGATTCTCAACGATATCCTGGGGAAAGATAATGAAGGCTTGCTCTATCAACTTAATAACACGTCCGTGTCGCGGTAGAGGTTGAAGGATAATTGTTTATAAAGCACTGGTTGAGCCATAATTACATTAGTTATAATATCTATAATCCCCTTTAAGATCGCCCCCATTTGGATAAGTAAAATAAGGCCGTATGGTAGAGTTCCTACGGACACCGCGAGTTTAACCCCCAAAGCAGCAATTTGATTATTAACGTCGTAAAAGTGAAACGAAATCTCGTCATATTCATACGCATAAATGCAAGGATTTTATTTGGTATGCCATCGTTAGCAGTAATGGATGCGCATGAAAATGGGATCTGGAGTCTCCAGGTCATTCAGTTCCAGTCATGTCAGTTTATAGGTCTCTTTTTTTTTTTTTTTTTTGGCCTTCACTTTACTTTTCTGACAAACCTGCATCTATGGGCCAACCCCATCAGGCCCCAATGGATATTGACGATGACAAGACGGTCATGTCGCTAGCAGAGCTTACTGACTCATTAAAGTCACTCAACGTTGAAGTCTTATACGCTGGTTGGAGTCTGTTTCCAGAGTACCGGCTAATCACTGTTAGGTTTAAAAAAGTTTGAGGTCATTATGAAACGGTTGTTGGACGAGACTGTTGACCGAGAGCTTTCTGACGAGGCATTACTGATGAAGAGTTACTTTAAAATGTCTGCGGAGTGTAAAGACATCTTGGCTGCTTGGTCTTATCAACTCATCGTAAGGCGTTGTGACAAGGATCCTGAGTCTAATATTTTACTTAGCATTCTGTCACGAAACTTGAATGCGTCATACTGGATGTGATCCATCATGTAATCGTGTGCACAAAGTTTCTTGGAGGGACTCGCAGTATTGGGACCAATCTTGTCCGATCAATCATCAGAAATAACATGTCGTCGCTTTACAAGAGTATGGCATCGCGTAAATATCACCTCGTGCAATCTACTCTCCGGGTCCTTACAGCAATGTCAACACAGAGCTCAAGCACTACAAAGGAACTTTACGAGAGCTTTCAATTTACATTGAAAGTATGAGCATTATGCTGCCAAAGCACTAAACTCGTTTTTAGGTTTTAAAAGATGTATTAAAAATGCGGAAAAAAGCCAAAGGAGAATCAGAGTCAGGAGAAGTAGTCAACGACGAGAACAGTAAGATTTATTTATCTGCAGTCAGAAATTGATTTGATGGGAAGGCGTCCGAGATTTGTACATTCAGTTTTTGCTCGGATTCATTTCTCATGGCGAATCTGATATTAAGCGAGCAATGCTGGAAACCAAAGGCGTTTTGGGATCAATTTTTAAAGGAATTAGAGATGACTCAATTATCGTAGGAACCCTAATAGCAGCTCACACTAATGACGCCAGACTATTTATCTTGTATTTTCAACGTTCCGAAGAAAAGTACTTGATGATGTTACTGTTCCAAAAGCGTCAAAGGTTGCTTTTTTCAACAGCTATGTCTTGGAACAGATTACGAAATTGTTTGCTCGCACCGACCCCGTCAAAATTGAAAAGGAACAAACTGAAACGTCTCCGAAGGACTTGGCTCTGAGCTTTTGAAGGATCTCTGTACGAAGCCTGGATTTGGAATCTGTTTTAAAGACAACGGATGGTACGCAGATAGATTCAAATTGACAACGATAGATGTCGATGACAAAAAATCGAAGCCGCGACAGAAAAATGCACACCTTGTCCGGTGGGCGCGATCTTTGAGGCCAAGTGAAAATGAAACGGATATGGAAATTCTATTGGAATTTTTGAAAAGCTGTCCGAGTCAAACCCCATCGTAAGTCTTTTATTTAAAATAACAAAAAGGGAAAGGAAAAGCTGACTGTTGTAGATACTGTGAGGGTATCTCTCTCTCGTTTGAACCTCGGCTTTCTGAGCAATGGCTATCAAACATGGCATTGATCGCGAGGCTTATTCGTCTCCCTATTCCCGATCTCACGGGACTCACGAACGGAATTGGGTCTAGACGCAGCGTTGACAACAAACAGTATCTTACCTGCTTGCCTCAGTCGCTCTATTTTGAGTCGTGGGCTGCAACATCGTAGCCATACGGTCCGGAACTCTACTGCAGTCGTGCTTTCGTTCTCCCTGGAAAAGCTTTTGCAATTCCGTCTGAGATTAAAGAACCTTGACATTTCTACTGAACAAGACTCGATGCTCAGTGCCACGATGAAGATCATCATGGATGAGATTTGGAAACGGATACCGGATATTCAGACTGTTTTTGGATTCCGTACTACATTTGCCGAACCTCAGACAAAGAAGAAGGGAGGAGATGATGAGATTGAGAGGGAAGACGAAGAAGAAGATTTCGATGTCACGGAAGAAGTTTTGCGATGCTCTGGGCTGCAACTTCTCCGGCTCTATGTAGCTCTATACCCTGGATACGCTGTAGAATCTCGTTTTGACTTTACAAAATTATTGCCTACAAGTCTTAATGAGGTATCTTATAGAGTAAGAAGATACATTTTGGCGTTGATTGAAGAGGCACCTGCCTTTAAATGGTGGGCAGCTGCAGGTACTTTTATATTTTTTTATTTATCTAAAACCTTAGATGGCAAATCTTCCCACCTTCACACCCTTTTGACTTTGATGGCTAGCACATCTGCGAACGACGAGAGGATTTTTATCGTTAAAGTGGTCAGATCGCTTTTGGTTCGCTCAGACATTTTTCGTGGTTTTGGGGAGGAGGTTGAAATTTGGCTTGGAACACTCCTGGACCATGTTCAAAATTCGGCGCCAGAACTCGAGGCAATCATATCCTTCATCGACATTGTTCTTCAAACAAGCATCAAAAATCTTTTGAACCTTTACGACAAGCTATCGACTGTCGCAAGCGACACCTTAGTTGAAATGACAACCTTCAAAAATGACATTCATAGACATGTTTTAACGTCATGGCGCCATGGACAGAAGAATTTGAATTTACCTTTTTCGACGGCTATGATCTCGTCATTACACATCCTGACTGGTATTCAAAAAGGAAAGGAAATGGAGGAGGCGAACTATCAAGCCATATGGAAATTCTTTAGCATTATTTGCCGAAGGGTTCTTTTGGAGACACAGGGTGTGAATAATTTTGTTCTTCACGCCCTGACCACTTCGAAAACGGATATTGCTCAAACTCTCCCGGCACAGTGGATCAGCATTTGCGAAGAAAATTTAACAGCCTTGATAAGCTTTTCTGAGATCAAGATGAATACACCAGCTTTGAAAAGTCCTCCAAAGAAACAAAGTAAATTTATCAATTTACTATCACTAATCCATTTTTAGGGGCACAAAGGTCTACTGAAGATATTGCTTCTTTATTGCAACAACTTTCAACTCCAGAACGTAGAAAGGAGCTGGTTTTAATGTGCGAGAGCAGGTTTCCTTTGCGAGAATCCTTGTTTGCCTACACTTTGCCTTTGGATTGTCTCAAAGAATTAAGTCTAGAATTGCTTCTGTCGACCTCGATATCTAGTGGTGACATGTCTGTAATGGAAATCATTTTTGAAAAGATATCCACCATCAATCCGTCAAGCTGTAAACGATTGGTCAATATCGCCTTATTTGCGTTAAGCTCAAGGCAGAATTGCAGGGATGTCGACGCTGTCTTTTTCATTGACGTCCTTTCGCATCTTTTAAAAAAAGCTAAGGATTTACAATCAAAGGGCCAAGGTGGTGCTCTGGTGCGTGAACTGGAGAACGTTATTTTCGGCCATCCCGTGTTTTTTGCTCGTTTCTGTGATTTCGGCGATGCTCTAAAGATAGACGAGTCCAATGGTAACTGTCTTTTTTCCTATTGGAGAGTTTGTTCTTAACGTGTACCAATTTTATTCAGCTAAGCTTGACCTGCTTGTGACAAATTCTCTGAAAGGACTTGACAAGCGTTCCACGGTTAACATAAACACTTACATCGTCAAGCTCTCGGATTTCTCAAAGAAAGCTATACACGCTAATAAGGTTCCTGGTGTACTTTTGCACATGTGGGAGGACATGCGGAAAAACATCACGGTAGACGTTGCCAATGATGTTTTGAACATTGCGGCCTCTGACAAGGACGTGATATTGGACGAAAATCTCGCATCCCTCGTATCGATCCTTCTTTCGATTGTGTCGAACGTTCGAAAATCATTTTGGCTTCATCGAGGTCTTCTCGAGAAACTTACAGGATTTTTGTCAAGTTGCAGTGATACTGTGTTCCAAGAACTTTGGAGCTCTACGCTTGAGAAATTGATTACGATACCTTCAGCGGAGGGAGGGGAGGGAGAGGTCCTCATCAGAGACGAAGCCTCCGGTGGTGCTTTTGAAGATTACTCATTCGCTTTGCAAGGAACTATACTGTCGACGTTGACGAAAGGCGATGATTCTCACCGGTTGTTTCTGCTTAAACGGCTTTGTTCTCATAATGCCGGGATTTGTTGGCTGCTTTTCGGTCAAGCTCACGGGCTTCCAAAACAACTTACAGCCGATGTTTTCGAGATTCTTGCTCTAAGCCATCGATTGGCACCTCCTATGAACGAGACCTACCAGAATGAGCTTGTAAAAATTGCGCAACAAGTAAAGACCTTGTTTATTGCTGGCTTGGATGGACAAATATCTCAGCAAGTCTCGAGTCGAGCCCTAAGCCTGGCTCTTAATATCGACACCATCGGAGGGCCAAAGGAGTTCTTAATTCAAATTCGGGATTTAGTGTTAAGTGGTGAATCAGATCTTACAACCATTTTATCGAGGTTACCACAACACCTCCCGACCTTGGTGAATGGCGCCAAGTATGCGATTGTGCCGCACGCTTGCATGGCAATTATTTTGCATACGGTAGTGATCCTTATGGATAGGCTTGCTGCCTCAATTGACGACGAAAGTTCCTCCCTCCACGAGCCGGAATCAGCATTAATTATTCAGCAAATGAGCAGCATATTCGAATTTGATGCCGGAAAGAATTTGTCTCAAGCCTTTTTTGAACAACCAAATGCAGTGGAAGCCGCCACAACCCTAATATCGAAAGCTCTACGTTCAAATCTGACGCACGCACCACTTCTCACCATCAGCAAGTACCTTGCTCGAGTACTTATGTTGACATCGACGAACATGACCGAAAGTTTACCGTTCGAGCTTTGCCAAGCCCTTATCGAAAATCCCAACATCCACACGATTCTCGCAACTGGCTACAAGTCGGCCGACCAAACATCACAAACCCATGCCTCAAGAAAAGCGATTTTGGAGCTAATTCTCGACCTGATTCAACATGACCCCAAGCAATGCTGCCGACTATCTCTTCTCTCGGCCGTTGTCAAGGCATTGAAAGGACTGGCCAATTACGAGAATTATGTTGTTTTGAACATTCTTCAGGTGTTTGAGACAAAAGCAGAGGTTAGCACTGCGAACATGATTCTTCAATGGAATGCATCGCTTAGCGAAGATACAAACCGAATTCAAGCGGCTTCTTCAATCATCCCTCAAACGTTGGCTTCAAAGGCTTTAGAGTCCTTGGATGCGCAAAAGCTCGAGAGAACCATTCACCGTTTCCCTATTGGTGAGACGTTGAATTTACCGACATCAATAAAGGACGTGAAGGAGGACCATGAGCGGTATTCTATTCCTTTCCTCTTGCCGTTCATCGGTCAAGTGGTGTCTCATGCTAAAGAAGCCCTTGACTTGGGTATTCTCATTGATACTCAGTGTTTGAGCTTTGTGCTTATGTGTTTGACAAATTTAAATGAGCATGTTAGGGAGGCTGGTTACTACATTCTCGATCGAGTATACCCACTTCTCTCTGTAAGCCTGTGTTCCGTTTACTGTATATTAATCTTATTTTGAAGCGGTCTGAGACTGTGAAAGAAGGAAATCAAGTCTTGCTTGTCTTGAGCCGTTTGAAGAATATCATCGTAGATAGATCGACCAAGTCGCCGAGAATCCCAACTTTAAGTGGATTGTTCTTAGTAGAGAGTTTGCGAGTGATGAAAAAACCAGAAAGCCCATTGTACCCTCTGATCAATAGCTTCTTCCTCGCAAGACCACTGCTGGACGATGAGGTATTCCTGCTAACACCTATTTTGAATCTGTTCGTTAATTTCAGCTAGGATGTTCCAATGTTCTATGCCTTGTTCAATTCAACGTCCGAGAACGCTCGCGTTGAAAGACAATGGCTTCTCCGTCTTCTCGCTGATGGTATCAAATGCGATGAGGTTTGTTGCTGGCATAATTGTAACATACGCTGACTTACTTTAGGATTATAAATTATATCGCCGACGATTCGTTTTTGACTTGCTTTTCAACTTTTACAATGCAGCCTACGCCGAACCTTCATCAAAGAGGAGCATCATGGAGGTAGAGATTGCATTTCATGACATGACTAAATTTTTAGCTCCTCGACTCCCTTTCCGTCTCTCCAAGCACCGTTAGCGATTTGTGTTCCAAGCACGGTCTTATTCCCTTCCTCTTCACTCTTCTTGAGGCAGTCCCGCGTGAGCCCGCAACAGCAAAAGCGATCGGTGGACTTTGTCTCAAATACTTCAAGTCATTCACATCATCACCCATCACCGGTGGAAAGTTAAAGATCATGCAATCTTTGGCTCTTTTGGGCCTAAATACCCTGCAGTCGATCTCGACCTACCTCCTCGAACCAACTCGCGGATTTGAAGCATCGTATTACATTGCCATCTTAGATCTCTTGGAGTTGTTTACTTTAATCAGCGAAAGCGATATGGCAATGGACGGGGTCCCTATAATTAACTTTAATGTTCTGAAAAGCGTTTTGCGGCTTTTCCCTGCTGATCAACTGAGCAAACGACTTATTTTGGGCGGAATTGAGAAGAATGTGGTGGATTTGGAGGACGAATCGGAGTTACGAGACATGGTTGTGGCAAAGCTATTCAACATTATCGTCTCGAACGCTCACGACCTCTTTGTAACCTCCTCAAGTCAGGATTCATACCACAGTCTCGTCCCGTGGCTGTTGGATGTGACGACATCGTTTTCTCACCAAAGTATTCATCAGGCTTCTGCTCTCTTTTTGGGGTGGCTTGCAGACATGCAACAACAAAGTCGTGGGTATCTTCCGGAGTTGATGCTGGCAAGTGAGGAAACCGCAAGACCGTCATTTGCACACAGACTTTTGAGATTGCTCGCAAGCGTTCAGGAGATATCGTGCGCTGACGCGAAGTCGCTAGACGGACATGACGAGGAACTTTTGAGATTGGCTGTCTTGAACTATACACTTTTGACGTCAGATGTGTTGAGAATATGCTCTGATCATTCTGGCCTGCTGGCTAATTTGCTGACAAAAGGTAGCTAGTTTTCATTGAGTTATATCTAATTGGAATAGATGGTCCTTTGAATGTGTTTTACAAAGAGAAAAGGGAATGGCACTTCCTCTTTTCAAAGAGGTATGCTCTGCCACAGTAGATACGATGGAGTGGACTGCATCAACAAAAGAGAACGACATGGAGACTGATGGCCCGAAGGAGAATGTGGATGCTCTCATGTTCTACCTGTTTCAGTTACTTTGGGGCTTCAATTTTCACGCAGCTAAGGGCGGCTTACCGATAGAGGCCACCTCGTACATCAAAGCCTGGACAGATGTTGTGTCGGATATTCCGGGACCTGTGGTGCAGCTGGTAACAAGAGGTTCAAGCGGAAAGAAACGCGCGTCGCCCGCAGCAGCAACAGCAGCAGCTACCGCAACGTTAGAGCCTGGTTCGGATAAGAAGAGACCAAAACTTCGGAAAAAGTAGAAAATTAATATAGAACTTTATTATATTTAGTGTACAAACATGATACCAGTGTCATAAAACCCTTTTTTGTCAGCAGTACTTGATGGCCGTAAAGCCGTCATCGAACGTACACCTTGTCCTGCGCATGCTCTGCTGATTCTGTATGCGGTCCCATCGCCGTTTCGACTAAGTATGGTAAGAACTATACGAAGTCACGGCATTCTCCACACCTCTTTGGTATCCTATAAGTGCAACGCGCTTGCGAGTCATCAGCTTTCAAGTCATCAAAAACGAATTCGTGAGGAGATCGTTTCGAGTCATTTTAAGACGTATTCCTAGGAGAACGACGGGATGTAGAGTCGAAATGGAAATGCCAGAAAATATCTACTAAAGCGAAGCACCTCCTGGAGGTGACGCAATGACGTCTAGTGTCAAAAAGGCGGCAACGAGTTCAGTAACGGAAAAACTGGGAAGAGTCAGGTGTCGCTTTGTGTAGGTTGTTTGTTTTCCAATTTCCTCCAGCTGGACAAATTCCAACGGAGATGAGTATTGACGGAGAACTCAGAAAAGTCAAAATCACTCGTGCAGGCAGTCCCATATTAAACTCCTCCTGAAAAACTGCCATCGAATTCAAGGCGGCATCCCGCGTGTTGACGAATTATGCAAGATTGATGTCGTTAGAGTTTTTTTTACGGCAGTTTTGGATGTCGTCTGATTTGCAGCCTCAACTACAATATATTCTCATGTTAAATATAATAAATAGCTAGACGATAACTTTACTTATTAAGGGGGGAGAGGACGTCGATGCAGCTAGTGGATCGTTAATGCGCATTATGATCAGCATTAGATGTGCTCTAACGATAGCAGCGCTAGATGTGCTCTACGATACCAGAGGTGGTAAACCGTGAAAGAGAAAAACGATTAAGGGATTCGGCGAATACAACCTCGGCAAAGGATGAAACCGCAAAAAAGAGTACTGCCACTTGCAAAGAGGATTGAAGGTGATATCGAGTCGGTGGAACGTCATGGGGCATTGAAGGAATTGATAGAAATTGATGTTCAACCGCTTGACGGTTCTCTGTGAGCTGAACAATCCCATGGGAAAGCGTGGAACCTAGCGACGCCGTCAAGGCATCGTTGTGGGCCAAGTTATGGGCCCACCCTTAAATATATTATTGATGCATGACCAACAAAAGATTTCACATTGACATTTCACCTGAAAACGTGAACTTCACCATGCCACGTTAGTGGCGTTTGGAAGGCAACTCCCTATGGCAGGGGATGACTTGCTGCTCCCTGGTGTCATTGGGTTTTGCGTCCACGGGATATGGCTATGTGTTTTCATCTTTATCCTGTTCCAGACCATGCCTGCATCGTCCCAATGCGAGCCAAGGAATCTGTTGGTGTCTATCTCACTCTCAACGTTATCATCTGCTCTTGCCAGCTCGTCATTGAGGCTATTGTATCATGGACGTCTTTGCGCGGAACTGTGAGTACTCCGACCGATGATGAATGGAATCCAGATGGAAAAGTAATTCGACGTTAACCTGTTAATCGTGGATCAGGTCTCCGATGATGAGCCGCGCAAGAGCCTCAAGTATTGGATACCCATACACACATTTTTCGTATTCCTCGACTTTGTAAGTTTCTTGATCGCAGAGGATCGTTAAAATACTTTAGTGGGCTCAAGGTCTCGGATTTTACCTCATTGCTGGCCATCGCCTCTTTCATGCGCCGGATTTCCCTTAGCATCAGTAGTGACGAAAGCCTGTGTCGCTTTGATATTTCTTTCACTTGTGATATGGCTTATCACGTTTGCTTTAATGGTTCTCCGATCTGCACCTCAAGACGTAGCTTCTCTTGACACCGTGATCTGTGGTTACGCCGCATGAAATTTATCTGCTCAGGGCATCGCAAGCAGTCCAGCGCCTTTGAGAATGGAGACGTACTGAGAGATGTGGGCTAGAATATTCGCGGATTTCTTTCAGGATGCCGATACTGTCGTTAGCGATGTGCGTAAAACATTTGCATATTTCTAATAAGATTAGGTGATGGTGGACTCATCTACGTTCGCCGTAAGCAAAGAATTGAAAGGCTGAGAAAGGAAAGTAGTAAGAACTCTGAACTCCCAGAAGAGAGCCAGTGTGCTGTTCTTCCCGTAGGAGACCAGACATTCAACCAGGATCAGTGGCTACATTTCGATCCAGTCCTGATTTCGGGGAACCTCATGGAATACCGCTATCAGTATCTGGTACTCGTTCTTTTCAGAAACCCAGTTCTTTACCATCCTTCAAGAGGTGCAACTTGAGGAATTGGACGACATTGTACATTTTGTGCAGTATGCAGAGGCAATTTATGGTAAGCCTCTGAACTCTTTTTTTTTCCTCGCTTTTATTTTTCCCTGCTGATTTTATGTTTTAATATTAGGCTTGCCTCTGTACATGCTCACCAATTTCTTTTCTGGGTTAAAGTATCTTTTATGCCCTTCCGGAGTTTGCTATGGGCCGCCTATCGCTCAGAGCTTATTAGATTCCGTACGGACTCATCTCGGAAGGCCGGGTTGGCCGTTCTGCTGCATTCCTGAGAGGCCTCCAACTCACCGCCATACCGATTTGATAGCTTTATCCTTAGATAATGGTATATTCCGGTCTCCCTATATTATCGCTCTAGACCATGACAAAAAGGCTGTAGTTGTTGCCATTCGTGGGACCCTGTCAACAGCTGATGGTACGTGAAGTCCTTCTTGGTAAAATTACTGAGAACTTGTCTATAGTTTTGGTTGATTTGAATTGCGATTTGGCGACGATTCAGGTGCCGTGGGAAGGGAGAACGATTAATGCGAAAACGCATGCAGGCATGTTGATGACGGCAGGGAATATTCGGGATGAAATTTCCGGGCTGCTGGATGAACTTTTGTTGAGCCCTAATAGTCAATATACGGATTACCGGCTAGTCGTATGCGGCCATTCTCTAGGAGCGGTATGATAGAAGTCTAGTTTAATGTATTTAATAGTGTTTTGTTTCGGGACTTTTTTCAGGGGGTTGCTTCGCTTTTAAGTTATCTATTGAACCTCAAAGGCCATCGAACCATTTGCTTTGCATATTCCCCCCCTGGTTGTATTGCAACTATTGAGGCCGTTCCCTACTTTAGTAGTTTCTGTACTTCAGTCGTTCTCGGAGATGACATTGTTCCTCGCTTAGGTCGTCGAACCATTGAAAGACTGAAGGTACAAGTTAAGGCTGCCGTCAGAAGTTGCCGTAGGAGAAAAGTTGAAGTTCTTGGAAGCTTTATTTTAGCGGATTGGTTTGGCATAAAAGCGGCTGACCTAGATTCAAGAGATGATGGGTGGTGGGAGACCATTGATGATCAGTTACCTCGTGGGTTTCCTCTTTCAGGAAATCAAGACGTGGAGGCGGGGTACACGCAGGATCTTGCTGACCCTCATCTTTTGTCATCGCCATTAAGGGATAACGCTGATATCGCTCGAGAGTTATCAGCAGAGTATGTGGTCACGCATGTTCCTGGACGTGTGCTGTATCTCTCAAAAGAGCGAATGTACGTTGAAGATACGGGGCAGCCTGATAATGGGTATGAAAGTCCTGAAGAGGAGGAACGGGGGTGGCGGGATTCGTTTTTGAGACGAAATACTTCGTCGCCTGCAAGGAGAAGGACGACGAGGGGGGGAGAAGGAAGAAGAAGACAATGTATAGGCCTACTTGGGCGGCGCCGCAGGATATTAATGACATCGTGATTAGCGCTACGATGGGTCCTGATCATTTACCTAATTCTCTTGGAGTGGTTTTGAGACGGGTATGGGAATCGTCTAACCAAAGTGGAACGGTTTTGCCTGCAACCTACTGGTGAATACGAGCTCGGTTTCAGTGTTGAAATAACGCAAATTTGAACTCCGCAGGACATACAATAAAAACTTTCATTTCTTTACTTTGCGCCATTTCCAGTAGTTGTGAGGATGCCTCGTTTGATCCCTCTTATCATTGATATAATCGGTTTAGCAACTCTCCTGGCAGCTGTGAAACGAATTGGTCGCTTCGGTAGGGATCATCCCCTAGCTTCTCTTTTAACCATGCATGCAGAACTAGCGACCGAGCGACTTCCGTTTACAGTCCGTTTAGCACTAGCCCAACTTCTCGCTTTAGGAGATTTCGCTCTTGATACCACTGTGGATCTTTTCCGAAAACGCAATCTCTTCTTCAGACCCATTCAACCGTCAAAGCGGAGACCTGGGTCAAGGACTTTATCGAATGCCAGTAATACAGTCAAGACAACGTTGACGACTGTCATTGACGTAGTGGACAGTGGAACTTCAGATGATGGATCGATGGGGTCAACTAGTTCAGAGGTGCAGTTGGTGCAAGATGCACCTGTTGCTGTGAGAGCGCAGGAATGGGGGTATTATAATGGGTATGGAAATGTCGGGGCGTGGGTTATTCCGGGGTATCAACCCACTCCAATCGATGGTCAGGCGGTACCACCACCTACTTTTATAGCGAATCGCGATCATTGTGGTGTGCAACAACAACAACAACAACAACATCAGCAGTCTTGGAATGGATACTTTGACGCTCATCAACAACAACAACATTTGCAACAACAATACCAGCAGCAGCAGCCACAACAGCAACACGCTCAACCCCAAATACAAGACTATAAACCTCGCAATAAATCCAAACGCAGCCCCTCTGCAGGCCCTCTTTCCTCCGACACCCGCCGTCTTCCTGCCCTCCCAACCCGTTCATCCTCACCTCAACCGCAGCACGATTCTCTTTTGTATTCCCGATAAATTGTCAATCAAAATAAATGAACAACTGCGACGGCTTTTCAACGGGCCGTCGACATACCGAGAAACACAAGGGGTTGCGCCTGTCTCAGCAAGGGGTCTTTGGGCAAATGACGACAGGTGATGCGACTCGTCGCACCTCCGCTGTACAAAGGACTTCATCTGGAAACCTTCTCTGTCGCAGATGTTCAGATAATTCGTGGAGGAGCCTTAAATAAAAAAGGGAGAATTCACGGCTTTGAAAAGGCCGTACCTAACAAACGAATATTAAAAAATCATATATTTAAAGAGCGAACGATCGTTAGCATCAGTGTCTGTTCAGTAACAAAAGAAAAAAAAAGTAAAAAAAAAGTTAACAGATACAGAACGCCATGGCCGCCCTCGTCGCCGTCTACCTCGAGAAAACCTTCAACACAACCTCCGAAACCATATCGACATCCACCAACGGCTACATTCCTCCTCCATCGTGACCCTCATCCTCCGCGCCTTCGCGACCTCCCTCCTCCTCAACGTCCTCTACCTCACTCTCACCGAACTCCAACACCAATTCCTATCATTCTGGCACCGCTGCAATGTCCTAGTTCGAGTCCAAGGAGCCCTCCCACCTGATAGGGATATCAAACAGCTCCTCCTCGCATCCACCTCCGTTACCCTCCCTGTCGCCCTCTACCAATCCTACATGCACGACCATTTAGCGTCTAAAACCGTATTTCGCTTCAACATTGCAGAAATCATTGCCCTTCAAGTCTTTGTTTTCTTGAACGTGGATACGTGGTATTTCTGGGGTCATAGAATGATGCATAAGAGCAAATTCTTGTGGAATAACGTGCATAAACATCATCATGAAAAGAAGAATGTGAATGTTTATTCTACGGCTTATGCGGCGTTCGTGGAGAACCTCGTGCTGATTGCACCTGTCATCATCTTATCCATGGCTATCTACGACAGCGTATCCGTCGAGTTTAATGGTCTTGCATGGCATATGGCGATCATTAACCAGGCTATTATCTTCAACATCGGACACTGGTAAATTCCCCGTCGACCCCTTTTCACCTTTTACTTTCACACTGACCTCTCATAATCAGCGGCTTTCGATTCCACCCCATGATGCATTTCATGATCCTCCCTTCCGGCATCATCCATCGCATGTTCCAACCTTTCGACCTCTCCCAAGTCCCCGAAGATCACGAAATGCACCATCTCTACCCTCTCTGCAACTTTTCGCTCAATTTCCGTATTTGGGATACTTTGATGGGGAGTTATAAGAGCATTGATCATGTTATAGCCATGAAGGAGAAAAGAGGGGTGAAGGTGGAGTGAATGGACAAGCTCCCTTTACAGCGCGTTTATGTTGTTCTCTATCATGTCTCTTATTGTTGTTGCGTTGTGTCTTACCCTTTCTTGTCTCATATTTCTAACCGTGTTTTCGTGCTGGTTCTTATCCCCATTACGAATTGAATAAAATGTACCCCATCCTCTTACAACAGCTCGCAAGAACCATTCTCGTTGTTTTTATGACACGAATCCAATGCACAAAACCTAGAATTTAATGAGATTTATGATAAGCGGCCCAGACATGTATATCAAAAAACAAATTGAAGAAAAATATTTTAAAGTCAGATAAAAAAAATCATATAAAAATAACACAGTCTATTCACAACTTTCGTAAAATTCGGAATTCGAAAGAAAGAAGAAAAAAACAAATAATAAAAATTAAAGATAGAACAGTTACAGAAAATCCAACTCAAAAATAAAAGCAATATTTCAAGCCCACATGAAAGGCAAAAATCAATAAAGTCCCGAATCCTCATCAAAAACACCCATAAAGTTAGGCGAAAGATAAGTGTGTTAACCCCCCTAAATTGAAAAACAAAAGCATTTCCTTTTTGGATGTCCAAACCCGCTCAAATTCATTTAAAAAAAAACCAAAATAAAGTAAAGAAGAACCAAAAAATATTGCTAAAGATAACCAAAAGTCGACGGATCATCTATATCAAAACACAACTACAGCGTGGGTCCAACATTTTCCCCATTTGCACGTCTCGAGACCACCCAATCAAAGTACTGCTGAATAAAATCCTCTTGCACCTGAGTTTCAATGGCTTTCGGGCTCTGTATGGACGAATTAGTATCTCGACCATCATCATCTTCAATCATAAAAATATTCGCAAAGCTCACCCTTCTAACTCTCACAAACTGTATCGCCCGTTCCGCAGAAACGACATATCCTCTTCGAATCAAGTAACAGCAAGCTACAAGTCCGGCGCGTCCAATACCTGTGTAAATTGATAAAGAGTAAATAACAATCGACGTGCAAGAAAGCACAAGGGTGAATTTTTCTTACCTCCACGGCAATGACAAAGCACATTGACTCCATTTCCGATTCGGTTCTCAATCTCTGTCAGTACAGATTCAAGGGACTCCATCGATTCAGGGCAACTTCCTTCAATAATTGGAATCCTAAACGCCCAAAAAAGTCACAATTAAGCAACGGGAAGAGTCAGAGTAGAAAACAAAATGAAAGGAGAAAACTGATAAAGAAAATTGATCGACAGCGACAAACTACAAACCCCAAAGAATATACAACCACAAATAGTAGATATCTCACCTGACGATATCCATGCCATATTTCTGGGCAGCCTCACTGTATTTGGCCCATGGAGCACCAAGATAACTCATTTCCGCGTTATTTAAACAGCTGTAGATACGCGATAAGAATGTTTCCTCGCACCAAAAGTCAAACACGGTATCCTTACCATATAATAAGCTTGATCCCCAGTGCAGAAAGACGTCCAAAATCAAGAAAAAAGGTCGCGATTGATCATAGCTAAAAAAAACACTCAGTAAAATAGCGGTATTTAATTGATGGTGTATATTTACTCACCCCTCCCATTCACCGGCCCTGTATCTAATCGCACCTTTTTCCCCGGACACGAACTCAATGCAAAATTCCCGTGCGGCACAACCGGCAACGGTGCAGCCGTGTAAATCGACGTTATCGGTTTTACATCTACTGTCTCTATGCTCTCCATACTCCCAGCCACCGTAGGATCTGACGCTTTCAGCTTTTTGCTGCTGTTGCGCCGTCTTTTCAAGATAGCTCGCGGCCACCCGAAACCCTCCTACAAAACCAGAAGCAGATGGAGCGCGACCCATCGGAAGTTTCTCCACTCCCAGCCTGTCCAGCCAATCCAGGGGTTCTTTCGCAGGTTTCGCCTCAGCAGGTGGTGTGAGGGTTGAACGGAATCGCTTTGTGGTGCAGATTCGGTGCGAAGGGTTAACAGTTCTTCAGGGAAGATCCATGAGACGTTTATGGATGTGTGAGACTTGTGCGAGGTTCACGGTCATAGATCAAGGGTGGGATGGAGGGATTTGAAGTGCCGGGGATTGAACCACCGGGAAGGGAGGATTGTCGGGGTTGGTTTTGGGTGAGGATCTGAGAGCTTGTGGGTGGTGTTGAGATTTCAAGCGAAACGATGGATCCAACGGGTGTGTGGACGGTATTGATGGGGCTGGTGAAGCGGGCATCATTGTGAAAACGATAGCTTTGGGTGGAAGAGTCGATGTGAGTTGCTAATGGGGTTGAATGGTTCAGAGATTGCGATGGAGGTTTTATCGATGAGAATGGGTAGCTGCTAGAGGTGGTCGGATCCGAGAAAGGGGACGAAGAAAGATTGCCAATCAGTATCATCCAGCTATCTCCCAAGGGGATGATGAGTTAAGATTCGAAGGAGAGACTCTGATAATACACTTGAGATAATATCCAAATCGTTGGCAATCGTTACCGTTGAATCTATGCATATCGGGTGTACCCAGCAATCAAACCTCCCATCCCATCCCACACCCTTCTATCTTATCCCTCTTCCGCCATGAAGAAATGATGGCATCCACATGCAAAGCCCACCTGTAGAAGAATCGACCACGCAAGTCTATAGAGCTCGAATACTGATGCCAAAAGAGCGCGAAGTGACGGGTGAGCGACAGATCAGCAGCGATGACTGTGGGAAGTGCGTCTGGGTGATTTTGAAGGGTGAAATTTTGAATGGAGGTTTGGATCGTCGACGTCTCAGCACTCGCGGAGCAAATACATACAGTTGTGGCATAGGCGCAAAGGTGCTTTTTATTATTGAGCCAACTCATTCATTCGTAACAGAAATGCAGGCAGAAGAAGAGACACGGGTGGTGATGGGATAGGGGAGGGGGGAAGGGTGTGAAGGGGCAAGATCTCCACCCACATCCCACACACATATACACGCACCTGTGCAATGCGCACAACCAGCCCTCATTCAATCTGTACCCTCTTCCCATTCCTCTGCACTCCGCTTTCCCCCCTCACACCCCTTGCATAGTGGTAAACCGTCAATCGGAAAGCATCTCTCCACAGAGATGATCGATCTTAGGCACTTGACAACTTTTTCTCAAAAACAACAAATAATAATAAAGAATGGGCGTTGTTGAGACGAGCCGCAATGCTGGCTCAACCACCGGAGGTGGAGAAGGGAGCACCACTGACCTCAAATCTGCCACCTCATCCAGATCATCAGCTCTACCTCCGACGATTCCCATAGCAACAAACCCCGCACAACCACGCTCCCAGAAGCCCTCAAACACAGGGCCACGTCGTCCAAACATCTCTTCCACCAACAACAACAACAAAGGCTCCACCTCTTCCATATCCAGCACCAACAACCGTCGTTCACACGGTAACCTCAACACAGCGGCCGTCGCAGCCATATCCGGCACTAGCCTCAATTCATCTGGCTCCCTCAACAGCGTAAATGGGGACCAGCGGGTACCCCACACAGCATCATCAACTCGCGCTCCATCTACCGTTGGATCCGTTGCTGATTTGGGCCAAACCCGATCAAGGAATCAATTTCATGGGAGTAGAGGTTCTTTGGCGGGATCCACCGCAGCTTCCCTTGGATCTCTAGGGGGGAGTTTGGCGTCATTGAACAGGAGGAATGTTATGGGATCTCATCGGAATGTTTGGTTTGGATCGACGGGAAGTGTGGCGGGACATGGAGATAATATGTCTGTAACGTCGCCTGGTGTGAATGGAGCGTCGTCGGCCTCTACGTTCGGAGGGAGGAAAAAGTTTGGGTCGACAGGTTGACCGGTGCTTTTTTTTCCGGTTCTTTAATTGCCTTATTGTTTGATTATAGGCTCTCTTCGAGATCCGGCTCTTTTTGGTATTCTCAAATTCAAATTTTGTAGAAGGTACGTGCGCTTCTAAAAGATTGAGCTGATTTTTTGGCAAGAGAGGAGGCAGAAGTCTACTCTACAAAGTTTTCCTATGATGAAGATTATGTTGTCGCTGGATTAGGGGATTCTAGAATTCAGGTAAGATCAAAATATGTTCCTTTGACTTTAATTCTTTTTCACCATAATTACACTAATATACATTACATGAAGGTTTATTCCACAAGAACCGGTGAACTTACAACCTGCCTCATCCCTCCAACCCCCGCCGACGGTCAACTTCTCCCCTGCACATCCATCGCCTTCCGTCCCGACAACAGCACTTTTAAGAACAAGAATGTGCTAGTTGCAGCCTGTAGAAGCCCTTTACACCATCTCCTCACTAATCTAATTCAGATGCTGACGGTCGTATCGCTCATTGGCACTACACATCCGGCCAACTCCTTTCGACTATGACAGAAATCGATGTCCAGGTCAATAATGTAGTGTACAATCCGAGTGGAACGAAATTTGCGACGGCGAGCTCGGATACGACTGTGAGGGTTTTTGATGGGACGACGCATCAGAATACTAATAGCATGAGCACGGGGTAAATGCCACCTTTTTGATTTTGTAGTTTGCCTACTTCTCTCATTTATCACTTTTTAACTTTTTTTTTCAGACGTGAAGGAGTCACAGCTGGTCATTCGAAACCGAGTCTTTTCGGTGAAATTTCATCCTACCGATCCCAATGTGCTTGTCAGTGGAGGATGGGACAACACGCTTCAGGTAAAAACCCCCACATCCACAGCAAATTTAAACAGCTCTAGATTTGGGATGTCCGTGTGGGTCATTCCGTTCGCTCTATATTCGGCCCCCATATCTGTGGCGATGCAGTCGATTTAGACGATACAGGTGATAAGATTGTAACTGGCTCTTATTCCAAGGATAATCAAATTCAGGTGAACCTACATTTTGAGCTTTTGCGAAAGGCTAATTATCTAAGTAGATTTGGTCTTACAGTAAAGGCCAACTCATCGAATCCGTTTCCTGGTCTGTCATGGAGGGTGACCGTCGTTCGTCCTACCTCTACAGCACGTCCTACAGTCACGGTCCGAGGCCTCGGCAACAAGTACATTCTTGCAGGCGGTGTATCGTGTTCAAACAACGGAATCAATGAAGTCAAGGTTTTTTCAACTACCGGGTCTAAAAGGGTGAGAAGAGCATGATTTGTTTACAACACATTTTTAACGGTTTCTGTTTGCAAGGCTGTTGGAATGGCTCAGGGATTCTCGCAGTCGGTTTATACCAGTGCGTTCTCGAGTGGCGAACATATGGTTGCTGTTGGGGGAGGGTTTAAAGGACTTTATGTGTTTGACGTGGATCCTCATCAGACTGCTGAATTCGTGTTTTGAAAAAAAAAAGTATCTTTTCCCAGACATCTTTTCAGCGAATTCTGTTCGTGTAAAGTTTGTTTAATTTTCTGTTCACACTTCCACCAGTTTAGTTATTTTTAAGACACACTTGCAGTTTTTTATGTTGTGTTTTTTTTGGGGTGGTCTCACTGAAAAAGAATAGTGTTTCGGCCCCTTAATGCAAATACGATAAAAATTTTGCTTGTCACGTTGACATGCCCCATCGTGACGTGATTCCACAAAAGACGGGCGAGTATTGAGTATTCACATACTTTCACATCTCCCAACATCATCCACCACAAATGTCGCTATCGACATCCCGTCTCAGCAAAAGCTTCAACGCAAGTCTCTCCTTCCTCCATTCTTCATCAAGCTTCTCTGATGAAGACACGGGTGTTGAACTCTCCGACTTTTCCTCCCGCTCTTCATCCCCCTCCGATTCACCAACTATGCCTGCGGAACCCCTCATCGCATACCACTCTTCATCGCCCTTGGATGCCCATATCTTACCGGTGGAACCCCTTAAATACGACATTAAACCGGACAGTACATTCGCATCATCGTCCCAAGTTGCAAGAAAGCGGACAAGTATGCGGATCATGACAGATTCCGTCATGAGTGCGTTTACCATGTTCCAAAAAAAGTCAACAGCTACCGATGTCTCCCTATCGTAAACTATGATTCCATCATGTGGACGCAATATCTCCTTATAATTCATCTGTAATTTAAATAGACTTTTTTGTTCAGAAGCTTTTTCATCCCCCTTTCTTCATCATTTAAAGGCAATCATGGAACCCCAGGCTCCTTTGAACCCGTATCAATGTATTCGTTTATCATCCTCGTTTTCGTCGTAACAGTCTCAGCGGCGCCGGCTTCCAATAACTCCCAAACTGTTCCTCTATTATGGGGCATCAATTGTAGAGTCCTCCACCCTTTCATACCTAACAGCCCGTTTCAGATAGCCCTCGAACCACTCTCCATGGAACCCGCACTCCTTCCTGTCTCTCCCCCACAGACATAACCACAGACCTCCACTTAATCGCATCCACCGTCTCCTCGCGCGTCAAGACATTTCGGCTCCTAGATATGCTGAACACGACGACCGGACAAGTTTACCGGGATGCGTTTGACGGGTATGACGGGAAACGATTTTGTAGAGACGGGGAGGCGGTCGTGAAGGGTGCAGCGGAGGTTGTGGGTGAGTGGATCGTTTGTTTTTTGTTTGGTCTTTTTGTTTTGTTTTTTTTTGTTATGTTATAGTTGATGGGGTTTTGCAGATGGAGGTGGGAGCTTGGATGTATGGCTTGGATTGTGGGTGGATGAGAAGACGCCAACAGTGGAGGGGGCTATGTGGCCGCCTGCTCCTAAACGTAATGGAGATGGGACGGATGATGATGTGAAGGCATACCTTGCATCCGAAGCGGTTTGGGGTGAGGAGAGGTAAGATTATGGGTTGCTTACCCAACTTTGTTTAATTGGTTTAAACACCTTAATACAGAGAACTTGTGAGGCTTTTAAACGAACACAGGGACGATTTCGCAAAAGTCGTGAAAGCCGTCATTGTTGGCAGTGAGGTAAAATCTCACCTCCATTTCTCTTCTCATACTACGACTTTAGGCTTTATTCCGGGGTGATCAAACGCTGGATGCCACCATCAAGCGGTTACGTCGTATCCGTAATATTCTTGAGCTCTATGGGTTCACCACAGGTATAATTTGAAACTTACATGAATATATATATGTGACAACATTTTGGAAGATCCAACCAGGCAAGATAGAGTTATTGTGACGGCTGCCGATCTTGCAGGACCTTATTACCCTGATGAACTGATAAGGGAGGTGGATTTGGTGTTGGTCAATGTGTATCCGTATTGGGTGAGTGCACCGCCCTCACCTTTTCCGTTTTGTTGCATATCGCCTCGTAATTCAACTGACCCCAAAAAATAGGAACATATCTCTGTTCAAGATGCTACAAGCCATCAATTCCTCCTTCACGATTCAATGCAATCCCGCGTTCACCAACTCCACGCTGCCGGACTTTTGAGGGGAACTCGACCTCTCGGTGTGGGATCAGCCCAAGGTGGTGAAGATGTACCGGTGCAAGTCGCTTTTGGAGAAGTCGGCTGGCCGTCCGCTGGAGATGTGTTAGGGTGAGTTTTTCACCACCATCTCGTCGCGTGGCCTAAATTTTTTTTTTTTTCTAAGAGCGGCTATCCCATCCCTCCCGAACCTCAATATCGCGTTGAATGCATGGATGTGTGAAGCAAAGACTAAGAACGTGGGGTATTTCTGGTTTGAATTTTGTGATGAAAAGTAAGTCAATTTTTGAAAAGTCGTTGTAGTGACGGTTGCAAAGGTGGAAGCCAGAGTGGCATGGGGCCGTTGAACAAAATTGGGGGATTTATGATGCCAGGCGGCATGTGAAAATCGGAGTGTTGAGTGATGGTGGATGTGCTGCTACTTGAAATAACTTGCAGTTGAATTAAAATGTCGGCAAAAGCTGTTTTTTTGTGTTTAAGCTTTGCATTTACTAGCTGTTTTGATATGTTGGCGGCTCATGGCCATATCTTAGTCTCTTTGATCGCGTAATGGAGTCGGCACCTTGCATGCCGTAGATCAAATTAAAAACCTAAACCTGGATCGACCCTTCCATATCTATGTGAACTGTTATCCTACTGTTTTTAATTCCGCTTGCACATGCTGCAGTGAACCATATGTCTCTAAATTGATAATTATGCTTATCTCTCTATATTTAGTCATTGCTTTAATTTATTCCAAACAAAAGCCTTCATTTAAATGAAACAACCACCAACACAGTAATCATGAAATCCTCCACAGAGCCATGCAAACCAACCCCTGCAGTCGGCACCCTCACAGGTGAGGCGGGATATTAATCTCTTGGCAAAAGTCTAAAAACGTAGTATTTATCGTGGTGGGAGGAGGGCAAGAGAGATTTGGTTGGGCCAACGTGGACTGGAGGGGCTGGATTCAATGTTTTAGAGTAAAGCAACCTTTTGATTTGTGTATATTTATAATATTCGGGATCGCTGCATTGACTAAAAATAATCGCATGTTTCATGATTTTCTTCATGAAACCCGTCCCTTTATCTCAAAACTTGGACAGGCAAGTCCCCTTCCCCATCTTTGTTTCGTTACGTAACCATCGGAAAACCTATTTTTTTTCTCCTCTTGTATGTAGTGCCGAAAACATGGGTCTGTGTTATGAAAAGGTTATGATGAATAACCGTTTGGGTGTTTATCCTTATTAACCGTTCATTGGAAGTTTATCTTTAATTTTAGTTGAACAAGTTTTTCAGAAATGTATCAGGGCGTCATTTAGATTTACATTCATTGCTAACGTTGGTAATTCCATGCACCGCAAACGCCTGCTCAATGTCAATAATGGCGTACATACCATGGTCTGCAAGCAGGCATCAGATACAAGGGAAAACATGTACTTTTAAAGGCGATAGATATGCCTTTCTTTTCTTAACTTCATAAATACAATGGGGTTAGAATGGCATCTCGCGCGTAATGCTCACAGCTGCACAGAGATAAATAGATAAAATGGAGATCGGAATATTTCTATAAATGTTTTTACTTTTGTATTTATTTATTATTAGTAAATAGAACAACGACAAACAAAAAGAATGAAAAAGCCTGATACGTAAAATAAATAAATAAATAAATATAAAAAAGACAGTGTTTCACCTTTTCCCTCTTTTTCCTTTATCCCCGCAAATAAGAAAATAAATAATAAATAATAAATATTTAATTTTGTGTGTTGCGGTCTCACTCTCATGCGGCATCGTCGTACACGTCTCAGTTGGCCGCTATTTCGTGTTTCCACTCCTCCGTTCTTTGTCGTACAGCTGTGGCGTTCATCTTGTACACAAGTTTTATTCTTTTTGGTTTTTGAGTTGTGCTATAAAGCGGCAGCATTTCCCTTTCCTCCCTCCATTCCTCCGTCTTTCTTCTCCCCCCAACCTCAGAATCCTTTATAAACAATCACTGCATCCACCGCATCTCCTCACATTCCGTCGTTGATTCCCTACCTCGCTCTCTCTCGCAGTTTTCCTCGTATATCCTACTACTCAGCAACACTAGCCAGTTTCTCTCTTGATTTCGCAGGATCGAACAAAAGGAAACTACTTCTACAGCTTCGGCCTTAAATACATAACAACAAGAATATCCCCAACACACCTCTCACATTCCAACAATGAAGTTTTCTGCCATCATCGCCGCCGTCGTCATCGGAGTCTCCTCCGTCATGGCCCTTCCTGGGAAATCGGTGAGTCTACATTTTTAAACACAAACCTTCTTTGCTTAATTACAGCTTTACTGATCCTCGTTCTTTTCCTTTTGCCTCGATCAGCCCCTTTGTGACGTCGCCAAGGCTGCTGGCGCCATCTCCAACAAGATGAAGCCCAATATGGCTCTTCCCGCTGATGCTTACAAGGTTACCCACCGCTGCAACCAGCTACTCCCCCGGCGAAAAAGATCTCCTTCCAGATGGCAGGTGCCGAGTTCCGTGGTATTTTGGTGTACGTGACAGATGACGCACAGCCTACCACTGCTGCTGGTGCACCAATGGCTATGGGTCAATTCACTATCCCTGCAAAGATGCAAAACAACGGTGCGACTTGCGCTGGCTCTGAATTCCCTGAATCCTCCATCACCCACACCAACATTGCCGCTGAGAACTACCCTGGACAACAAACTTTCGAGTACACTGTTTCACCCAAAGCAAAGGGCAACTTGAACCTGAACGTGGTGGTTGTTCAAAAGTGCAAGGGACACTGGTGTCTTCTCCTACGCTGTCTACCCCAAGGTCGTCGTTGTTCCCCCCAAGGGCGGGAAGATGAACCAGGTTTACCAGAACACCCCCATGTACGGTGGTGTCACCTCCGCTGTCGCCAACGTCGCCACTTGTCCTCCTGGTGCTGTTGTTACCACCACCGCTACCACCACCATCACCAACATGAAGACCGTTACCATCACCACCACTCAAACCACTACCTCCGTCCAAACCCAAGTCCACATCCGCAAGTGTACTCGCAAGGTCACTGGCACTCCCGTCGCCACCCCCATCGGCACCGCCGTTGTCAACGTCGCCGGTCAAGTCACCAACCCCCCAGTCTGGCAAACTACCCCGGCCGCCGCCTACGGGTACGGTCAGCAAGCCGCCACCACCGCCGCCGCCTACAAGAACAGCTACGCCGCACCCCCCGCGTACGCACCTCCTGCTCCCGCTGTCGTCTCTTCCGCCGCGGCCGCTCCTGGCAGCAGCTACAGCTATGGCAAGTCCTCGGGAGCCAGCTTTGCCGACATCGATGATATCGAGGCTGAGCTCGAGAGCGCTTCCCTTAATGCCCTCCTCCATGCCCCTGCGCCGGCTGTTGAGGACGAGGACGATGAAGAGGACAGCGAGTAAATTACTTCCAATAACAAAGTTTTGGTCTCCCCGTGGCATACCCTTTACTCTAACCATCACTCACCATCAACACACATTTCCCAAACTCACGCACGCCTGCGCCACTATCCTCTCCCCATCAATGTTCTACAACTGAACTCCTTTTTATCCATACAAAAGAAGTAAAAACACGTGTATTTACTGCAAAGACATCCTTATTTTTTTTGGAGGTCCTTTACCGCTTTTCGTTTATAGTGTACGCTTCTTTTCTTTTTCTTTTCCTGCACTTTTTTCTTCTACATTTTTTTTGCAATGCTGTGCATCAAACACCTTGCCCTCTTCTATCCGCTTTTCATTTAT
The DNA here is from genome assembly GCA_025449115.1 of Chytridium lagenaria. Classification (NCBI taxonomy): domain Eukaryota; kingdom Fungi; phylum Chytridiomycota; class Chytridiomycetes; order Chytridiales; family Chytridiaceae; genus Chytridium; species Chytridium lagenaria. The sequence goes on along the minus strand of JAHLKC010000010.1, from coordinate 368,572 downwards.
GTTTTTCCATTCTCGCATTCCAATAAACGTTCCAACGAGAGACAGAAAAAAAAAAACACATCATAAAGGTTGTAAACAAACTTTATAGCATATTGTTAAACGTCTTGTCGACACGAGCTGTTTTACCTCGTTTCATACAATCCTAATGGTGGCTGGAAGTGGCTCCAACCCTTCCACAACCGTTTCAGCATACTGATTATTGGAAAGTGCAGAGATCTACTGCAATTAGCGCATAACTCTATGCAGCACACTGAAAAGAAACAATGGTTGATCCCTCAAACTCAAACAGACTTCCACTAGACCGTTCGCCCTCACAGTCAAGGATTCATGAACGTATCTTACTCACTTTCCTGCGCATTGCCCACCAAAGCAAAACGGCATTCATTTTTTCGCAGATCGAGGTCACTGAGATTTTCACTCAAACTTAATTGAAAGATACGTTTACAGTGGTGTCCACATAACCCTAAACAGATCATGTCCTCAATCCCCGTCCTCATCTCCAACATTTCCTCTAGCATCTCATTCTTACTGCAAATCGACTTAGCACTGAAAAACGTTCGGCCGGACGCGGGCATTCAACATTCTCCCGTAGCCAACGGTACAGGCGCATGAGTAATTCCTCAACGGAAGGATTACCACAGCGCAATATGCTGCAAACGAGGAGTGTAAACTTCTACAACACATCACATAGACTTTTCTCAACCGGAACAAAACCCTCATCCAATCTGCTATCTACCTATTCTTTGTCGTAACAATAAAAGCTCTCGGCAAATATGCCATCCGAAAGGTGGAACCTTCTTTCCAACTAAACCAAGGAGATCATTGCCCAAACGGCAGATTGCCAACAGGAAATCCTTGTCCTAGAATCTAAGAAACCACATGTTCCTAGTCTAAACAAGGGCACAATGTATCCGACGATCCCATTTTGAACAGGTAGCTTTTTCATTGAGGATAGGTAGCGGTCGAAACCGGTGCTAAAAAAACGTCCACAATTGAGTTATCCTTGACGCATCGGGGAAAAAGCGTCAAGGTCTTCTTTTTCCCTGTCAATAAATCTCTGCTGTATCATCGTCGCTCGTCATGAGAGTCGGCCTTGCTTTATGGTTCCTCGTTGGAATGGTTGTGACGATATCGTCGCAACCTTTGCCGCAGAAAACAAAGAGTATCAAGGTATAGTTTGTTTTTCCATGTTCCGGATGTCGGTGCGATGGCATCAAAAGAGAATCTGCGAACCTCAACCTGACACGTGAGATAGATCGGTTACCTGATGCCGTTTTCTCAAACGGTGGATTTAAGTGATGAACTCAGTGTCCTCAGTAACTTCATGAACTCGATAAACTCTGTTATGTGTTATAACGTGCTCAAGTGGTATTTTAACCGTACTAACAATGATCCAAAGTGAGACTCTTTCTTTGTTTTTTTTATTGTTGGGCCGTACATCAATGAAGTAACGCGTTCTGCTTCAGCATTCTCCCCGATACAAGAATTGACCTTGTGCCGATTAATTCAAGATCAGATCGAGGCGTCTCCCTCACGGCCTCCCAGCAGATCATCAACCAGGATAGAGTTGCCGCGATCATTGGAGAGACGAGCTCACGAAATACGGTAAAAAAGGAGCGAGTCCTCATGGAATGCTAACGAAAATGTATTCAAGGTTACGATGGCTGTTGCAGCTGCCATTAGCAAGTACGGTTTCTTTTTGTCATGTATTTTCGTTGTTGCTAACCCTTTGCTAGCGTATTGCATTGCTCAAACTTGGCAACAACTCCTCAACTCGCCAATAAGGTGGATTATCCTACCACTTTTCGCACGCAATCCACAGCGTTACGTAAGTTAAAAAGGATTCGTGATATTTGTTAACAACCACACATCTAGTTCAAGCTAGAGGGATGCTTGCAGCTGTAAACCGCCTAAACAAAACAACCGTTGGCATATTTGCTTCATCCGACGAGGTGAGTTTCTTCCTTAATCCCGTCTTATTTTGTCTCCAAACATAACAATGCGGGTTTACATTTAGTTAGGAAACGGCATGACGCAACTTTTACAACTGAATGCTGCCAACTACAACGTCTCGATTAGTCTTGTGGTTGTTTATGATATCAGCAAAGCCGATTATCGTGACGACTTGCATCCTTTTATTGACGGTCGAGTCCAAACTATCCTTGTCATAGCCGGTCAATTTCCCATCGTCAACATCATGAGGTCGGCGAGTCAACTCAATATGCTAAATGGAGATTATTGGCTTATCTCGTCAACAGGTACCGTTATTCTATTCCGTATCAAATCATGGCATCTTTCCCGCCTTCCTTTGTTACAGCTGGGATAAGGCTAACAAGGCTCAATTAGGATGGACTGACGCCATGTTTGGTGGCCCTAGTACTCAAGGTATTCTCCGTAACATCACCGGGACGTGGCAAATCCAAACGCCGCTGTTTGAAGACAGGTATTTACTACCGGATGGCTCGAATGCAGAGGCTGTAGAGATGAGATCGTGGTGGGAAGGCCTTTTTGTGCCGCTCGAGTCGCCATGTTCCCAGGAGTTACGAAAACGTTCCAGCAAAGCTACATTGATTCCATTTACAGCCGCAACTGCAGCATATGTGTTTCCTTCGAATTGCCCTAACGACCCGCAGCTTAACATATCATCATCCATATCAAAGTTCATCTTTCAATCGGTAAGTGTATTAACCTTGATCTTAACTTCTCTCGGAGTATATGCCGAATTCTTCTTTATTCGCTCACTTTAAAGAAGTTTGTGTACTGACTTTCATTAGGTCGTGAACAACCAGACAATGACGTTACAAGCAGCTGGAAACATGTGCACGGGACCAGGATTGAATTATCTTGAGGGATATATGTCCATGTTTGCATTGAATACCCAGTACTTCGCGTTGAGGCCTACCGATTACATGCAGAACACAGTGAAATGTGGCAAAATCCTGGTTGGCATGTTTGATCGCGTGAGTGTTGCCGCATTTTGTCTTAGTTTTAGTACTCAAATTATGCCCAGTACGTAAAAACAGGACAGATTACCGTTGAGGGATCAATAATCGACAGCTCCTATCCGTAGCAAAAGGAAATATCAGCCAACTCATCAACAACGCATCCATTAGTGATCAATATGGGCTACCGATCACGGTAGACAGTGGGTGACCTCCAAATGGAACAAGATATCCTAAACTACAAATTCGTGAACGTGTCAAGTCGTAAACAAGTTGTCCAAGGCGTTCCCGTTGGTCGATGTGGAGACAAAACAACAGTATCACGTTTTATCCTGAACCAATGTTGTTTTTAGGTGGTAAAGATGCACCACCACCCACCCCATTATACCGGTAATTCAGTTTAAGGCAAATAAGTCGGTGCGGTATGCCTTTGTGGCGATTATTGCGACTTGTTCGTTGTTTACGATTGGGCTGTTTATTTACATGATGATGTATTCGGCGATGAAGATTTTTATGGCGTCATCGCCAAACTTCCTTACTTTGTAAGTTTGTCGATTCCGTGTGATGGCTTATCTAAATATCGTTAAAGGATTCTTATCGGAGCAAATGTTTCGTACATTGCGATTTATCTCTATTCTATCTATCCAATGGTACATTTGATATCATGTAAAATCCCCCACATCTTCATGCTCACCTTTTCTTTTCTAGAGGGATGAATCTTGCATTGTATTCGGATGGTTGAAATACCTCGGTTTCGCCATCGTTTTTGGCGCACTTCTTGTAAAGGTACTTCAACTTTACTTAAGGTTTGGTAATAACTTCTCTACCAACCTTCCTCTTTTTTTCCAGACCTACCGCATAAGTGTCATCTTTGTCAATAAGCGGAACAAAGTCCGAAAGTTAAACGACACCCGCATGTTCGTCTACTTCGGAATCTTCGTGAGTCTTTGGGTGATTCTTCTCGTTGTATGGACCGTAATTCCCAGTCAACGACCATACCTTCAAGTTGATACGGTTGCGAATGCAGCGAAAAATGGAACCATCCTATTTTTCGACGAAAACCCGCATTGCGAGTTCAATAATTATGTAAGGAAACAAGCAATAGTTTATTTGATTTTCTCGGAAGACTTCCTTTTATTAAAAGTTTCTCTTTTCAGAACTATGTCTGCCTTGGGGCTATGGTTTTGACGCTTGGGCTGGTGTTTGGTTGACTTATTCGGTGAGGAATACACCTAGTGCGTTTAACGAGTCGAAATGGATTTCTATGGGTGCGTTATTGACGTGACTTCATATCTATTGCTAACGTTTTCATTTTTTTTCTCCTCAGCTATTTACAACTGGGTGGTCATTGGTATCGTGCTGGTGAGTGATTTTCTGCTGCTTACTTTCCAAAAACTCTGCCGGCCTTTTTATCTGTTTCTTGTCGCTATTTACACCGTTATTTTACTTACATAACTAATTATTTTAAATCATTGCATTTCAGAACGCTATTTCAAACTTTGCCGTAAAAGATCCAGGTGGGTGTTTTAATTTTTAAGTCTATATCATATTAATTTCGATTACTATAGATGTTATCTTTGTGATGGAAGCACTTGTCGTCATACTCACGCAGACCGGAGTAGCTGCCAGTCTTTTGTGAGTAGCTGATCAACTTAAATGACACTAATAACTTGATAGCGTTCCCAAAATCATGGAAATCGTTGCTGGACGAGGAAACAATAACGACACATTTATAACAGTGCTTCCCAGGGTAGCGAGAAACAGTCAACGCAGAACATGACGCAATCAACACACGGTATGGCACAGTCCTCACATGGGTTGCATGGTATGGCACAGTCTTCACATGGGTTGCCTAGTCCATTGATGATTTCTCGAAAAAGCTGGATGAGAAAGAACGGTTGCTTAAACAAAAGGAAACGGGGATTGGGAAGATTGAAGCGGAAAATGTAACTTTGAGGTCAGAGAATACGCAATTGAGATCTGAGGTTGCGGCTCTCACCACGGAAGTACAGAAACTGAAAGACAAAAGTGGGGGTTGAAAAGTTATGTATTGTGATGGTGTACGTATTGATGGTGGCATGTGTAAATATTAGCTCGTTATGAAATTTTACTTACAAAATACTTCAACGGAGATAATGAATATCTTGCCAGCCAAATGCGGCTAAGGTTTTGAACGCAAAATAAGTAAAAATGTAATTCAGAAGTTCAGAGATGCATGCCATCAATATTTATTTAATTGGTCGAATGTGGCTACAACTCCACAACTCGCCAACAAGCTGGTTGACCGTCTGGACGCAAACTGCGACCGGCATCACGTAAAAATATGCACAAATTGGTAAACATAGTACGTTTCAGTCCAAGCTCGTTCATGCTTGCTGCTATAAGTTATTCTATAGGATCTCAACTGGAATCCTTGGGTCTTACGATGAGGTTAACTTTCCACTCACATCCATAGAATAGACTTTAAACGATTTATATTTAAGCAGTTAGGAATCGAATCACGCAACTTCTTCAAGTGAATGCTCCGAGCAATAACATGTTCGTATCGCTCGTTAACTAATTAGGACATTGTAAGTCCTTCATCAAACTTTTAAAAAATGAATGCCAGAGGGTACGTTAATTGCCGGAAGCTTGCAAGCGATTCGTCGCAATATTATGGGAACGTGCCGAGTTGAAGTACCTCTATTCGAAACAGATATCTGCTCCCTGATGGCTCTAACTTTGAAGTTGTTCAAATAAGGTCGTGGTGGAGGAGCCTTGTAATTTCCAACGAGTCGCCTGTCCTTCCAGGCTTCGCGAAACCATTCAAGCAGGTCCAAGTAGAACAGGGTATATGGTCTACAGTACCTCCAGCAGAAATCAAGGGGTCCAAGGAGTCATGGTTGGAAGTGGTGGAGAAACAACAGCGTAATCTACGACAACGAACCACCTATATTCTTGGGTGCAAAGTTGCAATTGATGCCTCCATCGCCCACAATTATTCCTGCAAGCATTCAGTTCAAAGCACACAGATTGATGCGTTAGGCCCTTCGTGGTCATCGTTGCGATTCGCTCACTTCATAAATGCATGGACAGAAGCGATCATATACATTGCAGGAACTCATAAGTCTTCTCATGCGTTATTGAGTACCAGGTCTGAGGAGAATATAATATATGAAAGAAGAAGGATTCTTCCACACTATGTCATCCGCACTACGTTGCAGAGTTTCTGGCGATCCTTCAATTAGACATCCACGACTTTTTGTGAGCACGATCGTCGAACTAGTTTTACCAAGGTAAATTTGCGCGCTTTGGCCTCACCGACTCTAATAATTTTGTCCTCACAGCAGAGCCGTTGGTTATGTTCGAACCTTGAAAACTCAAAAACTGATGGATGTGCTGACGTAGCTCTTGTTCGCGCCTCCCGAAAGCCCAATTTTGCTGCACCCGCAGTCTGCATTCCTCTTCACTCTCAGACACCGCAGTCTGCTGATACAACCCTATAATTTATTTCGAACTTTTCCCTGTCGTTGTCATCTACCCTTCTCCATAAATCCATATTAGAACAACGACTCTTTCCATTTTTTGAAATTGACAGAAGCGTCTCCGTACTTCCATGGCATCTTTACAAACAGGTTCTTGGTCCTCCTGGGACTGGTCGCAGCTATCTCTACGCAGCCTCTTCCTCAGAAAACGAAAGTGATAAAGGTGACGTTTTGTTTGCATCCCAATTCGATATGCTGGATTGCTTCATCAATTCATGAGCAACAAATATTCAAACGACGCTGATATTCGCGCGCGGTAACATCGCAGATTGGATGTCTGATGCCCTTCGCGCCACCTGCTGATTATACGGACGAGACAAGTGTATTTAGCAGCTTCGTCAACTCTCTGAACTCGGTGACCATGTACAATGCCCTTATGTGGCAAATCAACAGAACAAACAACGACCCAAAGTAGCTTGGCAAATTGTTATATCCAAATGTTCACCCCCAATCTTCCTTAGTGTTTTACCAGACACCCGCATTGAGTTGGTCCCTATTGATTCTCGAGCAGACCGCGGCGTCTCGCTTAGCGCAGCGCAGCAGCTAATCAATCAAGATAAAGTTGTCGCTATTATCGGAGAGTTTAGTTCAAGAAACACGGTAAAAACTAATAACTTGTCTTTTGGCGATTTGTATTTCATTAATATCTGTAAAGGTCACGATGGCTGTAGCTGCTGCGATAAGCAAGTGGGTTCCTTTTCCTCAGTAATTGCTAATTTGGAAAAGTGTTTTGCATTGCTCGAATCTCGCTACTACTCCACAGCTTGCCAACAAGGTGGATTATCCAACAAGTTTTCGTACACAATCGACCGCATCACGTAGGAACCATTAACGAATATTTCTGAGCTAATGTATACGTGTTTCCAGTCCAGGCCCGTGCTATGCTCTCTGTAGCTAATTCGTTTAATAGAACCACCATAGGAATCCTTACGTCTTCGGATGAGGTAAGGCTGCTGTGTATTTCTTCCAAGAGCGAGCTTAACGTCAAAACAGTTGGGAACGGGCATGACGCAACTTCTTCAATTAAATGCTGCGAGCTATAATATATCAGTTTCGCTAGTGACGAATTACGATACTACCAAGGCTGACTTTCGAGAGGAACTTCAAACATTTATTGACGGGCGCGTTCAAGTAATTCTTATCATTGCTTCAACCCCAATTGTCAGTATAATGAGGTCCGCAAGTCAGTTAAATATGTTAAATGGAGATTACTTTATGATATCTACAACTGGTCCGTTTACTCTGTGTATTGGCTCAACTTACTGTCTTAATTTCTCCACTTCTCCCATGTCTTGCCATCCACAGGATGGTCCGACGGTGCTTTTACTGGAAACGCACAAGCGATTCTTAGAAATATTACGGAATGTGGCAAGTTCAAACACCGCTATTCGAGGACAGGACGCTTCTTCCTGATGGCTCGAATTCAGACGCTGTTGCAATGAGATTATGGTGGGAAATCTTTTTATTTCCAACGAGTCGCCTGTCCTTCCAGGCGTCGCGAAAACGTTCAAGCAGTCTTCTATCATACCTTTCACCGCTGCTACAGCAGGTTACGTCTTCCCTCGAATTGCCCGAACAACACTGAACTTACCATCGCCTCTGTTATACCAAAGTTTCTCTTTCAAACTGTGAGTTCAGATTTAGTACATATTCTGTCATCCGGCCGCCGGTGTATTGTATGTGAGCTAAAGCGTCTAGCAAGGTCGTGAACAACCAATCAGTGACCATGCAGGCTGCCGGAAACCAATGTACTGGTGAAAATCTACGCTATATTGATGGCTACATGTCGCTGTTTGCCATGAACATTGGGTATATGATTATTCGGCCAACCGACTATATGCAAAACACCGTGAAATGCGCGAAAATTTTAACTGGCATCTTTGATCATGTATGTAGTTTTTCGCGGAGCGCCCAAAATTGACTGTAATTTGGAAGTACACCAAAACGGGCCGCATAACAGTAGATGACATTAATAATCGTCGAACAATGGCGGTCGCGGGAGGAAACATTACCCAACTAATCAATAATGCTTCAGTCAGTGACCAGTATGGACGTACAGTTTTTGTTGATTCGGCTGGTGACGTGCAAATGGAACAGGATATATGGTCGTATAAGCTTGTCAATGTATCTAGCAGAAAGCAAGGGGTTCAAGGGGTCACGGTCGGAAGATGGTGGAGAAACAACAGCGTAATATATAACATGGAACCCTTCTCTTCTTGGGCGGAAAGTTAGCTCCTCCACCGCCGCCAATAATTCCAAGCATTCAGTTTAAGGCAAGCAAACCTATGCGCTATGCCTTCGTCGCAATCGTCGCGATATGCTCGATGTTCTCATTCTCGTTGTTTATCGCTATGATAATTAATATCAAGGTGAAGATATTTATGGCTTCATCACCCAAATTTCTTGCATTGTAAGTATGACTCTTGAAGTGTTGCTTTATTAGATTGTGTGTCTGATTTTCGTTTTTCTTGCTAATTTTATGAATAGAATTCTTCTCGGCGCAAATATCTCGTATGTTGGCATATATATTTTCTCCATTTATCCTATGGTGAGATATTAGCGACGGCCCAATTTATGTAACTGGATTTATCAATTTCAATGTGTTTTTATTTAACCAATATCATTTATCGCTTCAAAATAGACGGATAGTTCCTGCGTTGTCTTTAGTTGGTTGAAGTATCTAGGGTTCGCCGTGGTTTTTGGCGCACTTATCGTAAAGGTAAAGACTTCGTTTTGCTTATCTAAGCTAGCATAATAGACATATCGCATCAGCGTGATTTTCGTAAGCAAGAAAAACAAAGTACGAAAGATGAATGACAGCACTATGATGATGTACTTCGTCACCTTCATAGCCCTTTGGATTGCCCTTCTCGTAGTTTGGACCGTTATTCCAAGTCAAAGACCTTATTTGAAAGTCGACATAGTTGCTAACGTGGCTAAAAACGGCACTGTACTGTCTTTTGACGAAAACCCCCACTGCAATTTCAGTAATTATGTAGGAAACTCTGCCATTGTTCTTCCTTATGGCTTAGTGGGTATATATGCTAAAATTATGTTTACCTTTTGTGTAGAACTTTATTTGCCTGGGTGCCATGGTCTTGACTTTGGCAGCCGGAGTATGGCTGACCTACACCATACGAAACACACCAAGTGCATTTAATGAATCCAAATGGATTTCAATCGCCATCTACAACTGGGTCGTAATCGGAATTGTTTTGGTGAGTTATAAGGCCTTCAAGTTTACGTATGTTCCCTGACCTTTTGTCAATATAATGTAGAACGCTATCTCGAATTTCGCTGTAAAGGATCCAGGTATTGATAACGTTAAAATATCTAAATTAACATTAACGTTTACAGATGTAATATTCGTGATAGAGTCACTCGTAGTCATATTTACGCAAACAGGAGTAATATACAGTTTATTGTAAGTTAATATGCTATTAACATCCTTTTTTGTATATCTAACAAAGCTACAGTGTTCCAAAATTGCAAGAGATCCGTGCTGGCAGGGGAAACAACAACGACACATTTATGAACAGCGCGTCTCAAGGAAGCGAAAAGAATGCGTCGATGATTCAATCCAGTTCAAATATTGGAATAACTATTGATGATACCAGCAAAAAGCTGGAAGAGAAAGAGAAAATTCTCAAGCATAAAGATGCAGCTGTGTATAAGCTTGAGTCGGAAAATGCTTCACTGAAGTCGGAAATCAACACTCTGAAATTGGAGCTTATGATTATGAAGTCAGAGCTTTCGGAGCTGAAAGGAAAGCCTAACACATAGGGCCGGCAAGTAGCAACTTTTAGAATGTAAATAAAAGCGAGCATATGCTTAGCGAAAGATTATGAAAATAGACTTGCCAGAGAAGTGTTAATTTGAAGCACTTCGCTTTTGATAGCTGGCGAGAGTTTTAATGCATCTAGGTTATGGGATGAAAGATGTGGAAAAGTAAGAACGGTGTAATTACGTGACAAGCATGGGACCATGAACAGATCATGAGGCGTTGATGGTGGTGTCAGTTTTACTTGAATTTAGTTACTCCGTCGGCAAAGTCCCGATATTCACATATAAAAAGTCGCCTCGGTTAAAATCACGCGAAAGAAATGGTTTTTGACAAACTCCTTGCATGTCTCTCAAGACCCTCGACGCATCGTGCGTTTTCGAGTTCGATAGTCCGCTGCAGTTCCTATAACATCCAGTGGAAAAGACAGTCGCTAAAGGTAATGCATCATTCGCAGAAGGATCCGTAATATTGATTAACGGAAGTAGAACGGAAGAAGATCACAATTCAATCCCTTCAGAAACTTTACAAGAATGACGTACCCATCACTATGATGACCGCCTACGATTATCCTTCCGGAGTATTCGTCGACAAAGGTGGGATCGATGTTTGCCTTGTAGGAGATTCTTTGGCAATGGTAGCGCTAGGCTACGACTCCACAAATAGGATCACTTTGGATGTAAACACCCCCATTCCTTCCATCACTGACACTTTTAGGAAATGATCCATCACTCTAAAGCCGTAGCGAGAGGCAGTAAAATTCCATTTATTGTTGGAGACCTCCCATTCGGAACCTACGAATGCTCCGCAGAACAGGCCTTACAATCTTCCGTCAGATTTGTAAGAGAAGGAATGGTGGAAGCTGTGAAGCTGGAAGGAGGTGTTGAGATGGCTTCTACCATTGATCGAATCACAAAAGTTGGAATCCCAGTTTTGGGCCATATCGGCCTCACTCCTCAGAGGTCATCATCGTTAGGCGGGTTCCGAGTTCAAGGAAAATCCGTGGAAAAGGTTTGTTAGTTTAAACAATTCATTTTTACATCTAAACACACTTTATATTCCACAGGCAAAGAAACTTCTTGATGATGCCAGAGCGCTTCAAGAAGCTGGTTGTTTCGCAATAGTGTTGGAAGCAGTTCCCGCACAAGTTGCCTCATACATCACGCGAAAATCACAGTCCCAACAATCGGTATCGGCGCAGGAAATGGCTGCTCAGGTCAAGTTCTAGTCCAACTCGACATGCTTGGCATGTTTGATAAGTTTCTTCCAAAGTAATGTTTTTTTCTCCCAGTCGAACGCTCACCAATCTAAAGATTTTGTAAATTATACGCAAACCTCGACCCCGTCATCGTTGCTGCTATGGAGAAATACGGCGAAGAAGTGAGATCTCGAGCTTTCCCGGCCGCAGAGCACACATATAAAATGGAAGCTGGAGAATTGGAAAAGTTTGAAGAATGGTGTGCTATTGAGGATAGCAAATCCTCAAACACACTATGAGCAAACCTCCTCTCTTTTATCCAAAATCAACCGTACGGATCAATACATTCAATGGTTCAATTCACTCAGAAAATTCAATGGTTCAATTCCTCAGGAGGAGGTTGTAATGGAATTTCCTTAAAAAAAAAGTGAAAAAAAAAGGCTCCGTGATAAAGAAACCTCAAATGGTGTAAGAAGCGAGACAAAAAGCAAAATGGAATAATGCCAACTGTGATGAGTGATTCCATATTCTCCAGTTCCCGCCTCTCTAACTTCAAAAATACAAAGTGAAATAATCCAAACAAACAGTTTTCATCAACATCTGCTCGAGAAACAAAACAAAACCCAAAATTCAAGAAATAAAAGTAGAGAAAAAGGAAAGAAATCAAGGAAACAAACAAAAAGGCATGGACATAACAGAAAGATTTAGGGGCCAAAAACGGAAGTGAGAAAGATTTGGCTGTAGTCTGGGAGATGTTGTTGAAAAAGCAATAAAATAAAAAGGTTTAAGAGCTGAAAGCCAGATGCCAACCCTACAGCATTAATTCCAATATCAGCTAGCTTCCGCCAAAGACGGTTCTGAAATAGGCTTTTCCTTCCTCTCAGCAAGGACGACTTTCTTATTTGAACTAGGGTCTTTGATCTCAATACCCCTTGATGTAAGCAAAGGTGGCACCACCATCAATTGAGGCGGTGGCATCTCACTAGCAAACGAAGGGTCGGCAGGGAGAGGGTAGACGACTGGGAGGGTAGCGGAAGGTATGTAAGGGGTTGTGCGTAATACTGCTGAGGAGCAGAAAGGTCGGAGGGATATTGCTGGGGCATATAAATCGGCATTCCTTGATGATACTGAGGGTACCCACCATACATAAAGTTTTCGGTGGGGACCATAAGACCACCCTCTGTCATGAGAACAACATGACCAGAATGAGTCATGACGGGGTGAATGGGTATAGATCCATCGTCTTGATTAGGCATGTACTGAGGATATTCCTCATACATCATAGGCCCCATATACTCTTGATTATGATCAGTTGTGTTCTGAGGCATGGGAGCCCATTGCTGTTGCTCCGAGTTTTGGGAGGGAGGTCTGTCACCACGTTGATACGAGTTGTATCCTCCTCTTCCACGGCGTGGTGGCCGCGGTGCATACCGGCCAGACGGAGCACCATCCGGCACGAATTCCTGGGCGAAGGGGGATACGTCAGGCCCGACATTCGCAACCATATCTTCTTTCCCTGATGATTGTAACTCCCTTCCAGAGAAATTGCGAGCGTCATTCGAGTAATTTTGGTCATTTTGATTGTAACTCTTTCCAGAGAGCCCACGCTCCTTTCTAAAGTTTTTCCTGCGTTCCGAGATATTTTCCTTTCGGCTTGGGTACGAGGTAACTCCATCCTCTGCATTTCCTTCCTCTTCTTGAACGACAGTCATGCTGGATTCACTGTTCAAGCTCGTGTGCTCAGCCAAAACAGACTTTGGCACGAACTCAGGCGCATTGACAGCTAAATTAAAGTCAGATTCATATGCGGACAAATAAAAACACCAACATTGTTTAAGCGCCTCCTCTGATCCCTCGTTCAAAAAGGTTTCGTCCACTGCTTTACTTCCCATATAGCGTTTACTCTTTGTCGGTGCCTGCGAAACAGAGTCGTGTGTTTCCGCCTTTGACACAGTCGCTTTCCGAGCCCCCCTTAAGGATGCTTGCTTTTTCGCAGCTTCAGCAGCAATTTGAGCTTCAGCTGCAGCCTCTCCCGCCGCTTTCCTCCACAGCGGTAATGCACCCCCAGACCCGAACGCCAAGCGACGAGGTGCGGGCTGTTTCAGCGCAGCACTGGGCGAATCAGCCGTTTCTGAGAGATTGGGCTGTGAAGCGGTTGTCGCAGGTGAATCTGCTGCGCTATCTACATCAACCTTGGCGTCAGAATCTCTCCTGACAGAAGAAGCTCGGGAAGGAGGTGAATGGGAATTTTTTTGATCGGTTTCTGGGATAATCTGCTTGAAGCTTGACACAGAAGACCTTTTCTTCTGCATGGTATCGTTATTACTGCGAGGTGGGCGACGCGACTGGAAAAAGTTATTAAAAACAGCAAAGAATAGGAATAAACAAGATATTAATAATGGAAAAGTGTGCATAGAACATACCTCACGTTGTCCACCCCAGCTACGCCTACGATTCAGCTCTGGAGGATCCTCGATTTCGGGCTTAAACTTATCATGAGTCCATTTCCCATCAGAGCTAGGTTCCCTTGCTTGAGAATTGCTTGATCCGTATCGAGATCCCCTAGCATTCACTTCCACCAGTCCAGTCGGCGCAGGCTTGCCATACCCACGCTTTCCATACCCCGTTCTCGTTGACGCTGCCCTGGTCAATCCTCCACGTTGAGGGGCGCCCCGAGGAGGATAAGCGGGATCGCTAGCGTCATCCTGCCTTGGATCGATTCGTCCTGGTTCAGCTGAAGGAGATGGCGGATTTGAACCCCACTCATCAACGGCAGGTGATGCACCCCATTCTTCCACCAAAGAAGGAGAGGCACCCCATTCCTCAGTCGGGCCTGAAGCAGTTCCCCATTCCTTTGTAATTGACTGGATGTCCTTAAAGTCAACGACAAGCTCCTCGTCACCGTTTGACTTTTCGACTAGTTTAGATGGTTCCTCCCGCTGAGACGATGACGCCGCATACCCTTCACGACCTTGACCGATATATCCTCCGCGCCTGCCATACCCTGCACCCCCTCGTCCCCGCCCCCTGTGAAGAGTTAATATGAATATCGGGCAAAACTATTTTGCAAACATACCTGAACCCGCCTCTCTTGTTAAAGCCATTCCTATCATCATGCAGCCAATACGCATCCCCTTTTTGACCTCTGGAAGAATTCACTCCCTTCGACCAAAACTTCTCATCATTTCTGTCTCCAGACCTCGAAACACCCTCCTCCCCTGTTGCGTTAGGATGACCTCGGCTCTTATTTGTGTTTGGTCGTTGCTTCCTTCTTTCATCCCCTTGTTGATCCCTCGTACCCTTGGTTCTCCCAACCTGAGCAGAAGTCGATTCGATATCCGCACTTGATGTATCCGGCTTGCTTACGGTTCCAACGTTTTCGCCTTTGCCGATGTCAATTTCACCGACTTCGGACAAAATTGGAACAGACTCCTCAGAGACGGCACCTTCCTTGACATCCCCATTTTCTTCTCCACCCTCCTCCTCGTCTTCCTCTTCCTCCTCCTCCTCACTGTCGTTCTCGTCGTCTTCCTCGTCCTTTTCCGAATCGCTGGCAACAAAACTTTGCTCATGGTCGCTGTCATCCTCACTAAGGTCGTCCTTGCGAGGCCCCCTCCGCCGTCCACGCAACGGGCTCATAATGTCGGTACCGGATGTGGTGAACTGCTGTTAAAGGCTAGCAATTCCTATGGTATGTGTGTGTGTGTGGTGTGTGTGTGAGAGAGATTTTGTGTATGAGGGATTGAGGAGGGGATGAAGGGATGGATGGCAACCTCCGATTGCGGCGTTTTTGTTGAATTTTGAATTTTGCAAAAACGAATTGCTATTTTTGTGGTTGGTAAAGATGCGTGCTTGCACGATGCTTGAAAAAACTATTCATCGTTCTGCGACATCCTCATCGCGATATCCAAGTGCTGCAAGAGATACGAGGCTCGTAGAGTTTTTTGAGTGCTTGAAGAGCATACAGAAATCTTTAACTGATCTTACATGCCGATGTGTGGCAAGGAATCCTTGGTGAATGGCGAAAGAGTCAAATGCTGGCTTTTGGGCTCGGACTCAATCTTTGGATGCCTATGTATATTCTTTCATTTCTTCCTGATTCATGAAAAAGTTGTTTTTTAGTGGAGTGTAATGCCCATCACACTGCAGCGGTCTTATATACGCTCTTCAAAGTGTGATTAGACACGATGGAGAATTATGCTTTTTGGTCCACACTCTGTACTGGAGGCTAATGGAACCACTTTTTTTCACGAGATTCAAACATAAGAAGCTATGCCTTTTTTTTGAGCACATAATATCTTAGAATTCTTCATCATCTTGTTTAGAGAGGAAAACATCCTGCACGCTGCGGGCCGAGCGCCCTGACCATGGCCTTTCCTTCTTCTTCCCAGCGCTACCGCCAACTCCTCCTCCAACACTACTACCACCAAACTCACTGCCTGCGGCTGCCACTGTGCCAAGTGCCATATCAAGATGCGAAGCATTATCTTCCCTATCCACAGACTGCGACTGCGTCTCATCAGCAATACGGCGAAACAAGTCAATCTCCGCCATCAGCTCTCTCGATCCTCCTCCACCTCTCCTTCAAACGTCGAGAAGTCTCTCGCATGTCGTAGCTTCTTGGATAGACCCTGACCATTGTCCGATTCACCATCATCGTCAATATCAAACGTTGCAGGATCTTTTTTAACGCAAATTAGATAAGTGTTTCCGAGAAGGGTACAACAAACCATCTGATTTTCCGGTCATGGAGATGCTCATCCAATTATTAACGTAATCCTCAAAATCCAGTGCACACACCCATTTTCGCATGATATCGTGGTCAATGTCTTTTTCCAGCTCGTTGATAGCTAGCAACAAATCCTCTTCTGTTTGTGGCTTCTCGTCCCCCTCTGTGTCAGTATTTTGGTCGCTGATTTCGTGATGCCATTTCCCATGCCTTCCTTGCTCATACCTTTAATCTATTTTTAAAACTACAATCTTCAACCAAAACAAATAATGAAATAATCATCTTACATTGCTTTCAGCCATTTTAATTTCTTTTCTTTTCGTTTTCTTTCAATATTCTGTCGTCTCTTTATCTTGGAGTAATGATACGCGACACTCTTCTCGCTTGTTGATATCGTGACCTCATCATTCCTTTCATCCCAAACCCGATCCGATACAGGCCGCCATCCATTATTCTCATTTCTCTTGTACCATCCATCTATCCAATTTTATATAAGAAAAAAATCTCAACTAAAAAAAGTTAAAACCTGCATCCGTTCGTGCTGGCGGCAACTCGTATTTCTTTGTGAACAACACTTTGGGTTGAGCCTGTTTTACTTCTTTCGTATAATCCCTTGGACTGAATGCATTCATATCCACAAGCCGGCTATGAACGAATATCTTGTAGTAAATAGTGGGAGGGAATTTTGTCTGAAACAAATGTCATGAACAAAATAAATGGTGTCCCTTACCCCACCCAACCGAAATCTAACATGAATTCCAGTCGCTCCGTCAATCAACTGCGCTTCTTTCGGGTTTACAAACTTTAACAGCTTTCGTGGTCTCCCTTTTCCCTAAACTTGATGAGTTCGCGATAAAACCTGTAGATTTTGACAGACTGGGGAGAAAAAAATATTAGTTAGAGCATGATGGTTTTATGGTGATGTATACGTAATAACTTCTCCATGCTCTTTGAATTTTTTTTGCAGCGTCTGTCCACGTCCCAGCTTTAAAATCTGCCCTTTCCACCAACCGATTCATTTCTTGTCTCGCTTCATGAGCAGCAGACCCGTGTCTATTTTCCATAGTCATAGAACGTAATCTCAACCATGACCTTCGCACTATAAACATCCGGAAAGTAGACTGTATGTATGCAGCACAGAAATACGGGAAATCGGGAAGCAGTTTATCTGCTCTTTCAAAGAATTTACAAAAGTTCTTAAACTTTCTCAATAGTCGTTCCTGTCATTCGTCAGCACAACGCGGACGTCTATAAATGAAGTACCTGAACACTCAGATCATCTAAATCAGGTAACCCCGCCAATATTTTACTCTCATTACTCGAAACGGATTGTTTGGTGAGGTTAAAGTAAACCACCGCAACGTATTTCCTTCGCACGGTCCATCCCCGGAACAAACATTGTACGAGAATAGCTGCAGCAGACCTTGCAAGCTGCTCCCGTAACGCAATGTCCTCTTTTCGTGTGTTTTGATTTGTAACATTGGCAGTGTGAAGTCGATGTGCTGCAGAGCTCGCCCGTAAACCATTTGTTGCATCAAGGTTCACGTTCAACATGGAGGAAGTTGTTAAAAAGAGCTCGCTTCTTGCAGGGGCGAGATTCGCTGCTGATGCTTGAAGACTATCTGATGTTGGAAGGGTGATATCTTGCCGTCTGATAGCAAGCTATATATAATAGTTTACAAATAAAAGAGGCGTGAGATGGTGATGAGAAGGTGATGTCGGCGTTTGGTTGTCGAAGTAATTACCATCCTTGCTTCCTTTGACCGCCTCAACAACCTCTCGTACCTATCATTAGGAAACTCTACACTGGCCAAAAGCTCCATAGGATCGAAACCCCATATCTGGGTGACCACATTGAGGTCAGGCACCTGGCCATAGTTCCCAAACTGCTTCCCTTTCACCTCTGTCATGCAGATGCCACTGCTTTAAATATGACAATCTGCTAAGACAATCTCAACAAAAATAAATATTCAATGTATTTTCTGAATGCAAAACCAAAACTACTTCATCCTTTGAACGAGGGACTCTACAAACAGAGCCACCTGCGAGTACTGCGAGTCACTGTACTTTTTTAGCACATTCGGCAGTCGAACTGGGTTGGCAACAAGTTGAAAAATCAATTTAGCGCAGGGGAAAATCTCTTCTTCAGTGTAGCCGCTAAGTTCAACATGCATCTTACACTATCACAACAGTCATTAGCAAAGTAAAATTCAAGAATCTGAGAGCCTACCCATTCACGGTCCGCCAACAACTTTCTCGAAAGATACATGGCACTCGCCGCCAAATACGACGGCTTCACCTCCAAAAATTGCTCATCCACCAATGTTGCCTCCAAAAGATATTTCGCCAAAAGCCTCGCATGAGGTTCATACCGATCAGCTCTCGAGATCCGTCTTAAAAACATCAAGGGCCCGGGATACCCAAGATCAAATTGCAACATATGGAGGACATATCTCTCAGCCTTGATAATCTCGTCAACGTTGTGTGCGTTGTTGACCATGTACGCCATGACGGCGACGGCGGGAATTTGTACTTCTTCGTACTTGCAGGCGATAAAGAGAGAGGTGACGCCAACGAGAAGAAGCTTTGTGACGGGGATGGCTTTGGTGGACAGGAAACGGTCGACAACGTTGACTGCATAGTATAAAGTCTCCGGCAATAGCCTGAGCTTACAGTGGACCTCCACCAACCAGTTGACCAATTCCGAACGCATATCCCATGTAAGATCAGATTGAATTTCTATGTAGTTTGATTTTGGCATCGTAACAATCTATTTTAGTTAGATTTATGGATCAAATGAATGGTAACAAATAATAAGTGACTAGGATTAAATGAACCACCACTATTGATTTGATAAGAAGAACGAGATTCTTACCTCCATTCTCTTCGAATGTTCAAAAATCTCAACTTCATACTCTGAAACATCTAAAGCGCCGTACCCATTCACAGGCATCTTAAAACTGCGTTAAATACATACACTGCGAGGAACAAACAAACTGAAAGATTAGGAAAAAGTAAACTCACTTTCTGCGACTCTTTTGAAATCAAGCTCGCCTCTTCACTATCAATCATCATCGATTCCGGCTCAATCGCAACAAGAGTTTCCTCTCCACTAATATCAGCATCTAAGGATTGCGGCGCTAACTTTTCCATCGAAGACGCAACAGGCAGGCTCACTGCTTCTGCCTTATCAGGAACCACACCAGATTTCGCCCTTGAACAACCACATCCTTTGAAACTTCAAAATGCTCAACAATCCTCTTCCCGGGTCGTTCCTTCAAATGACTCGAGCTCCGTTTCAAGGACGATGCGGTTTGCCTCTCCGATCGAGCAACTTGGATATCCCCCTCGGACCTGTGACGAGAGATCCGCGAGCTCGACGCAACCGAGGCCTTGCTCGCAATCGACATTGGCATGCTCACACTCCGCGTAGCCATTGGTGTAGGTACATTTCATTGCTCCTAGTGTTCACTGTCCGACGTTGCTGGACCACCCTGTTCGAACTCTCCTTTGCCAACGCCGTCTGGAGTTTCGGCCTTGCTTTCTGTCTCGAAGATGCCGTTGATGACTGATAGAGCCGTTCGGATGAGGAGGTTGCGGCTTCATTGGTGGATTTGAGTCGTTTTGCTCTCTCAGACTCATGTCCGTCGCCTCCATTCTCCCCGGCATCCCGCAAAGTTTTGGCAAACGGTCTCTTGTAGGCATTTAAAGAGGATACCTGCTTTTGCGCAGATGCCGGATGCGTTGAGAGTCTATCGCGGTCAGAGCGACTGTTTGTCAGGTCCCGAGAACGGGCCTCCTGTTCATGTCTGCTACGGTAGTAACTGTTCTGTTGTTGTTGTGGTGGCTCACTCAGCTCCCCTCATAAGAAATTTTGTATTTATTTATTGTTTGTCCAAGTCCAGAATCATCTTGAAATCAGCTGTAGAGGAGTGACGAGTCTTCAATTTCTGCTTTAGCAATGTGCTTGCCTGGCACCATGACGAGTCCGACAAAGCGTCTTTCTCCTGCAGCAATCAACAAAAAGCTTATCGGTTAACTTTCATTCAGTTTGGTGTGTGTGTGTAAGATGATGATGAAGGTGGGTGGAGTGACGGATGGTTCACTCATCCATGGACGTCCTACACACCTGCTTTAAACTCCTCAGCGCCAGAAAGGATAATGTTGATATCCCTGTCAGTGCACAGAAAGATGCCAACAAATGCTCGTCCGTCCGTGGTGGTGATTCTTGCCTTTTGATCTAGCAGCTGTCTCAAGCTCTCCCTTGCTTGCTCACGCTGGATGGACATTTCGGAATCCCCATTCGCAAGAAAATGCAAAATTACAAATTATTAATGATAATGCGAGTTTATTGCCAACAGGACAAGAGAACGATCCTTCAAGGACATTATATTTACTCGTCATCCTCCTCCTTCGCCGCCGCCTTCTTGGAGGGCTTGACCTTCTTCTCACCCAAATCCTTCACATCCTCATCCTGTAATAAAAAAACGTCAACATGGTGCCGTTGAGCCACAATAAAAAACCGCCATACCTTGGTAGCCCTGGTGTAGATCAACTGTTGCTTGTGCTCAGAAACAGGCCTGATCAAACCCTTGGCAGCAAGATCCCTGATGGCGACACGCGCAAGGGAACCGTTGATGCGGAGCCTGTCAACGAGGACGGAGGGGGTGATGAGCTTGTAGGTGGGCACCTCCTTGAAGAGCTTCTCGTAGGTGGTCTTGTCAAAGACAACGGCGTTGTTGGCCTTGTCCTTCACCTTGCCCTTGGACCACTTCTGCATAAGGAGTTAGACTACCAAATCTCCCATATAATCGAACAACATAAAGCGTCCGTACCTTCTTCTTCTGCTTTCCACCACCCGAGGAGGTCTTCGCCTTCACGGCGGCCTTGTTCTTGGGAGGCTGTTGTTTATAGGAAACCAGGTCAGCAATCGGCTTGACATGAGGCCACCAAGTCCATGTAGTAGTCCAGCATATCCATCCCATCCCGTCCATCCCATCCATCCCATCAACATCCTCCTTTGACGGACATCATCATCCTTCGTTGCTCGTTTCGTTCGTCCGTGCTCTCCATTGATTGATTGCTTGATGCGTTTCCTCCTTTAGTCGCCGTCCATAGCCCGAAGTATCCTCCTGATGCCCCCCACTAAAAGCTATAGCTCAACTGACCATGGTCAAATTTAGAGAGTTTTCAACAAATAAAAATTTTCGCCTCTTTGGCCCCCACCCAACCTGAATGTGACACAGTGAAACAAGAATTAAAAGCAATAATAAATTTTACGCGTGTGACGACTACCCTCTAATAGGCCTCTACACGTCTGAAATCTTCGTTAGTAATAAAAAAGTCAGATAAGTATAAAGATATTCCTGAAACTTTGAGAAATGCTAACTATTTGCATGGTGCAAAGCAGAGCCATGTTATAAACAACAAAAAACACCACCGAATAATTAAAAATAAATCCGATATTTTATTATTTGCTCATCATCAAGCAAACAAAAATACAAAAACTCATGCGGAAAATGGAAATATCATTTTAAAGAGATTTAGCCTTGTACAAAACAATGTAGGCAGTATGCCAGTCACCTCCTCCTTCAAGCTTGGTAATCTCCTCCGGAGTCACGAGCGACACCTCGTCATCGTCAAATTTCCCTAAATGACAGAGAAAAAAACGCGTCAAAAAAAAACAACAACAGATGCGCATCCTCTTGCAATAGTGTATAAACTTACACCACTCTCCCTTGTCGTTCTTTGCCCACCCAATGTAATGACCCGAGTCCGCCGCGCGTCCAACATGGGTTAAAACTTAACGTTCACGTCAGAATTACAAAAAGAGGACATCTTCAGAATTACCCGCAATCAACTCGTACTGTCCCGAAACGTTCGCGCCCACGTCTGTGTAGAGTGATTCGGGAACGCCAATCTCCTTGCATGTGGTCACAAAGTCCTTCTTAACAGGTTCGGGCTCATCAACTTGCATCGAGCTATCGTTAACAACGGCCAGAGCGGCGGCCGCCTTCTTCTTTTCTAAAGCACAATGGATGCGTCAAGAAGCAGACAAAGTAAAGAAAATAGAGTCAAGTCATTGGTTCTAGATTCTCACCTTCTCGTCTGCAATCTTCTCCTCGATTGCCTTCAAATGGAGCTTTGCGGGCGCAAGCTTCTCTTGAAGCTCGAGGGTGCAAAGAGGCGAAACGTCAAGCTCAAAGGGAAATTTGACTCTCTATATAATTGGTTGGTATACTTTCATCACGCAGAGTCAAACCTTGAGAATCTTAGCCTTGATACGCTCCGTAGGCTTCCATTGGAAACGCACAAAGTCTGCAAGAAGGAATCAGGATAGATTTTAAAAAAAAAATAAATAATTACTGATGGTAAGGTACGTCGGAAGGCGTGAAATGGCCGACTTTTGAGTGTAAGAAGCCGTTCTCCCAAGAGAAGGCGAGTTCTTTTCAATTTTTTCGGTAAGGCCCTTAGAGAAATATTATAATCTGTGCATATGGTAGAAAGACAAACATTTTGCATGTCCGTCAACATGTAGGTCGAGACTGCAAATTAATGAAGAAAGTCAGATCGGATAGATCTTGAAGAAGCTGAAGTCATACCTCCGGCACCAATGTTCACCTTCAGCTGTCTAAAGCTGCTAATGTTGGTGGCTTCACCTTCCTCGGGTGCCTCATCACATTTAATGCTAAATTACCTTTTAGCAAAAATGCCCTTTCTCCTAAATTCTTACGTTGACAAAAGCTCTCCGGTCAAAAATTGGTCCACAAACTTCTTTCCCTCAGCAACGTTTCCGGCACTGTCAAGACCACCCAATTTATCAGACAACGCGGATACAATTTCACCCCAGCATTCCTCAGCATCCTGCTGCAAGAAACCGTGGTTGTTTTGTTCAGCAAATTGAGGGAATGCCGTTCTAAGAATTTGAAGGAAAACTAAAACGCGATTAATATTAAATTCTTTTGGTCCAATTAAAAGGCTTTACCCAAAGGAGTGACTGGTTCGCCAGAGTCAGACAGATCCTTCAGAAGCTTGCCAAGACTAGGAACCAGATTGAATCGGGGATCTGAGCCATACGCCTGAGCGGACCTATTGCATGTTAGCTGTATCCAATGATATTCAATTACTTGGTCAAAGTTGATTGCAAATCCGGAATAGCTCTCAAACATTGAAGAGTGGCATTCATGTAGCAAGTGTTTCCAAGATTCTTCAATCCCGCGGGCACTTTAAGCTACAATTTGTTAAATCCAAAAGCATGCATAGATACATACCGCCTGAGCAAGCTGGGTATCGGTCAAGTCCTCCACAAACTGAATCGCCGTCGTGGGAGCTTTCAAACCTTCTCCGACAGTTCCCATCATCTTTCGCAGTTGTTAACCGGCACTGCGAAAAGTTGTATCCTACCATGATAGTAACTCCCTAGAACTCATTAGATTAGAATGCATTGGATTCAACTTACTTCCTTAAGCCCAAGGTTCTTCATCGGGGTATCATCCTACAAACTCGTTTCAACGGTTGCATGCAAGCACCACCAATTCTCCGCAAATGAAAAATACCTTCAACACACCGCCCTTGACAAGAATCTTTTGCCTGTCCGGCTCGACATTCGTCAACGAGAATAGTTGCATCTTAAAGACGGCGCCCGTCTGCTCCAGATCCACATCGACCGCGTACTTCTGCCCTGACCATTTCACAGTGACCTGCATTTTTGCAAAGGATTCAAGAATTTTTTTAGAAGTGACAAATTCTTGACAAACACCCACCACAAACAAAAATAAGCTGAGAGGATGGCGTAAGGAACCAACACACTCTTGCTCTCGTCAAAGTAGAGCTGCAAACTCATTACCTTGTTATTTGTATCTAGGAATCCGAAGCGGGCTTCGCATCTGCCCCTCTTGGTTAACACTGGGAGTATCACAGAAAGGGATAATCCTTTACTGCAAGGGTCATCCATTGTAGATATCTCCATTGCAAAAAACTCAAGCAAGCGGGGTGTTTTTTCAGAGCTCCTCACAAAGCCCAACGAGTTTATAGAAGAAGGCTTAGAGATTCTCGTTCCAGGACAACCCCCCCATCCCCCCATTAGACGGTCTGCTTTCGTCTTCCGTGACGACTGGATTACCGAAATCAAAGAATTTCATCGACCGGGCATCAGATCCCTGCTAGCAGGAAAAGATAATGCAGCAATAGCACCACCTTCTTCAAGATTTGACGATTTGGTTGATTTGGACTCTTCCGATATCCGTCGAGATGATGATACCCGATTCGGTTCCGCCGGCCATGACGCTGTCCGACATTTCTCGGCCGACAATGATCAAAACAAAGAAGAAAGATTAATAACACCAAAGGCAGTCGAGACCGTTACGAAGACGAGGAAAAGAGTTGACTATCAGAAGGCTCTCGAACCTAAAGTGATGTTGCCATACGAATCGCATCCTGGTCAAACTCCACGCAAGATTGAGATTGAGAGAAGAAAGCGTCTGTTTGCGTCTCAAAGAATAGAGCATCTTATCTCTTCGGCTTTGTTGGAATCTATTCCTGCTCTTTCACAGCAATTTAACTCTGTGGAGGCTGAACGCAGCCCGGAAGGCGCGAATGAGGAGGAGAACCACGGTCAAGCAGCCACGAACAATACCACTCCGCGTCTGTCACAATATGCCGAACGGTTACCACTTTCCGCATTCGATAATGAGGAATACGAGCAAAGAACCGTTTCAGAGTGGATGAATATGACGGCGGAAGTATCAGCAACTGCGCCAAGCGGGCCACTTAAATCCACGTCAGGCCGATATATGTGCGCAACTGTACCCGTCCCTGCGAAATGCATGGATACTGAGCGCATCAACACCATTACGACACTTCAACGAGCATCAACGGATCCGTGGCCCTGGAAGGATTGCATTGTTGTAGCGTACGACACGGTTCAAAACAAGTTCAAGGTGAAGCTAACAAAGTTTGATGGATGGGAGCTTGATAGCCGCAATGTCGCGGAAGAGGAGTATGAGGAAGATGATGGCGGGAATAGTGATAGTGATTTGGAATTGGATGATGTAGAGTACATGTCCAGCGCTGATCCTAACAATTCCGCGGTACTTGAACGGTGCCGTGCAAATGAAGCTTGGCTCGACAGGTTTGAAATACATCTTTTGGGCGTGATTTTTTTGATTTTCCGTAATCCTAAATGCTCTTCACAGAATTCATATTCTCTTCCTCGCAGAGGACCCATTTAACTTTGCAAAGCGAGTTGCCGCAGCTCACCTTGCCAGAGAAAATGCAGCGTATTCACTGGTACAACTTATTTTTCACCGTCAGCTAACTTGATTAGGGCTATAACTTTTGCGTAGACTGTATGCCAACAGAAGAATCTTTAAAGGTTCCTCAAAATGGTGTTGATCGAATATTTCAAAAGGCAATGATCCCGAAAACTCAAAAAATTATCACGGACGACATGAAAACGTATTTGACTGCAGAGATTGAGCTAGATTATTCGAGATCAATGAATAAGCAGTTGTTTGATGTCGAGGTATGCTAGATCTTACATGTGTGTGTGAGATACTTAGTAGTTAAAAAGATTACGAACACACGAAACAAGGAGTTATTCGCAGAATTCAGAGTTCCCGAAAAGGAAGAAGAAAGAAAAGCTCCAGAGTAGGTTTATTTCTATTTTACATTCCTAACCATGATCTCCCATTACAGAACCGGGAAAGTCGAAATACCGCAATTCGACTTTGAAAGTCACCAGAAAGACTTTGGTTTCGTTTCGTTTCTCACAAAGATCGAGGTTGTTCGTACAATGTCTAAAGTTCGAATTGAATGCGACAGACTTCTCACAAACAACTTGTTCCTTACATCGATCAACAAGATTGTGAAGATTGATGAATTTGAGCAGATGCAAAATCAAAGTTTGCAAAATGTGAAAACCCAGTTGAAGGAAGGGTGAGTCTTTTTTGTATTGATTATCGACTAAACATTTCAGATGGGTCCCGGCTCTTAAATCCACAATTAGAAATGGACTGAAAGATGTGGGGAAGGGGTGGTATAACATGCAGGAATCCAGTCTGGAAGTCTACAAAATATCCAAGTTGAAAAAGTTTATGACCTCTGTCAAGTTCATCATGCAGGACTCATTCGGTCGCTCGTTTTAAACTCTCTTAATGACTTTATTCGCATGATTTCCGCGATCAGCTCCCAGACTGTCACTGTCATTGGGACGAATGAAGTCAAGATCAACGACACCAGCGCAAAGGAGAAAGCAGCGAACGGAGAAATGGCCAGTCGACGTCCTCTTTTCCAAATTGATCTCACTTTCAAGGGAGGAAAGGTTGTCTACAGCACCGACCCGAACGCTTATGAAGCTGCTATTCTCTCAATCTTTGACAAGGCGCTGTCCACTGTCGAGAATCTTCCTCAATTGGAGCCTATCGTCCTTGATCAGATGTTTTGGGCTACAAAGCCTAACCTTCAGATCCCGCATAACAAGGAAGTAGCTATCGCGAAATTACGTGAAAAGCTTCGAAAGTCTTTACAGGAAGGCATGGCACCATTAGAAAAATACGTCCGACAATTCGACAAGCATCTCAAGCTCTTGAATCTCGATATCACACAATTTGCCGTTGAGTACGAGGAGGAGAGCCACTCTTTGGAGGAAATGGAAGCTGACATTTTGTCGCATATGCATGAATGGGAAGTCCTGGATAAGGATATTCCCAGTCACATTTGCCTAGGGCTCTTTTGGGTCAGCTGCGACTCTATCCGAGCTTCCTTGAGAAAAGATTTAGCTCGTGTTGTTTTGGATATTATATCCAAACGGGCTTCCAAAATGGCTCATGGTATTTCACAAGCCTTCAGTTCCATCCAAACACGTCTTAAGGATCGGCCTGTGAAAATTGAGGAGCTTATTGAGCTTCGTGAGTACATGAAGACGATTCCTGAAGTTTGCAAGCTTCAAAACGCAAAAATTCAGGAAGTTCTTCAGTACTATGAGCTGCTCGAAAAATACCGGTATGAGCAATCAAATGAAGATTTCCGTCTCCGGTGGCAGGCATACGCGTGGCCACTCCGCATTGAGGATATGATTAAGGCGACTGAGGCTTCGCTCGAGGTCGATGAGGCATCTTTTATGAGGAACTTGACTTCCGACCAAGAGGTCTTCAAGGAGAGAGTCCACAACCTCAGCGTTCTCGTCGCAGATTTCAGCAAGCACAACGATCTCACAAGAATTGCAGAAATTGTGGCGGAAGTGCACAAAGTGTCTCTGGAGCTCAAGGACTGCCAAAATCTCGTTTCACTGTTCAACTCACGTGAAAGACTCTTCAACATGGAGGTTACCCACTACGATGAGGTTGCACAGTTGTTAAAAGACTTCGAGCCATACAAGAGTCTGTGGTTGACCGCAAACGACTGGATGAAGTGGAGAAACATGTGGCTGCACGGCTCTTTCCTGGACCTCAATGCGGAGGATGTGGAAAAGAACTTGATGAACGCGTGGCGCATTATGTTCAAGTCCGTTAAGCACTTTAAGCAAATTCCTGGATGCTTGAATGTCGCCACGCAAGTTAAGGATGAGATGGATGAATTCAAGCCTTACCTACCGTTGATCCAAGCGCTCCGCAACCCCGGAATGCGCGATAGACATTGGGACAGGCTTTCTGAAGAGCTCACCATCAAAATCCATCCAGACGCGTCGTTCACTCTCACAGACGTACTCAACATGCAACTGCTTGACCGTGTCGAAGTCATCACTAAAGTCTGCGATGTTGCTGGGAAGGAATACTCAATTGAGGCTGCCCTTGACAAGATGGACACGGAATGGAAAAATATTGCCCTGGAGATTATCCCATACAAGGACACTGGTACGTTCATCATGAAGGCTTCCGACGAGGTGGTTAGACTTTTGGACGACCATATTGTCATGACACAATCTATGAGTTTCTCTCCCTTCAAAAAACCATTTGCGGAGAGAATCGCATTGTGGGAATCAAAGCTTCGAACGGTTCAGGAGGTACTTGAGGCCTGGATGACGTGCCAGCGCTCATGGCTTTACCTGGAGCCGATTTTCGGCTCTGACGATATCGTTAATCAACTACCCATTGAAAGTAAGCGATTTACCACCATGGACAGGACTTGGAGAAGAATAATGAGTCAAGCAAAGGCAAAGCCCGGAGTTGTCGAATGCTGCTCTGACTTTAAGCTTCTCGATTCCTTCCGGGAGTGCAACAAACTGCTCGAGCTTGTGTCGAAAGGTCTTTCTGCTTACTTGGAAAGCAAGAGAATCGCATTCCCTCGATTCTTCTTCTTATCCGATGATGAACTGCTTCAGATTTTGTCGCAGACAAAAGACCCTACGGCAGTCCAGCCGCATTTGCGCAAGTGTTTTGAGAACATCGCATCGCTCGAGTTCATGGAGGACAACAAGATTGTTGCAATGTTCTCCGCCGAAGGCGAGAAGATCAACGTTGCGGAGCCATTCTATCCTAAAGGTGCAGTGGAGGAATGGCTCTTGAAGGTTGAAGACCAAATGAGAAAGAGTGTAAAGAAGGTTATCATGGATGGACTAAGCTGCTACCACCTCAAGCAAAGGACGGGATGGGTCTTAGATTGGCCAGGCCAGGCTGTTCTCTCAGTCAGTCAGACATATTGGACAAAAGAGGTCACTGAGGCCTTAAAAACTGGTCAAGCAGGATTAAAAGCTCTTCAAACAAGACTTCTCTCTCAGCTTCAAGGCCTAGTTGCTCTTGTACGAGGAGAACTTCCCTTTTTGAGCCGACTCATTCTGGGTGATCTTATCGTTATTGACGTGCATTCTCGTGATGTCGTCAAGAAGCTGATTGATAGTGGAGTTAGCTCTGAAAACGACTTCGAGTGGATCTCACAACTGAGATACTACTGGGAAGAGGACGACTTACGAGTAAAAATTGTGAACGCCAACTTCAAGTACGGTTACGAGTACCTGGGAAACACGGGTAGACTGGTCATCACACCTTTGACAGACAGATGTTACCTGACTCTCACGGGTGCAATGCATTTGGGAATGGGGGGAGCTCCTGCCGGTCCCGCCGGTACTGGAAAAACAGAGACCGTCAAGGACTTGGCCAAGTCTCTTGCTAAGCAGTGTGTCGTGTTCAACTGCTCCGACCAACTTGACTACTTGGCAATGGCCAAGTTTTTCAAGGGTTTGGCCGCTGCTGGTGCCTGGGCTTGTTTCGATGAGTTTAACCGTATCGATATTGAGGTGCTTTCCGTCATCGCCCAACAAATCACAACTATTCAAAAAGCGGCGGTTGCCGGACAAACTCGATTCCTCTTTGAGGGTGTCGAACTTCCTCTCGACCCGACAAATGCTATTTTCATCACTATGAACCCTGGTTATGCTGGAAGAACCGAGCTTCCTGATAACCTTAAGGCCCTTTTCCGTCCGGTGGCCATGATGATTCCCAATTACGCAATGATCGGAGAGATCAGTTTGTTCTCTTTCGGTTTCTCGAACGCAAAGGTGCTTGCAGAGAAGATGGTTGCCACATTCAAGCTTTCTTCCGAGCAGCTTTCGTCTCAAGATCACTATGACTTTGGTATGAGAGCAGTAAAGAGTGTTATTTCAAGTGCTGGAAATTTGAAAAGAGAGCAGCCTAACTCCCCGGAAGATCTTATTCTTCTTCGAGCTCTTTGCGATTGCAACCTTCCAAAGTTTCTTGCAGACGATGTTCCGTTATTTAACGGCATCATTTCAGATCTATTCCCTGGGGTGGAGCAACCTAAGATTGACTACGGAGAACTACTTGAATCGATGAACCGCACTTGTGAGAAGATGGTCCTACAACCGGAGGAGTCATTTATGAAGAAATGTATTCAGCTCTATGAGACCACCGTTGTTCGACACGGTCTCATGCTGGTTGGACCCACTGGTGGAGGCAAAACCAGCTGCTTGCGGACTCTTTCACGCGCTCTCTCCAGCCTTCAAGGGCGAAAAGCACCAAATGGAAAGACGTTTGAGAAGGTCAGGGTTCACGTTCTCAACCCTAAATCTATCACCATGGGTCAGCTTTACGGAGAGTTTGATCCGCAAACGCACGAATGGACTGATGGTATTTTGTCATGTCTGATGCGTGAGGGTGTGGATGATACAACACCAGACAAGAAATGGTAT
This sequence comes from Chytridium lagenaria, assembly GCA_025449115.1. Taxonomy (NCBI): domain Eukaryota; kingdom Fungi; phylum Chytridiomycota; class Chytridiomycetes; order Chytridiales; family Chytridiaceae; genus Chytridium; species Chytridium lagenaria. The sequence continues at coordinate 338,255 of JAHLKC010000010.1, read as the reverse complement.
GTCTTCGACGGACCAGTTGACGCGGTTTGGGTTGAGAGTATGAATACTCTTTTGGATGACAATAAGAAGCTTTGTCTCAGTTCAGGAGAAATTATCAAGATGGCTAATACCCAGACTATGATGTTTGAGGTCGAAAATCTTGCCTATGCTTCTCCGGCTACAGTATCACGTTGTGGTATGATCTATATGGAGCCAACGGCCCTTGGTGTGCCTCCGTTGATCAAATCTTGGCTGTCTCAACAAGAACAGATTTTGCCCGCGCATTTCGCATCAATATTTCGATCCCTCCTTAACCCGCTCTTTGAGTTTTTCATCACACCGACGTTATACTTCGTGAGAAAATACGTCAAAGAGCCTGTTCCAACTACAGACGGGAACCTTACTCAGAGTTTGATGAGAATTTTAGCATGTCTCATTAAACCCTTCATTGACGCTGAGGCAGACCAAGCTTCACCACCTCAGGGTCAGATTAGCGATCGTGTCAATGCATTCGCAGAGCTCATGGAGCCTTTCTTCTTGTTCTCATTAATTTGGGCTATTGGGGCTACAGCGGATGCCGAAGCACGACGGAAATTTGATATCACATTACGTGATCTCATGGCGCGTCGACCTCCTTCCATCACTTTTCCCATTGATGGGGCGGTCTACGACTATGTATTTGATAAAGACAAGAGGGCCTGGGTTAATTGGATGTCGTTTGTCCCTGAGTTCCAGATCAACACTAAGAACTACCAGGACGTCATCGTTCCTACCATGGATACAATCAGAAACTCATTCTTGATGAGTATTCTGCTTCACAATGGTTGTCATGTACTTTGCACTGGTCCAACTGGTACAGGAAAGTCTGTTACAATTCAAGACAAACTGATGAAGGGGATGGATTCCTCATTCACCCCTCTTATTTTCAACTTTTCTGCGAGAACAAGTGCGAACCAGACTCAGGACTTGATTGATTCAAAGTTGGAGAAGAGGAGGAAGGGTGTCTACGGCCCTCCTGTCGGAAAGAAGTTCATTGTCTTCGTTGACGATTTAAATATGCCCATGCTTGATATCTGTGGAGCGCAACCCCCCGTTGAGCTTCTTCGACAGTGGATGGATTGCGGAGGTTGTTCTTTATTATTAATTACTCTCTAACTTTATTCCAGGATGGTATGATAGGAAGAATGTCGGAAAATTTATGGAAGTCGTCGACATGACATATATCTGTGCCATGGGTCCTCCAGGTGGAGGAAGAAACCCAGTGACTCAACGGTTTACGCGTCACTTCAACCTTCTGTCGTATGTTGAAATGGAGAATGAGTCTCTTGCACGTATCTTCTCGACTATCTTGGGATCGTTTTTGCAAAAGTTCCCACCTGAGATCAGTCGTAGAACAGATCAGATCGTGCAAGCTTCGATCCATATCTACAACACTATTAGAGCTGAGCTTCTACCTACACCAGCCAAGTCCCACTACACTTTCAACTTGAGAGATATGTCAAAGGTCATGCAAGGTGTTTTGTCCGCAGACGTCAAAACTGTCAACATTGAAACTGACATTGTTCGTCTCTGGATTCATGAGTGCATGCGGGTCTTCCAAGACCGTTTGGTAGACAACAATGACAAGAATTGGTTTTGAGCCTTGTTAAAGACACTATGCTTGAACAACTCCAGCTCAGCTGGCCTGAGGTTGTTACGAACGAGCCTTTGCTGTACGGTGACTACATGACACCAGGAGCCGACCCGAAAGTGTACACCGAAATTAAAGACATGCGAAGATTAGTGAAGCTCGCTGAGGAATACTTGGAAGATTACAACTCAACCACGACATCACCTATGCGCCTCGTAATGTTCCTTGACGCCATTGAGCATGTTTCTCGTATCTGCCGTATTATTCGTTCCCCAATGGGCCACGCTTTGCTTCTTGGTGTCGGAGGATCGGGACGTCAGTCTCTGTCACGTCTCGCCACGTTCATGGAGGAATACGAGCTATTCCAGATAGAAATCAACAAAAATTACGGCCAGACCGAATGGAAAGATGATTTGAAGAAGGTTCTTTTCTGGTCTGGTATTGACGCCAAGCCCACCGTGTTCTTGTACTGCGACACCCAGATTGTCTCTGAATCATGTCTTGAAGACGTTAACAATATTCTCAACGGTGGTGATGTGCCTAACATTTACACGAACGAGGAAATGGATCGCATTATGAATGCAATGAGACCACTTGCGATGGATCTCGCCATCATACCAAATCGAGAAAATCTGTTTGCATTGTACATTTCAAGAGTACGCACAAACCTACACTTGATCATTTGCATGAGCCCCATCGGAGATGCTTTCAGGAATCGCCTGCGTATGTTCCCTTCACTTGTCAATTGCTGCACAATTGATTGGTTCTCGACATGGCCTGAGGAAGCTTTGCGTTCTGTTGCAGCCAACTCTATCGCCGGTAAGCATAATTAAACGTTACCAAGACTAAATTATTACAGAGGTGTCAGACATTGGGTCCGAGCAAGTCATCGATGGCATAGTGAATCTTTGCGTGTTCATGCATGAGTCTGTCCGTGCACGATGTGTACAGTACAAAAACGAATTGAATCGTAATAATTACGTTACGCCAAAGAGCTACCTTGAGCTTCTAGGATTATATAAGCGGCTCCTTGACAAGAAGCGTAACGAGCTTCTTGCTCTAAGAAAGCGAACAGCCACGGGTCTTGAAAAGCTCTTAAATGCTACAAAGGAAGTCGAGATCTTGCAAGAAGAGCTTGAAGCCATGCAACCTATGCTTTTGCAAACTTCTCAAGAAACAGAATACGCGATGAAGAAAATTGCTGTTGACAAAGTCAAGGCTGAAGAGATGAAGGAAGCTGTCGTTAAGGAAGAAGTTTCCGCATCGAAAAAGGCTGAGGAAACGAAAATGATTGCCGAGGATGCAAAACGTGATCTCGATGAGGCGTTGCCTGCACTTGATGCTGCCGTCGAATCACTTAACTCGTTGTCCAAAAACGACATCATTGAAGTTCGTAGTATGCAAAGACCTCCAGAGGGTGTCAAGCTCGTTATCGAAGCTATTTGTATCATGAAAGGGATTAAGCCAAAGAAGGTCGACAGTGATAAGGTCGGCAAAAAGGTGGATGACTACTGGGAGCCTGGAAGAGGTAGGCAGAATTATTAATTTCTGATCTAACTTTCTATACAAAGCGCTACTGGCTGATCCTCAGAAGTTTCTTGATTCTCTTATGAATTTCGATAAAGATAATATTCCAGAAAATGTCGTTCAGAAAATCAAGCCATACATCGATTCTCCCGAGTTCCAAGTCAGTGTTATTTCGAGAGTTTCCAAGGCCGCCACATCTATGTGTCAATGGGTGCGAGCTATGGAGAAGTACTACTGGGTGTCGCGAACCGTCGCACCCAAGAGGGCAAGGCTTCAAGAGGCTCAGGAGTCTCTTGAAACAACCCTCAAAGTACTTGCAGAGTTAAAGAAGAAGATGAAGGAGGCTGAGATTAACATTAAGGAGATGGAGAAAAGATACACGGAATCCGTGGCTAAAAAGGAAGAATTGTCGCGAAAGGTTGAAGAATGTAACGTCAAACTCAGTCGTGCCGGAAAACTCATTTCCGGTCTTGGAGGGGAAAAGCAGCGTTGGGCTTTGACGATTGATCAATTGGATACCAAGATCAACAACATCATTGGTGATATTCTCTTGCCGGTGGTGCCATTGCATACCTCGGTCCCTTCACTGCTGAATACAGAGCCTCATTGCTGAAGGAGTGGAACGGGAAGCTTGCTTCGTCTGAAAATACCTCACTCAGAGGTGACATCTCTTTGGGATAGTTTGGGTGATCAAGTTAAGCTCCGAGAATGGGAGCTTCTGGTCTTCCCAGGGACGCGCTTTCTCGTGATAATGCTATTATCGTGCAAAACTCTAGAAGATGGCCGTTGCTAATCGATCCTCAGGGTCAAGCCAACAAGTGGATTCGTAACATGGAGAAAGACAATCAGCTTGATATTATAAAGTTAACTGATAAGATTTCCTCCGAACCCTTGAAAACGGAGTCCGTTTTGGGAAGCCCGTTCTGCTGGAGAATGTTGAGGAAAAGCTCGACCCTGCTTTGGAACCCATCTTGCTGCGTATGACCTACAAGCAAGGCGGAAACACTGTCATCAAGGTCGGAGACATATTCTTCCATACCACGAAGACTTCCGCTTCTATATCACGAGCAAACTTCCCAATCCCCACTACTCTCCGGAACCTCGGCAACTGTCACTCTTCTCAACTTTACTTTGGCACCAAGTGGGTTAGAAGACCAACTTCTAGCCTTGGTCGTTGCAAATGAACGACCCGATCTTGAAGAGGCGAAGAGTCAATTGACGATCAACAACGCGCAGATGAGAAAAGAGTTGAAAGATATCGAAGACAAAATTCTTTACCTTTTGTCATCAGTGCAGGGCAGTCCAGTTGACGATGAGAGATTGATTGAGACTCTAGCAGCTTCCAAGGAGACATCAGAGAGATTCAGAGCAAGGTCGTGATTGCTGAGCAAACTGAAAAGGATATCGACTTCACGAGAAACAAATACACGCCTGTGGCTGTCCGTACACGTATTCTCTTCTTCTGTATTACCGAGCTAGCAAACATTGATCCCATGTACCAGTACTCCCTAGGCTGGTTCATGAATCTCTTTCATCTCCGCAATATCGCACTCAGAAAAATGCGACGATATTGATCAACGTATCCGCAATATCAACGAGTTCTTTACCTTCTCGCTATTCTCTAACGTGTGCCGGTCACTGTTTGAGAAGCACAAGCTCTTGTACTCTTTCCTTCTCAGCATCAGGATTCTTATGAATGATGAGAAAATCGACATGGATGAGTGGAAGTTCCTCCTCACAGGTGCGACTTCCAGTATAGAGAAGAAAGTTCAAAACCCAGCACCAGATTGGCTCTCACAACGCTCATGGGCAGAGGTGCTCGCTCTCTCTACCTTACCCAACTTCAGCAACTTTGAACTTGATTTTGCCGATTTCATTGACAGCTACCGTGTTGTCTTTGACAGTCAAAATCCGCACAGAGAGAAACTACCTGGAAGATGGAACGACGGTATTAACGGTTTCCAAAAGATTCTGGTGCTCCGTTGTCTCCGTGCTGATAGAGTCACATCCGCAATTCAAGATTTTGTCGCAGACCAATTAGGTGAACGTTTTGTCGAGCCTCAAACCTCCGACCTTGCTGTCGTGTACAAAGAGTCTAGTGCAACAGTTCCTCTCATTTTCGTGCTTTCCCCAGGAGCAGACCCTGCAAGTTCTTTATACAAATTTGCCGAAGAGATGCGGTTCTCAAAGAAGCTCACTGGTGTGTCACTTGGTCAAGGTCAAGGCCCTAAAGCCGAAGCGTTGATCAAGGAAGGCATGGAGAGAGGACTCTGGATTCTTTTGCAAAACTGTCACTTGGCGCCGTCGTGGATGCCAAGTCTTGATAGAATCATTGATGGGATTACATTGGATAAAGTTCATAGGGATTTCAGGCTATGGTTGACGTCAATGCCAACGCCGAAATTCCCCGTGACCATCTTGCAAAATGGTGTGAAGCAGACTATTGAGCCGCCGAATGGAATTAAGGCGAATTTGATGCGAACGTACGCGACTTTCACGGAGGATGTTTTGTCAAATTGCACGAAGCCGAGGGATTGGAAGAAATTGTTGTTTGCGCTCACGTTTTTCCATGCGGTGATTCAGGAGAGGAGGAAGTTCGGTGCTCTTGGATGGAATATTCCATACGAATTTAGTAAGTTCTGTTTATTAACACCATAATTCATAAAATTGAACCGTTTAATAACTTTTTTTGAAGCCGATGGAGATCTTCGTATCTGTATCCGTCAGCTTAAGATGTTCTTGGAAGAATACAATGAAATTCCCTTCAAGGTCCTCAAGTACACTGTCGGCGAGATCAACTATGGCGGTCGTGTCACAGATGATTGGGATAGACGTCTCATTATGAATATCCTCGAAGACTACTACACTCCCAAAGTCCTCGACGACGGCTACCGCTTCTCCATCTCAGAAACATACTATTCTATCCCAGCTGACTCCTGGCTTTCGTACAAAAACTACATCAAGTCCATGCCCATCGACGAAAACACAGAGATCTTCTCCATGCACGAGAATGCTAATATTACGTTCGCGCAAAAGGAGACTTACACGCTCTTTGAGATTCTATTGAACCTCATGCCAAAAGCATCAAAGAGCTCTTCCGGCAAAACGCGTGAAGATCAGTTAGCGGAGACAGCTTTGACAATTCAGACAAGAGTGCCAAAGCCGTTCTCGATGGAGGAGGTGATGAAAAAGTATCCCATCGAGTACAAGGAGTCCATGTCTACTGTGTTGATTCAAGAGGTCATTCGCTACAACAGGCTTCTACATACCATCCACTCAACCATTATTGAGCTATTAAAGGCGTTAAAGGGTCTCGTGGTGATGTCCGAATCTCTCGAAACCATGTGCAACAACATGAACATTAATCAAGTCCCAGTGGTATGGTCTGCAAAGGCATATCCATCACTCAAGACGCTCTCTTCATGGGTGATTGACCTAATTGCACGTTGTGATTTCATTCAAAAATGGATTGACAATGGCATTCCCGTCGTGTTCTGGATATCCGGATTCTTCTTTCCGCAAGCTTTCCTTACGGGAACGCTGCAGAACTTTGCAAGAAAGTACGTGGTTTCGATCGATATGCTGGCATTTGACTTTAAAGTCATTGATATGAGATGGGAGGATCTTCATGTCAAACCATCAGATGGTTGTTACATCCGAGGTTTGTTCCTTGAGGGCGCAAGATGGGATCCCACAAGAAAAGTGCTTGCTGAGAGTAGGCCAAAGGAGCTATACACAGAGATGAGCGTGTTATGGCTACTTCCGAAAGCCAACAGAAAGAAACCGGAAACCGGAATTTATGATTGTCCAGTTTACAAGACTCTTACCCGAGCTGGTGAGTTATTTATTCTCCTCTATGAATACCGAAAGAGATCTAACATATTCTTGTTTTCTCTCAGGAACTCTTTCCACGACGGGTCACTCTACCAACTACGTTCTCACAATTGAGCTTCCATCCGACCAACTCCAGTCCCACTGGGTAAAACGAGGCGTAGCCCTCGTGTCCTCACTAGGATCTGGCTGGTAGTTTATTATTTCTTCTTTGTATATGATGTTTTTTTTTTTGGTACTCCGATCACTATTATATCGCATCGTCCCTCCCCCACATGCTGTTTTAAAAAGGGGGAAGGGAAAGTCTGTTAATAAAACATGGGCCCAGAAGTCCACGTAGAAGTTAAAATGAAAATGAAAAAAAACAAACAACCAAAAATCACAGGGATAGCTTTTAGCACGTTTGGACACCCCTCAAAGTGGCAGGAAGTTTGAAGGCGTAGTTCTAAGGCGTCGTTCATGTCTCGTATCACCCTTGAAACCAAAAGATTTGATGATGGCGACCGACTACCTCAAAAAACAGTTGATCGAGTCGCTGCGTCGATGTGCTCAGGACTTTGTCACCGACGAGGGGTTTGTGGACGAGCAAGGATGGAGTGACGAGCAACGAGGAGGTAATGAGTTCTGAACAAAGCGTCCTTACAATTCATAACAACAAACCGATTCAAAATAACCTACATTTATGTTGCAGATTTGCCTACCAGCTCCTCTTAACAGTGTCATCCTCAACCCTCGCATCCGTTGGAAACCGCCTTATCCCACTTATGAAACGAGATTTCATCTCTCCCTTCCGCACGAGCTTTCCGTCTTTATTCTCAGCCTCACCGACGCTCAAACCATTACCCGAATCAGCTGCGTCAGTCAAAAATGGAAACAAGTGGCTTCTGATAATGCCATATGGCGAACCTTGTATTATAGGAATGGGTGGACGGTGAATGAGCGGTTTTTGGCATCTTTGAATTCGACCCAGTTGAGCGTTATGGCGGATGCTGGAGGGACTTGGGTTATCCCCAAACCGGCTTTAAAGGCGGTCGAAGTTAATGTGGGGAATGGGAGCTTTGGGGATATGGAAGTGCAGCAGGATGAAGGAATCGATCGAGTCGAGGAAGTCATGTCAGACGGGGACATGGAAGGTAAAACACTACACCTTGGCATGGCTTATTTTTTCTTTAGTGGCGAGAAGCAGCAACTCACTGGAGGATGTGATTAATGACACAGACATGGACGTTGCGATGGATTCCGAAGTGGAGGGTGATTACATTGGAGTGACTATCGCTGGTGCTAGTACATCTCAACTGGCGCAAAGACTCCTTCAAGCGGCAAGTAGAGGCACTTCACAAGATGAATTGCTGGATGATATTTCAAAGAAACTGGATTGGAAGTTTATTTATTTCCAAAGAGTGTGCTTGGAATCAAATTGGGAGACTGGTAACTTCATTGTAAGAGAGTTTTCTGGGCATGAAGATTTCGTGTATTGCCTCCAGTTTGATGAATCCAAGATTATTAGTGGGTCTCGAGATCGTAAGTGTTATATTTTACTGCTACAGAAGTTTTACCCCATGTTTTCCATTAACTTTTGCTTAATCCACTTTTTGATTTGCTTTATCCTTCTAACGTATTTGGTAAATGCCATTAATTAGACACGATAAAAATTTGGAATATGAAAACTGGCCTCTGCAACATGACGCTTCAAGGCCACAAAGCCTCCGTACTCTGTCTCCAATATAACCGTGACTACATAGTCAGCGGCTCCTCCGACGCCACCATTATACTTTGGGACATTCACACAGGCTCCACAATCCGTCAACTTCTCGGTCACACTGAATCTGTCCTCACCTCCGCTTCGACTCGCAATACACGGTCAGTTGCAGTAAAGATAAGACGGTGAAGATTTGGAATACGCAAACGGGAGAATTGCTGAGAACATTAAGAGGACATAGGGCCGCTGTGAATGCTATACAGTTTAAGGAAAAGATTGTTGTAAGCGCCAGTGGGGATAGGAATATTAAGATTGGAATATGGAGACGGGAGAGCTTTTGAGGACGCTTATGGGACATACCAGAGGGATTGCGTGTGTTCAATTTGACGGCAACATTATCATTTCAGGATCATCAGGTATGCACTTATCCTTGATTCTTGGAGATTATTTTTATGCTTTCTTAACGAATGTCAACGTATGATACTGATTGATATCCTTTACCTTTATTATACCTTAAACAGACAAGGTAAAGACATTTTTTCTGTATTCTCTCTACTTGATCTACTATTTTTTCAAACACTCACTCACGCGCTCGATTTTCTTTGCTGTTAGACAATAAAAATCTGGGATGCCCACACCGGCACCCCCCTCACCACCCTCACCGGCCACACCGAACTCGTCCGCACTCTCCAATTCAACCACCACCGCATTGTCTCTGGTTCCTACGACAAAACCCTCAAAGTATGGAACCTGAAAAACGGCGCTCTTCAACTCGACCTAAAAGACGGTGGCCATACAAGCCGAGTGTTCAAGTTACAGTTTAATGATACAAAGATTGTGAGTTGTAGTCAAGATCAGGTGAGGACGCAGTTTCTTAGGTTGTGATAAAATGCTAATTTTAAATTTAGAGGATCATTGTGTGGGATTTCGGGAATGGCGTGGATACACGGTTTTTTGCGTGATGGGATTTTTTGGGGGCCTTTGCGTGAATGCGGATAGCGAGAATGATAAATACCATATTGTACAAGTGGACAGATTACAAAACAGCACACATGCGAAATAGAAATATGCTTTGGAAAATATTTGAAGTTTTGTGCAGTTGATATTCCTGCAGGTGGCGATTACATCATTCATAGATATTTAAAGAATGGGACAGCATCTGTGGTGTACATGATCAGATGCATTGAGTTAAGCAGCCAATCCTAACCATAAGTCTGTGGAAAAAGAGAATACTTCTCTTACGTAAACATACATTCATTGAAATAAACAGCATCGTGGTTACAAAATCGATCATTTTTTGCTTTATACTTGTAAAAGGCTGTACACACGTTTCCATACACCCTCTTTTTTTTTATACATATATATGTTTTTTGTTATATTTATTTATTTATTTATTATTATTATTTTTCATACGCGTAAAACCCTTTCAAACCCTTTTCACTCTTTTTGATTTAATGCTTAAATGTAGTAAGAGATTCCACAAGAACAGGGATACAGCAAGAATGGGTACGATATCGTTGACTGTGTGGAGCTGTTCAACAGTAATCTCTAGACTTTAACAGCAAGTTTCGACGCTGCAGTCAAACACTGTGACTGCAGTAGGACCGAGCTTCATACGCTCCCTGGTCACCTTTTCGATCCGTTATCACCTTTACATCATAAAAAGGCATAAACAAATTTAAATGGTAAGGAAGAACGAGATGAGAGTAAAAGAAAATCAAGAAAATTTAACGGGATAAAGGGTGCAGATCATACGTCTGTTCTATATCCGTTTTTTAAATGGAATCCAAACTGATTAAGTTTATCAAGGCCCAATTTCTTGCATGACCAAGCTCGCTACGCTACTCAAGCGTGAACTGACAAAGCACATGCAAAAATAGAATACATAGGCCGTAATGGTTGATATTTTTTGTGAAAGTGGACATTTGAAAACGTGAAAATACAATAAAGAATTAACCTCTGATCACATATACCCATACGCACAGACAGCACAAAATCCATGAAAAGTGTGTGAGACATTACGTTCATCAGAATTGAAACAACATGCCATAACATCACCAATCACCCACAACTCCATAAAAATCAATGCAAAAAATTCAATTTAATTAAAATAGAAAGAAAAAATACGGCCGAATCTCGACAACAAAAACAGGTTTTTTAAAGAACCAACTTTTATTTTTCAACTAAAGAAAAAAAAAAAAAAAAGTAAACCTCAAATAGTAAAAGGTTATTTTTTGGAAAATAAAACAAGAGGTTCTTGCCTTGACAAAAAACAAACGCAAAAAAAACGTCGAATGAAAAACAATGAGGAAAGAACAACACAAATCAAGATGCATGAGGCAAGGACAAAGAAATAAAAGGCAGGGCAGCAAGGTGAAGAAGTGAAGTGAAGACCCGAAATCTGAATTCGGTGAAAAACGGTTTGCAAAGTGCTTAGCAAACAAGAAAAAAGAGAGGTGAAAAAGAAGAAAGCGGGATGGGGAAAGTGGAAGGAAACGAAAGTGCTTTTTTCTTTTTCTTTCAAACGAGTGATTCAACGTGACCAATAAACAAAAACAAGAAATCAATGGAAAAGGAGATGAAGGACAAAAAAAATTAAATCCTTCCACCTTCCATTCTCTTCGAAAGGAAAAAAGGGAATCGATCACAAATGACAAGGAATCAAAAAAATCAAACGGTATAAAGGCAAGACCTAACACGTCCAAAAAAATAAAAATTCGCCTTCACTTCCCCACAGGCGACGAAACATTACTCGCCCCGGAATCACTTCCATTCCCATCACTCATCCGTCTCCTCGAGGCACTCCGTCCACCAACCTCATTTTTCTTGGAATCCCTAAACAGGAAAACATCATCCTCGGTCTCACTCGCCTCAACCTGCTCCCACTTCATAAAATCCTCCCCTTCCCACTCCGATTCATGCGTCCAGTAATGACTTCACTGTAAGTCACATCCTCAGGTCGAATCAATCGTCGCTTTTCAAATTCCGCCTTCCCGCCTGCATACAGACCGGGCGCAAGATCCTCAATGACGGCGTTGAGACGCGCCGTCAGGTCTGTGCGCATGTGACGGAGGGGTTCGGTGGTGGATGGGAAGATGGCGAGGAAGAGGGGACGGAGAGATCGGAGAATGTCAAAGCCAATTTCGGAGGCGCGGACGGCGGCGTAGCCAAACATGGGGCAGATGATGGCGAACAAGAGGATGAGGTAGCCGCGGGCGCGGAGGAGTAGGAGGTAAAGAGGATGAGGTAGAGGAAGAAGATGAAGGTGTACAGGGAGTAGCAGGGGGGTGAGGACGAGGGCGACGAGAATCTAACATTGTTATTTTGGTTAATACAGAGTTAAAGTAGTTGGGAAGAGCGAATTGCATAATTATGTTCACCTTCCACGTGGCTACAACGTCACGACCTTCAAGCTTGACGGAGGAATCACGTTTTGCCTCTGTAATATGACATTAATTCCATATTCTGCGATGAAAATAGTAAGCACTAAGTCTCTTACCTTCAGCCTTTTTCTTTGAATACTCGCGAGCTATAAGGGCAATCGGGGAATGCAAAGCAGCACTGAAAACAATAAAACAAAACACATGAAAAAAGGATCAGTTCTCCTTCCCATAAGAAAAATTAAGAGTTAAGATACAAAAAGACCTACCCCGGAAACGCCAACGAAAACATAATCACACTCTCCGCAACCCTCCTCAACAAAAGCATCGCAGCTCTAACCCCTCCATAACTGGTTTTCATCACCTGATGATCCCTGATCCCATAATCCTTCAACATCCGATTATACTCTTGCACCCTCACAAACAAATCCTGCACCGCCGGTTCACTCCGATACTTGTGGAACCCCTCGACAAAGCGACGCGTAATGGCCACGTTTTGATCGAGGGTAAGCTTACGGTGGATCGGCTTGTACAGACGGCGAGCGGCTTGGAGGACCTACAAAGGAAGGTGGGGTTAAATGACGGAGTGGGGATGTTCAAGGGCGTTTACCATGAGGGTTTCGTAATCGGGGGCGGTGATGGCGACTGATTTAAGGGATTTGTAGATGGTGTCGAGGAGACTTCCGACGGCGGTGCGACGGTCTGGGCCGCCTTGACGGTACTGAGTCACAAACTCCTGGGGGACTGAAATGGGATCACCGAATTCAATGACGGCTCTTGACCGGAACTACACGAAAAAAAAAACAACAATCAGTAAAAAAGCATAATAGAGGGCATAGAAAAATACCTTATCTGCATGGAAGTAGTTCAACCCACAGGGCACAATCTTCACATTCAAACCCTCATGCTCAGCCATAGCCGCCAAAGCCATCATAGCGACACCAGGTTTCAGCGGCAAAATTCACTTCGATCGTGAGATCCACCTTCAGGAAAGATTCCAACACATCCACCCTCTTTGAGTCTTGAGATGACGGTGGAGAACATTTCAGATTGATCAACATGAGGAATAATCTTGTAGGAGGTGCCTTGGATGCCTTCAGTGTCCTTAGTGAGGGCTGCGACGGCGCCAGAGTGGGTTACGGGGGCTTTAAGCTTGAGTTGGCTGTCGGAGAGGACTTCAAGGACTTCGAGGATTTGGCCGGAGATGGAAAGGGTTGTACGGGGTTTGATTTCGTCAATGAATTTGGCTGAATTTGGTTTGTTAAAGTGGTTTGTAAGGGAAACCGAGGATGTAAAAGAAATGGACGTACTGCCGGTTCCACTGAGGATATCAGCCTTTGTAAGATCAGCAAGGAAGACGCGACCACTTCCACCTTTTGCCAGATCCTGAGGCTAACAACGGGAACTATTTACACCAAATAAAGGTTAAATTAGAAAAAATACATGGTATGAAAAGGTTTTTAGAGCTTACTGGATCCAACACTCCTAGCAAAAAGACCAATCCAAAACTGTAATTTAATAAACCGGGGTTAGTCATTACTACAATAAAAATTAAAAAGTAGTATATAAATAACCGGGAATAGACCAACCTTGTCCATACTCTTTTTTGCAGCTAAGAATCCGACCTAATTCAAAAATTTAATTTAAACATGTATAAATGTATGGAATATTTAATAGTAGCGGGTAGTATAGAGTGGTGGTAATTCGCAGAACAGCTCGCTTGCGGCATGCCGCAAACTGAATTTTTAAAATTCTGTTATTGCTTCCTTCGCTCATTATAGTCCACCCAACTCCAAAACTGCTCGCTACACTAATAATGGCAGCTCAGCCACCCAACAACCCACGCACACATAAACACAGATTACTCCCTTTGCTCGCTAGTTTCGCTTTGGCTTTCAAACATACCTGACGTCCAGCATGCTTAATCAACACCAACGGATCTACAAACTGATTCGCATGAGGGGCACAAACAAAGATAACGGGCCCGGTCTTTGGAATCTTGTGCGCACCTCGTTGAGCAACCTCTCTGAAAAAGGCGTCCAGGGCATTTGAAAAGACCCAACGCGAGAGGATGTAAGAAAGAGAAGGGGTCTCCCCGTTGGGAAAGGCTGGATCATCTTCTCCTGTACTTGTAGTGGTGCTGAGAAGGGATTCGGTGTCGTCTTCAACGGTCTTTCTGTGGAGCCTTGTGAGGCCTTCTGAGGGGTTGGAGTTGGAGTTGGAATGGTAGTGGTAATAGGAGCAGGGATGGGAGTGGGAGTGGGGGTGGGGTAGAGCTAGCGTCAGTAGTAGTACTAGTAGTAGTGCTGGTGGTAGGAGCAGTAGTAGCAGTGGTGGTAGCGGTAGGATCAAGTGGTGGAGCAATGGTAGGAGAGTCGACCATGACAGGAGGAGTATCCTCTCCAGAGATGTTAGCATCGGGTGTTGAGGTGGAGTCCATCTTGTTTCTTGTCTAAAGAAGAAAAAAAAAGATACACGAGACGACGGATGTGGTGTGGTGTGATAAATAGTATTTAAATCACCTTCTTGTGCTAATAGCGGCTCGCATGCAGCCTTTTTGGAGGTTCTTTTTTAATATGAATAAAAATAATAATTCAAATAATACACAAGTAGGTCACACAAAAGATATTCTTGCAGGAAATAAAACAATCAAAAGGTCACACAAGGGATATCCCTGCAGGGGTGGGATTTTACAAGGAAAAAACAAATTTACAATAAATATATACTTCATCATGACGCAAGAATGCGCTATCTTTTATGTCTTTGGAGTTTATTCATTTATTAAAAAACAAACAAAAAAACAGAAAAGACAAAAAAAAATAAAAAAATATGGTTAAATAAAAAAAAAGAGATCAGTTAATCAACAACTACTAAAACAAACAAGAAATAGAAAAAAAGAAGTGGTCATCGTGTGAGTGTGAGTAGTGGAAACAATGCTCCAGCAAAAGTTAAGAAAAAGAAAACCAAAAGGAAAAATGGATAACCATATCATCACTTAGATTCTTATGAAATCTACTTCTTAGCATCAAGCTGCTTGTAAAGCTCCTCAATCTTTTCAACCTCCTCAGTGGTCCCCAAAAAGATACCAGCCCGTGCGTGGATCGAATCAGGAACAACCTCCATCATCCTCTTGCGTCCAGTCGTCGCCTTTCCGCCCGCATTTTCAACAATAAATGACATGGGGAAACACTCGTAAAGAATACGGAGCTTGCCTCCGGGGTACATGAAGATACCACATAGAGGATCGTGCGGTGAACCTTTTTTAAAAGAATTATGGGTTAGAGAAAGGAAAGGAATGAAGGCTTGACAAATGTCAAGTCAGAAAATACTCACATCAGCAACCATGGATCCAACGTAACGCGCAGAGTATGGCGTAAACTTGCCCGTGTGGCCGGCTGGAGGGAACTTGACAGAGTCCAGGTAAGCCTTGACAGCACCATCAAAGGTGTGCGCGTTACCCTCGTTGATAGAGTAAATCTTTTTCTTTCCAAGCATCATCTACAAATGAAAGGCATGGTTAAGTCAAAAACATTTAAGCGTGTATCAGTACAATTAAAGACTAGATAATTACCTTGGGGTGAGTAAGAACAAACTCTCCAATGTTGGGGTCAAGAGTGTAACCATTCACCCCCTGTCCAGTGGTAAGGACGAGCATGGTGCAACTGCCGTACATACAGTAACCTGATTTTTAAAAATGTTACAAAAAGTTGAGGAATTTAAAATCAAGAATTGCCTGCGGCATTAATGAGAGTTATTTTATAACATAAATCCCTCTGGATCCTGCAAGTCCTTTTAAAAAATAAAATAAGGTCGGTGGCAATGCTCCTTCAGAAAAAACAACCACTCGGGTGACCACTTGCTACGCTCACACTTGTTTGTTACATACCTGCAGCAACCATCTCAGTTCCGGGGCGAAGAACGTCAGCAAGGGAAGGTTTCGCGTCATGGTCCTTCTGCAAACAGATAAAAAAAAATCAGATATCTCTTTTATCTGTCGCGTAAAAGCAACAAAATCTTCATTCTCAAAAGGGACAACTAACCACACGGTAAATACCAAAGATGGTACCAATGGACACACCGCAATCAATGTTGGAAGATCCATCCAAGGGATCAAAGACGACACAATAGCTCCCCTTTGATCCATCGGTAGGAGTAACAAAGATGGCCTCATCAATCTCCTCTGACACGAGAATAGCCGTCTTTCCAGATCCCTTGAGAAGGTTCACCATGATCTCGTTGGAAAGGATATCGAGTTTCTGAACATTTTCCTGCTGAACATTCTGGCCACCCGTGACTCCAATGCTAATAGGGATAAAATGATTAGGAAAGGAGGGGAAAGAAAGTGAGCTGACTCACACTTTGAGAAGCTCTGCCTTCCTGACTACGTTTGAGATCCACTTGCAGGATGACGAGATTGAGGATAAAAGGATGGTAAGATCTCCAGTAGCCTCCTTGTGAGACTGCTGTTGACTGAGGATGTGGTTGTTGAGGGTGATGATATCGGTCTTGAGTTCTCCTTCAGGCATGATGATCGTTTTACTTGCAGTCAGATTAAGGTATGGTTGATGGTTGTTGATGGTTGTTGATGATGATGATGATGATGATGACGATGATGATGCGTGTTTTTTTCTCAAGAATTCAAGAAACCGTCTGAGACTGACTTGAATGGAATGGAATTCCCCTCAGGTGTCCCACAAACTCTCCTTTTTCATTCCGACTCTGCCCGGGTTGTGGATAATTCATCCATGTCATGTGACCTTCATCCAATCATTGCCATTCCGTATTTATCCGATATTTCCCTTTTATTTTGTGTGTGAATATCATAGTTACACAGAATACGTTGAATTGTCAATCTGTTCCAAGTTGACAAACCTCATACATCTGCAACATCAACACACGAGGAGTGCTAGCTGCTACCTGCAATCATGTCCACTGCAAAACATGGTCACAGTCGGCCTCACGACTATCTTTACGGTAACATTTTCTGGACTTCGGCCTTTGTGTGTGTTTGTGTGTGTGTTTAGTAAACTAATTTGCAATAATATTATGCTACTTCATCACCACCACTAAAAAACCGCTCCAACCCACAAGACCCCAACTACACCGTCTCTAGCAACAGAGACCATGTCAAAGCAATGATGAAATCCCAAACTCACGATGTGGTACGTCTATCTGCCGCCCACACTCTCCCAATCCATCTAACCTCGCACAAAACCAGATCATCAACCCCCTCTACGAAAACATGTTCTCCGCTCTCCGTCACTTCCCTCCCTCCCACTACCGTTTCCGCGCCCACTCCCTCCCCGAAAACCTTGGAAACGACCGGCACGCAAACTACGCGCCTCCAGAAGTCGATGGAACAAACCGTTACAAGTATTTTAGAAGGCCGATTATTCCTTACATGCCTTCGCTGGGAGGGCAGGTTGTGTATGCGAAAAACCACCGGTGGCTATTCAGCCCGCGATAGAGAGGCCAATTACCCCACCGACGAGGACGGTGGCTATTCAGACGGTTTATAGGTAAGGGTGGCGATGAAAGCAGTGAATTGATGGGTGTGTCGAGTGGAATGAGCCAGTGTTTTATTACTGAGTAACCACTGGTTGTTTGCGTGGGAAGGAGGCTAATTCCCATAAGAATCTATATATAGCTACTTTTCCTTTGCTTTTTTTTACCAATATTTTTTCTATCCATTTCCACATTTTCATGTACTGCTTACACATTAATACCTCAAATCCGCAGAGAATCCGAAGCTCAAACCGACCCCTACTCCCCCGAATATGTCCTCCCCCCCAACGCTACCCCTCCCGAACTCCTCGCCCTCGCCACCCTCACCTATGGTCTCGGTCTCCCCGCCGGCATGGCCGAGCTTGAAATGATTGAACGCGCTCGCTCCAAACGCGCCTGGGAATCAACGCTCCCCAAAGTTGTTGATCAAGAGAGCTTTGAGAAACGGTTGAAGATGATGGAGGAGATGGAGTTGAAGGAATGGCAGGAACGGGAGGATGAGATCAGGAGGTAATGAATTGTTGATTTATATTGGATATAGGATTGGTTTGTTGATATGTCGGTGGATTTTGCAGATTGCAAGAGGCGAGGTTGCAGATCCTTACCAAGGTTATTGCGAAACGGGAGGAGGAGAATGAGGCAATTAACAATGAACGTGTTGAACGGATTTGGCAGAGGAAATTGCAGGAACGTGAAGCGATGCTTGAACGTATCGAGAGGAAGCGAGTGAAAGGTCTCCAAACACCTCCAATTTTCAACCCTGACATTTCTCTAGCTTTGAGGAAACTCGGCGAGAAGCGCAACAAAATCGAAAACAAAATTGAACGTCGAGACATCATTGCCGAGTACGCCAATTACAGCTCAAGGGTACCGCACTCCTCTCTCCTCGATTTTTTTTAACACATTCAAGGTCTACGCTCCTAAAGCCCGCGACGGCGTCTTCCAAGACAAAGCAACCGCAACTCTCCGTCTCAACGTCCCTGAACTCGACAATCTAAATAGTAATGACCTTCAAACCTATAACGGTTCTAATACTATCCCTAGGTATCCTTGAACTCGAGAGCACCCTCTCCCCCGCTGTTCTCAACGCCAACATCTCACTCCCAGATCCCACCGAAAAGCTTCGTAACCCCACCGCACGTCGGGTAAACCCCCCAACTTGCATAACTGCCTTGTTTAACAATCATAGGAGCTCCACATGCAGGAACAACTCAAGCTCATGGATGAGAAACTAAAGGAACGTAAGCACACCACAAAACTAGATGATAGGCCATTGAGGTTTGCCGAACGAATCGAAAAGCCACCCTTGAGGCCTCCTACCCCCAAAATTACACCTCCGTAAGCCCTTTTCTCTTCTATCAAAATTAAACAACTTCACAGGAGCGACTATGAAGAAGAAATGGAACTATCATCCCTCCTCCTCCAAAAACTCATACGGGGACGTATCTCCCAAAACCTCATGTATCAAGGTAAAGAGCGTCGTCTCCAACTCATCAATGAGCTTCGAACGCGTCAAACTATCAAACGCGCCACCGAGCATCAATTGGAGAATGCGTTGCATCGACATGCGGTTGTGGAGGGAGAAGAGGAGACGAAACATGAGGAGATTGAGTTTGGGCGACGGGGGAGTACACCAAAATCGAGGGTTGGATCGAGTCGGAAGGCAAGCGGGAAAGGATTTGCGGTGGATTATGAGGAGGATTCGGAGGAGGATGTGGTGAGTTTTCCTTTTTCCTATTTAACTAGCTTTTCGTTGCTATTCTTTCATTTATATATTCTTTTTCCTACTACACGCGTCTCGCACGCGTCTTTTCCATTTTGACACAACATTTTCTTCCGTTGACATCGTCTTCATCTCACTGATCCTTTTAACGCATGCTCCCCTCTTTCTTCTCACACGGTTTCCCCAGACCCTCTCCATCCAAGAAGGCGAAGAATACCACCCCGAAAAACCGACATGTCCTCCCCACTCTGGCTTTCCAAACTTTTTGAAACAAATGTGCAAGCCGAATACGTGGGACGCACCCTCGACTTCCTCTCCAAAGAAATCGTTCGACTCCGTGAAGAACGTCGTATCTCCGCCATGGTAAAATTGGCGGAACGCACAAGGAAATTAAGGGAGGCTGAGGAGAAAGGTTTGGAAGAGGTGTTTTTTAATGGTGGTTGATAAAGTTTTGCAGATAGGAGAGAGGCGGAACTGCAGAGACGGAGGGAGGAGGATGAAGTGTTTAGACAGATTATGCATATCCATCAGGAGACTGTGGAGAGTTATTTGGAGGACGTGATCAGCGGTTCGATTGATCAAACCGCTAGCATTCAAGCAAGGATGGAAGTAAGAGAATACGCAGAAAAGATCAACACGTTGGTAGATCAATTGGAACAAAGGTGCGTCGTGTTCTTCCTCCTGATTATTAATCGTTTATAATGCAGTGAGGCGACCAACAACCCTGACAGAATCGTGAAAGACCTTGTGGTGTCTTTCCTCATCCCGGAAGTCGAAAAAGAAACCCTTCGTAACAAAAGTACATTTCTGCAATACGTCCCTCTTTAACACTTTTTTCTCTCAGTTAAAGAGGATCAACGTCGTTTCCTCCTCGCCGCACACAAAGCCATTTACGCGGATGTTGCAACAGTCGAAGATAAGAGTCTTTTGGTAAGACTTATTATTTTTTTTTTTTGAATATGTGGTGCTGAGCATAATTACAGGAGATCGCTGCGAATCGGAGGACGAATGAAAAGGAGTCGATGAGGTCAACGTTGAGTTCGGCGAGTAATAAGGGCGCAGAATGAGTTTATGGCTGTGTAGGCCTTTTCTTTGTTTTGAGGTGCTATAAATAAAAGGGAGTATGGGTTTATGTGAACAAAAGAAATATGGATATTTGGAAAATGCTGTAGAGATGATTTACAAATGGCTTAGATCCCAGCTTGTATTGAGCGGATGAGGATAATACATCCGCGATACCTTCGGAAAAATGAATGAACAATAACAAAAACCATCTTCACCGTGCAGCTGTTTTAAAAAAAAATAACAAACAAAAAAACAAACAAACCAAAACCAACGGGTACGGGATCATAAGTACAATGGCGCGGTAAAAAGCGGTACATTACAGAATCGGTTACATTGGTCGCGTCCATACAGTACGTGTTAGCTGGTAAAAGCGTCAACCAAGGACGGTAATGGAGAGAAAACGACAAATAATTTAACTTCTTCGTGTCTAATATAAGAGACAAAGCTTGAATTGAACAGATCGCGGCCCTCGCAAGCACTAGCACCCACACGACTGACTTCTATACGATTCTTCGTCAGCTAGTTTTTTTTATACCAGACAGATTTTAGAGTACATAGAGAATCTAGAGAATCAATACTTACTATACCTACACGGTTAATGAGGGATCAACGATGTTGCTGTGAACATCGTAGGCTTACCTTTTCCACAAAGCCGCAATGGCCATTGCAAGTCGAAAAGAAGAGAAATGAACACCTACTGCACGGTCTTCGAATTCTTAAAACTCTCCCATCTATTGACACCTATTAAACCCCCAAATCATTATCCATAAGGATGCAACAGTTGTGAATTCCCGATCCCCTGCGGTAGATAGACAAAATCTTTGATAACCAAGCTCAACATCAAACATTCCCACACTTGCAAAACTCCATCGACACCAAAACACACAAAACTGTGCAAAATAATCGGTTGAGAGAACACGGGAAAAGAGGCGATTCGAAATGATGGTTTTGTATTCGGATTAATATAGGGGATATAAAGGCATAAACGATGTCGTATGAATTTCTTTAACCGCCTTTCTCGAAAGAGGCCGCAAAATCCTTTAAAACGTTAGCCAAAAAGCTAAAAAGTCAAGGAAATACCTTATGCGCCTGCCGCACAGCCGTCTTCAAATCCTCAACCTCCTTCCAACAATCCAAAGGCTTCCCCGCATTCAATCTATAGCAATCCAACACAGCCTTCTCCTTTGCTTGAACAACAGGGTTAGGCTTGGGTTTAGGTGTTCTAAAAGTAATCAGCATAGTTTAACGAAGAACAGGCATTACATCTTTAGACGCCGTTGAAGGTCATCCGCCTCCCTTCGAATCTGATCTGCGCTTCTCCCTTCATATGCAACTCGCTTTTGAGTATGTTGATCGAGCTCTCGTTGAACTTTGGATGCTACAATCTCGTCTACATCTTCATCGCTCACTCTCTTTGATCCACGCGGCGTAGATGGTGGGAACTACGTCCGCATTAACAACTCCATCGATGTGCAACTCCTCACCTCCAAAGGCAATCCCTGCAGGGTCCGTAACAAGTTCGGTGAAAGCTGCGTCAATAATCAGACATCTCCAATATTTGCATCCCCTGCCCACCTCAACTGGTACTGATGGCTCATTTTGGAACACCATTGGCTCGCCCTTGCTTTGCGACCCGCCCTAGGTTCATCAGCCATGCAAGAGCCCTCATTCTTACCATTTTTTCGACAAAAAACTTTTTATGGAACAAGGTGGTCGAGGAGGAGGTCGAGGAGGTAATCGAGGAGGAGGCCGTGGAGGAGGAGGAGGGTTTCGTGGAGGAGGTGGAGGGAATCGTGGGGGAGGCGGAGGAGGTAGGGGCCGTGGAGATGGTGGTGGTGGTGGGGGCGGTGGTGGTGGTGGTGGTGGTGGGAGTAACAACAACAAAAGACCGTTTGAGGGCAACCATCACAGTTTGAGAGCGAAGAAGCAGGGTAATAGAGAAGAGATCATGGCTTAGCTCATGCTAACTATCTTTCTCGGTCGTAGCCAAGCAAATGATGCATGTACAGTCAAATGTCCCGGATGATGGAGGTAGAAGCTTTTTTGACCTTTAGATCGTATTCGACCTTTTTTTTACATCTGTTTTTGTAGGATCCTCAGGCATTGGTGGTCAAACAGTCGCAAGATCATTAAACGTGGAGCAATTCGTCGAGGTGTTGTGTTAAATCCCACCGTTTCTTGCCATGTTTTTTTCCTGCATGCTGAACAACTTGTCAGACTCGCGCATTCGAAATTCATTCAATGGAGAGGGCATTGCGGAACGCAACGTGAGCCGCCCATTTAAAGGAAGCATTTTTAATCGATGATATAGAGAGTTCACTGGTAATCAACGCCTTTTCCAAACCCTACCTCGTCATATGCGGAGAAGGGCGGCGAGTTACAACGTAAAGAGGATGCCACAACGATTACGTCAACGAGCGATAGATCAGGTAGAGAAGCTTTGGAAAATACACGGCTAAAGATGTTTTATAGATAAGAGAATCCCCATCGGAACCACAAGTGAAGAAATCTCGAAAAGCGCGTCGTAAGCCGTCGAGCATCATCGCAGAGTTTGGGAAACGGTCGAAAGGTAAGTACGTACGCTCTATTTCTGACTGCATCGTAGAGGGTCGGAGATGGCTTGAAACTCATTTATGGCACGCTAAACGGATGCATATGTCAACAATTTGGGGTTTCAAGATTGCGGAGCGACCGAATGATAAAGGGGAGAGAGCATCGTACAGGGCGAGTAAACATCAATGCGTGATGCATGATGCAAGTTATTTCAGGTGCTTTGAGGTGAAAGGGGGAAGTCTTGAAGAAATTGTGGCATGTTTGAAGAAAGTTTAGATCCGACTTTGGAAAATGTTGAGAAGGCTATGTAGGGTATTTGCCTTAGGTGTATGACTAAATAGTACTCAGGTATGTGAGTGGAGGGAAACAAGGTACGGCGCATCTTTTCAAGCTAGGAGCTTATCCTTCTGGATTGATATGCCCTGTCACGTTTCTCTGGCAACCAACGGTGGAAGGTTCCAATGAGGTTAAACTCTGGATCTATGTCCATCCATCTGCGTTGAAAGAGGCTAGGGAAAACTTTGATTTTTGCGTTGAGGGCAGTAACGGTATGCTTGATTCATGTTGTATTTTAGCTGATTTTTTAAGTGGTGGTGCAGCTTCTCGGCAATGATTTGCAAAAGTTTGAATTGATGGGCCCTCGCGCGCATGCGATTTTATACGAGGTTTTGAGGGTGAAGAATGGAACTGAGGCGGCAAAAGTATGGGAGGATTTGAAATTTTTAAGGTGCCCTAGTTCTCTTCCTTCTGGTGTCGTGTTGTCACTACAGGCGAGGGATCCTCGGTTAAGGTCAGGATTTTTTTTTAATGATCAGCATGCAATAGCTTCATCTTTATGAAAGTGTACTTACGGATTTTCCAGGGGTTCTTGTAAGGTTCCAGTTAGGGTGACGGAGGTCCCGGAGCAGGATATGGCGCGTATTCATAAGTTGTCGGTTGCCTGGCCTCAGGGCTTGGCCGATTCGCCGTTGTGGGACGCTGAGAAGCGGAAAGAAATAATTGCATCAAAGAAGAGCGATAAAGATATTAACGATTTGAAGTCCAAGGTTTGTCATCTGATGCATGCCTTGAATAACTTGCTATCAGCTGCTCGTCCCTGGAAGCGAAGTCACCGTCGACGAACCCGATGTCCCTATCTTACTCATTCAACGTCAACCTCACCACGTCTCCGTCGACGCCCGTATCCCCACATTCGAAGCTGGTTGGGACGTGATCATCCCATCCCAATTCGCTATAGGCTTCTGGCGAGCCCTCGTGTATGCCGGCGCTCGTGTTGGAGGGTTGAGAGAACGACGGAGGCTTTATTTCGAGGCGGGTGTACCGTGCTTTCCCTACGATTTTCCTGAGACGGTGGCGTACCAAGAGTGGGCGGTGGGCGTTGGGGAGGAGGAAAGGGAGGCATGGAGTCGGAGACCGACGGCAAAGAGAATAAGTTATGGGAAGTTGGGGGTGGATGATCCGTTTTTGACGCCATTTTATAAGTTGGGGATGGAGAAGGCTGTTGAGGCATCGAAGGAGGAGGTTACCACGAGCACTGAGGGTATGGCGATGCAGGAGGAGGTGAAAAAGAAAACTGACGTTGAAGGTGAAGCAATGGAGGAAGACATAGAGGCGAGCAAGGAGACGAACGAAAATGAAAAAGAGAAGGAAACGGACGTCGTTATTGCCAAGAAAGGCTTGAGCCCTTTTGAACCAGCCACTATCATATCCAGCCCTTCCATCATCCGTCTTTTACGGCAACGACTTCCGCACGCGGATACAATGCAAACTTTGAACGATAACGCGCTGGCTCTTGTGAAGAAAGGGGCGGTGTTCTCACCAACCTTTGATTTGGAGAAGAGTTTATTACGGGTCCGTCTTACGCTTCTTGTGAAGGGGACAACGGGCGAGAGAGGGATTATTTATTCGCCGGTGGAAGATGATTTGGCGCACTGGACAGATGTTATGCAGAAGAAGGAGATGAGTGAGGAGGAGAGTGAATCGAGATTGGTGAGCGTCATTTGTGTCATTGGACAAAGTTATTTAACGCGTTCTATAGGATCACTTACCGTCCAAAGATCGAATCATTGGATACGTGACGACTGGTGGTTTCTCGTACACGGAAGGCGAGACGTCTGCGTTGGGATGTTGTACCGTGAAAGGGTTGCAGAGATCCTTTTATATGGCTGCAGGGTAAGCTAACATGCTACTCCTTTCATTATGGACTGTAATTAACGTTTCTTGTCAACTTCATTTCAGGAAAAAGAAGGCTGGTAAAAGTACCGTGAGATGCATGGTGCTGGTCAGAAGCACGACTGGACGGATATGTTGGCCCGCGTCTTTTGAAATTATCTGCTGAGCCTTGTTTGGTCATTTCTTTTTTGTTTTTCTCCTACTTTACTCAACCTTTCCCTATTATATGGCTGAACTTAAAGCCAAACGAACGATGAAAATAAATACGTCTCTTGTATTGTATCAAGAATTTAATTGAAATATCAATCTAAATCCTTAAAGAACGTGGTCGTCCTTGTACCTCCAATACCCCTCTTTCCTTCTTCCTCGTCTTTTTTACGCTTTGTCTCATCAACTTGGTCTTCGTCGCTTGACTCGGAAGGTGGGGGAGGTGGCCGTTTTGCAGGCTTTGCGGAAGACGACGCGTCTTCTGCGTCACTATCCTCTTCATCATCGCATCACTATCCTTCTCCACACCCTCCGCATCACTATCCTCATCCCCCTCCTCCTCCTCCTCCTCCTCTCATCTTCCTCCCCTCCTCCCCAACAATCTCCTCATCAACCCCCAAAACCTCACCGAATTATCATGCGCACACGATCCCACATACTCTCCACCCGGCGCAAGATGCAGTTTCTCAATAGGTGATTCCCCGTGATCGCCCATGACTCTCATAAGACGGTTGGGGAAAACACCAATCACACGGATCAAACCGTCACCAGAGCCGGTCACAAGAGTGTTTTCGTCGAGTTTTACAAAGACTGTCAATGGTGCTGGGGTGACCGGGGAAACGGTCCGTGCAGTCCCCCAGTTACCGGCTGAGAAGAAGAGGAGAACCCGTCGTCAGTGCCTACGACGGCTTTCTTGCCACCCTGAGTAAGATAGAAGGGCGGAGTGAGTAAATAATACATAAAAAAAAAAAACCGGCCCGAATGCTTTGAAATAAAGTCGGAAAAGAAGAGACACATGAACTGCTCACCCTTATAAATTTACAGACAGCAACTCCGCATCTTGATTATCCGAAACCCTCAGCGCCTTCTTCTTTGAAAGATCATACACCACCAAATTCCCATCCCCGTTGCCAGCAACGTTTCCCATCCCCGCTAATCGCTAAATCCGCGATATAATCCATACTATCCGTATACCTCCGCACCTCCTTCTTCTGTCTCACATCCCACACCTTGACGACGCCCGCGTCGTCCCCAGAGGCAACCATGGCAGGACCGATGGAGAGGATTCGGTTGATGGGTTCACTGAGAGAGGGTGATTAATAGAAGGTAGCGAGGGAGAACGGCTGTACCTGTGGGCATCGGGTTTACGAAGCTTCATTTTACCAGTGACGGGGTCGGTGACGATAAGGGAACGGTCGGCACCACCAGAGTAAAGATCTGAAGAGGTTTCAGACATGCGATGATGTGGATGGATGATGGCAAACCTAACCCGTGAGAAAATTCAACAGCTCGACATGATTCCTTATGCTTGTCAACCGTGAATGCAGTCTCGATGGGTCCCTCTGTGACGAGATGCTTGCTGGAAAGAGTAGGTGGTTCAACGACAAAACCCGTAAACATAAAACACTCGCATGCAACCCTCCCCGCATTTTAAACATACGCAAAAGCCACTCACCATACCACCGCTCCAGTGATAAGCGACGCAGCAACGATGCTTCGTTCAGGATGAAAGCTAAAGTCAAAGACGTGGTCCTCGAACGTGATCGCTTGAGGAATTGACATGCAGTGTGCCAGCTTTTCAGACTTTTTTTTTTTTTTTTTTTTTTTTTTTCAAGACAATTTCTGTTTCAACAAAAACTTGATACGATGGACGTGGATGAAAGAGTTGAGCTGGACAAGGACAACACCCTCACCGATACCGTCATTCAAAAGTATCAAACCGCTGCTGCATTCGCAAATGGTCAGTTCTGGTTAAAGGAAGAGGAGGGAGGGAGGGGGAGATGATGACGGGTGATCGTTGGAATGCTGACTGACATCTTTCTTTTATTTCTGTGCCCATGCAGATGCCATTGAAGGTCATCCAGGCGACCGCACCAGGTGTAAAAGTGTCGGATCTTTGCAAGCTTGGAATGATTTCATTTTGGATCAGGTTGGAGGAGGACTCTGAGTTTTTTTTTGCATGCTGATTGATATTTGGATGGGAATAGACGTCAAAGGTGTTCACAAAGGGAAACATTGAGAAGGGAATTGCGTTCCCTACTTGTATCTCTGTGAACGAAGTGGCGCAATGCTACTCTCCTCTCACCGATGATTCTCTCACCCTCAAGCCAAACGATGTCGTTAAAGTGTAAGCATCTCGCTCTATCTGTTACCAAGTTTTTTGTTGGCGTGGACTGCTGGCTTTGATAAAAACATACTGACACGAAATACAGGGAACTCGGTGTCACATTGACGGATACGTTGCCACCCTCGCCCACACCACCACCATGAACCCTCGACCCGATCAGCCTGTCACCGGCCGTGCAGCAGATGCCATCTGTGCCGCTTACTACGCCGCTGAGGCTGCTGTAAGGTCAATTCGGTATGGTGGGAGAATGACTGATGTTATCCAGGGCTGTCAATGCGGTGAGTGAAGAAATAGCGTTTTTTTTCTTCTTTGAATGGGTTTGTGGTGGATGACTGATTGTTTGTTGTTTTTGGGTAGGTTGGTAAAGCGTTTGACGTGCGGCCGGTCGTTGGAAGTTCGTCATTCCTTATGAAGCGTTTCCTTATTGAGTCGCAGCAGGTAAGGTTGAGATTTTTTCCCGCACTACTGTCAGTTGATGGAGGTTTTATTTAAAACTAACCGTGGCCGTTGACGTTATCAGGAAATCCCCAATGGCATTGACCCTTCCTTTGTCGAGAACGACTTTATCTTTATGGACAACGAAGTCTACTCCATCAACATTGCCATGTCCACTGGCGCCGGCACCCTCCGCCACTCCGAGCACAAACCCACCGTCCTCCAACGCGACGTCCAACACATGTACAACCTCAAGCTCAAAGCTTCCCGCGCAGCTCTCAACGACATCACCCGCACCTTTGGCGTCTTCCCCTTCTCCCTCCGTGGTCTCACCGACATCAACCCTGGTCATCGTCTTGGTGTTCAAGAGCTTCTTAACCACGAGATTGTGCTTGGCCGGCCGGTGCTTGCGGAATCTTATGGAGAGATTGTTGCGCAGTTTAAGGTGACGCTCATGTTGACGCCTTCGGGACCTGTGAGGTTGACCGCGGCGTTGAACCCGCCGTTTGTGCATTCAGAGTATACGGTGGATGCGGCAAATTTGGGAGAGGTGCTCAAGACGGATGTGAGAGTGGCCAAGGCAAAGAACCCAGTGAGTGCGACTTGTTTTACATTTTAACGGACTTTGATAAAGGCTAACAACAATGTTTTTCCTTTAGGTCAACCCCTCAGGCACCATGGAGATGTAATTTGTTGGAATATGTTCAGAAAAAGAAAAAAACCCTTACCTACACACGAGCAGCATGTTTCGCTCATTACTAAAAAAAACGCATGAAAGCAGCATCCTTTGCTCATTACCAAATAAAACTGGATATTAAGTTATAACCTTGAATGGGTATGTGACCAAGCAAAGGACTCTGAGACGCGGTGAAATACAATACAAACAAAAAGTCAGATAGGCAGAATGTAAATAGATGAGGCCACCACAAAAAGATTGTGTGTTTTCAGGGACCACATATATTCGTTAAAGGATTAAGAGACAACGAATGCAAGAGACAGAATAGTTTCCAAGTGGATGGAGGGTGCAGCGAATGTACGTAAGGGCTGGTGAAGTATGGGGGGTGGGGGCTTGGTATTGTGGATAGGTAGAATGTAAAGTGGATGGATGAAGGCGGTGAAGGTAGAAAGACTTGAAACGGGAATCCGAATCCTTAAAAGAAGGAGCGCTTCCAGAACTTGCCACCAAAGCTACCGTTGGGATCCATCATCTGCAAAAGGACGGGGTTTAAAACGATTGTCCCCAAATTTCGGATTCCCAAAAAAAAAAAAAAAATCCGCAAAAAAGGGTAGAATAAAGATCGCATGTTTTTCCATTTTTTTTTTTGTCTTTTACCTTTGTGGTGTAGCCCTGCTCAACAGAGTCCCACCTCTTGGTGGTGGCCTTGCGGTTCCACATGACATCGGGGTTGCGTGCGAGACGGCTGACGTACCAGGAGGCACCGCCCATGGCGACAGCCATGAATCCAAAGAGGGGGTAGACCTGAAAAGGAATTGTTAAAAAGACAAGACAAACACACACACACGAGATCAGATCAAGACAGAAATGGGAATAAAGAGAGAGAGAGAGAGAAAGAGCATGGGGGTGATGTGGATGAAGGAAGGATGTGGATGATGGATGGAAGGATGATCCTTACAGCGACGGGGACGAGGTGCTTGCCCATTGTTGTTGTTGTGATGAAAGTAAGATAGAAAAGTAGAAGGGAATTGACTGTTCGGATAAGGTCGGAATGGGGACAGATGCAGCCCTCCCTTTTTATATCCTTTTTTTTTCACTAATAATAATTAAAGTGGCGGCAATAAATATATTATATGAATTAAAAATAAAAATAAAAAAAGGCTAAATTTTTCCTTTTCTTTTCTCTACAGCCAGCCAATGAAAGGAGAGCATGTTTCAGTGTGAAGTATTTATTTCTTAAATGCTAAAAATAGATCAAATTCTCATGTCAATAATGAATTATTCAATAACGTCATGATTGTACTCATTTTATAACTGAACTAAGGATCGATCCAGAACATCAGAAATAAAAATATATTTATTTTATTTTAATAATTACATGACGTTACATATTAACAAAAGAAAGTGGTTTAAAATAGTGCGTTGTTGGTTTAAAAGCATTTATAATTTTAGTGTCTTGGAATTCAGATAAAGACTATTATTATTGTATGAGGCTAAAAATGGTCTAAACTAGAATGGATGGAACAACAGAGCTCCTGACATGAGCTTGCGGCATCGTATTTCATGATCAATCGCTTACAGGTGCAAAACTAAAAGGATCGTGAGCGACAGATGCGTCATAGTGTAGCCACAGACCATGAACAGCTCCGCTTTCGGACAAACAATATGGACTTGAGAAGGATGGTCTCAGATTCACAGAGATACGCGCATGTGCATAATCAGTGCAACCTTTTCCATCGATTTTAATTAACATACTTTCAGTTGAAGTACATGAAGGCCGGGGATGATATTGTTTAACTTTCATCAATGCCTTGGGCACCATCCAAGCTTATAATGGATATGGACATGTACTTCAAAATGACTGTAAAAGCTCTGGGGAAATAAAACATAAATCAACCACCATCGTAAAAAATGTCCTTGAGTAGGCGGAATATTACAAAAAGACGACCGTCTTAAAGCGCAAGTCGTTCAATCTGGCAGCTCTTATTATACCATGTAAGATGAACAGCGGAACAAACCAACGATTATCAGCATTTGGCTTGTGGCGGGTTGTTGTCCCCCCCCGTAGAGCCAGTCTCCACTGACCTCTCAGTATATGGCTGTGTGATTCTCTGATTGAGATGTAGTAGAAGATGGCGGCAAGGAATGGTAAAGAAAATATTGTAGATATTTCAATCTTCGTTATTTAATAGCAGCTCTTTATTTTCTGTTTCTTCACCGCCTCTTATTCTCACTCTACTTATCACCAAGTTATTCCTAACCCACTCCAACCCCCCTTTTTTATACATATAGAAAAATATTGTATAGAATGAGGAATAGGAAAACTCCCAAATCACAGCATATCGCTGCTGACCCAGATCTCGGTTCCCTCCCATACGAATCTCGACCCCCGCAATGGAAAGCCCCAGGAAAAGACGCCTCCATCTTTGAACGTGCCAACTTTTTTTTCTTTGGCAGTCTCGGCCGTGATCGGCCATGGACTGGTGGGATCATGCCTGAAGCCTACGTCGGCTTCTTTTCGCGTTCGACCTATCAGTGGATGGAAAAGTTTGTCATCACTGGAAACCGTCGTGCCCTCGTTGAGGAGGATTTGTTTGTGCTGGAGGGGGATCTCGTTGCGGATACTATGTTTCAGAGACTCAAGGTGGCTTGGGAGAAGGAGCGTGCGACGAACCCGAAACCACATTTGCGGAGGGCCGTATGGCAGGTAATTTTTTTATTTTGCCTCTAATATATTTTGCATATCATACGTTTTTACTGATTTTCTATTTGTTAATGCCGCTGGTTATTTTTACAATGATAAGGCGTTTAAATGGGACATTATCTCGCTCGGTAAGTACGACTTGCACACGTAGTATGGGTGACATCATGCTTACATTTTGTGACTTTTCTACAGCCCCATACAGGCTTGTGTCTGATTCAATCGCTGCGGCTTCACCACTTCTTGTGTTGGCCCTCGTGAGATTCCTTGCAGACACTGGTAAAGCCGTTAACGAAAACAGAGAACCACCTGCCTCCTCTGCCGGATACATGTACGCCGTCATTCTTGGTGTCGCGCAAATCATTGCTGGATGGACTACGCATAAGTAAGTCTTATGAATTCTCCTTTGGGCCTTTTTTTTTTTTTTTTTTTTTTTTTTTTTTTTTTTTTGTAACGCTGAACGAATCTTAATGCTTACATTTTGGAATTCAGGTTTTTTGATAAGGCCATGCGTGCTGGTTTCCGTGTCCCCGATCATCCCTTACTGCAGCAGTTTACGAAAAGTGCCTTCGTCTGTCACCCAAAGGTCGTCAATCTTTCTCATCCGGAACCATCGTCAACATTATGGCCACAGATGTTTCGCGTATGGAGAGAGGAACCGCCTTCCTTAATCTTATCTGGTCCATTCCCTTCCTCTTTATCTTTGCGATGGCTCTTCTCATTTACAACGTTGGTGTTGCTGCCGTTGCTGGATTGGCATTGTTGCTGCTTCTTGCTCCGTTCCAGATCTATTCTATGCATTGAGTGGGCGGATCATTTGTTTGATGTCAGCATGTCTCATTGATGTTTTATTAGTCCTCGCTGCTATTCGTGCTCGCGCTTCCCATACAACCGACAAACGTGTCAAGGTGACCCAGGAGGCGTTGACGGGCGTGCGTGTGATGAAGCTGTACGCGTGGGAGAAGTCTTTCCTGAAATCTATTGAGGGCTGAGAAAAAACGAACTTGTCTATGTTAGAATTTTGCTTATTCTCCGCGGAAGTATTTCTGCTGTAACTACGGTATGCTGCTATGATCATTCTGTCGTCCATTGTTGAATAATGTCATAACCGATCAAACTTTGTTTAGATCATTCCTGCTTTTGCTGCTATCGCCACATTTGGTGTCTACACTATGAACGGCGGTGAATTGGACGCTCCCCGGGTGGTAAGAACTTGCATTTGGTCCATCACGTGTCTAATGTATTCCTTAGTTCTTTCGTCTCTTGCTCTTTTCAACGTCCTCCGTATCCCTTGCATGCTCATCCCTCTCATGACCACCGAACTGACTGACGCAAAAGTCGCCCTCGATCGTCTCAACGCCATCATGATGGCCGATGAACTCGACAGCCCTCCCACCATGCATCCTTTTTGGCAAACCCACAGCCATCAGCGTCACAGACGGTGAATTCATGTGGGATGTTGACGGAAACCTTATGGAAGACGATGAAGGTGGTCTTGCAAAGGATGGCGCGAACAACAAGGCGTCCGCAGAGTTGGAGCAGAAGAAAAAGGAGGAAGCTACCCTTATCATTGAAGATGAGACGGCTGTTGAAACGGATAAACTTGAGGTCGTGAACGCGCCTGTGTCCCATGAATTCAAACTCCATAACATCAACGTGTCAATTCCTCGAGGATCCCTTGTTGCCGTGGTCGGTGTTGTCGGATCCGGTAAATCCTCTCTTCTCAACGGTCTCGTCGGTGAAATGAAACGTACAAGTGGTACCGTTGAATTCAGCGGTTCAGTCGGATACTGTCCGCAAACCGCTTGGATCCAAAACGCTACCTTAAAAGAAAATATTCTTTTCGGAGCTCCCCTCAACGAAGCTCGTTACGCTTACGCCGTCAAATCTTGCGCTCTGGAACGTGACCTTACGGTGTTGCCTGCGGGGGATGACACGGAAATTGGTGAACGAGGTATCAATTTGTCAGGTGGACAGAGACAGCGTGTGAGCTTGGCTAGGGCTGTTTACTTTGATGCTGATGTTATCTTGTTGGATGACCCGCTTAGCGCTGTTGATGCACATGTTGGAGGTACTTGTTTGAAAATTGTATTTGTGGGGCTTTGAAGGGGAAGACGAGGCTTTTGGTTACACATCAACTTCACTTTTTGCCTCAAGTCGATTACGTTTATATGATGGATAAGGGTGTCATTATCGAGCAAGGAACTTACACTGAGATGATGGCTCAGAACGGTCGTTTCTGCAAACTTGTTTCAGAGTGAGTTTTTTTGGTGTTGCTTTTTTCTTTTTCATTTGTAAAAATCGGCTTCTTTTTTCGTATATATGCATTGACTCTAACATTATCACCTATTCGTCTCTCTTGTTAGCTACGGAAACCCTGAAGCCGAGGAGGAGGGTAGCGACAACGTAAAGTCAGCTATCGCCCAGCCTGATGACATTATTAACCCTATTGCTGGTTCGGACCGTGACGGATCTGACGCCTCTGCTACCACCAAAGACTCCCCCGACGCCTTCCTTGTCGCAGCTGACGAGAAGAAGGAGCTGGCAGATGTGTCTGTTGTTGTGGTGGACGAGAAGGCGGATAAGGCTAAAGATTCATTGGAAGGAAAACTGATGACTAAGGAGCACCGCGCGACGGGATCTCTTAGCACCACGGTGATTTACGGATGTGAGTAAAGCCCCTTTTCACCTTCCGGTTAATTCGTTAAGCTAACACATTCTCTAGATATGAAGGCAGCCGGTGGTGCACCTTCCGCCACTCTCATCGTGATTCTTCTTATCCTTGCCCAACTTGCGAGAATTGGAACCGATCTTTGGTTGACGTGTGGTCATCCAATCGGTTTGGATACGATGGGAAAATGTACCTTCACATCTACGTTAGTTGGGGCTTCATTCAAATTGTTACGGCTATTACTAGTGGTATGACGTTTGCGTTTTGTGGTATTATGGCGGCGAGGAGGTTGCATGATAGGTCGTTGGCAAAGGTGTTTAGAGCGCCGACAGAGTACTTTGGTAAGAGCTTACTTTGTTTATTTTACTCTTTGAATCGCGTTCTAACACATTACTTATTGCACTTATTACTCTCGCTTGCAGACACCACTCCATTAGGTATGTTATCGACATGATTATTGTTTTACTTTATATTGTACGTTCGGTTTGTCTGACTTCCTTTACCTGCAGGTCGTATTCTCAACAGATTTTCCAAGGATATTGATAACCTCGACTCTCTTGTCCCCGAATCCGCTCGTCTCGTCACCTTCACTCTCTCACTTATCTTGGGAACTGTTGCCCTCATCTGTGCCATCTTCCCCTACTTTATCGCTGTCCTCATCCCCACCGGCGTCGCATACTACTTTGTCCAGTCATTCTTCAGGTGCGCTCTTTTATTCCTCTTTCTTTTTCTCACCGTCATTTACCAGGCAAACGACACGTGAACTCAAGCGTCTCGATGGTATCATGCGATCACCGCTTTTCGCTCACTTTGCGTCGGGTCTGTCTGGTCTCGCCACTATCCGCGCGTACGGTGTTCAGAAAAAATTCTCGGATAAGAACCTCGCCCTTCTTGACTGGATGAACCGCGCATACTTTCCCCTCCTTCTTGCCCAGCGTTGGCTCGGCTTAAGACTTGAAGTGATTGCGTCCACCATGTAAGACCCATATACACATTATTTTTTTGTTAGAGCCGTCTTCTGACTTTTCGTGGTAGGATTCTTTGCGCCGCTGTGTCGCCGTTGCCGCTCGTTTCACTGTTGGAGCAGGCCTTGCCGGTCTCACCATCTCCTACTCGCTTCAAATCACTGGTGTGCTCAACTGGTGCGTGCGTGAATTTACCGAACTTGAGCAACATATGGTGTCTGCTGAAAGAATTTTGGAGTTTGATGAATTGAAGGAAGAAGCTCCTGAGATCATCGAATCATCAAGACCAGCTTTGTGTAAGTATCCACATTTCATCTCTGTTGACCTACTGGCTTTTTCTCATACTTTCTTTGTGTAGCGTGGCCTCAAAAGGGAGAGATTAAATTCGAAGGTGTTAAGCTTCGATACCGGGAGGGTCTTCCATGGTTCTCAAGGGTGTTGATATCGAGATTAAGGTAAATTTCCGTCATTATTTCCAACATTCTTTCCAGTATCTAACAGTTTAAATGTGTAGCCTGGAGAAAAGATTGCCATCGTAGGCAGGACTGGTGCCGGCAAGTCCACTATCATCCTCGCCCTTCTCCGTCTCGTTGAGCCTTGCGGTGGCTCCGTCCTGATTGATGGTGTCGATATTGGAAAGATTGGTCTTTACGATCTCCGCAAAAGACTCGCAGTTATTCCTCAAGATCCTGTTCTCTTTTCTGGCACTCTACGCTCAAACCTGGATCCCTTCAGTGAACACACGGATCAGGAGTTGTGGGATGTTCTTACGAGGAGTGACCTTAAGGCGGTGGTCTCAGCAAATCCGAAGCAGCTTGAGATGCCTGTAACGGAAGGGTGAGTTTTGAAAACCTTTCTTGTTCAGCGATCAGTGTTTAATAGTCATCTTTGCTGTTATATAGTGGCGAGAATTGGTCCACTGGTCAACGTCAGCTCATTTGTCTCGCGCGCGCCATGCTTCGTAACGCTCCTATCGTTATTCTTGATGAAGGTTTGTAGCATGTGTTTATCATGTATCTATTTGCTTACACATTTCTTCATCTTACGCTTACAGCCACTGCAAGTGTCGATCTTGCCACTGATGACTTCATCCAAAAGGCGATAAGGAGAGATTTCAAGGGTGAGTTCTCGTATGATAGTGAATGCCGATCAATGTACACATGATCTTATAATTTTGTTCATTTAGGCAAAACCGTGTTGACGATTGCCCACCGCTTGAACACTGTGATCGATTATGGTGAGGATCATTTTAGTATCTTTTTTTTTTTATTGGAATGACACCAGTTATCTAATGACTTTCTTTCTTTCCCTGCTTCAGACCGTGTTCTCGTTTTAGATTCTGGTTTGGTGGCAG
The DNA here is from genome assembly GCA_025449115.1 of Chytridium lagenaria. Classification (NCBI taxonomy): domain Eukaryota; kingdom Fungi; phylum Chytridiomycota; class Chytridiomycetes; order Chytridiales; family Chytridiaceae; genus Chytridium; species Chytridium lagenaria. The sequence goes on along the minus strand of JAHLKC010000010.1, from coordinate 302,054 downwards.
AGTTTGACTCTCCCGGCGCTCTTCTTTCAAACACTGAGAGCAAGTTCTACGCGATGGTTTCCGATACCGGTGAAGCTAACGCTGACATGCTCAAGACTATTGCCAACCGCGAAAAACAAGATTAAACCTCACCAGCGCCTCAACTCCCTACCGCTCTTTCTTCTTTGAAAATTATAATGATTGCCTTTGCCAGCTTGAAAGCATTCAGAGCAATTTTGCTCGGCCTTCTTTTGGTTGTTTTTTTTTTCTCCCTTTTTTTCCTTTGGTTGTCTTGCTATCTGAAGCAAATTGTCTACATGAATGATTTATTAATACACATTTCCGAAGATTTTTTTTTTGTTTTCACATAAAGTCCGAGTTCAACTCGGACTTGAAGTTATAATATAACTGCACTTCATAGGCAAGTGCATAAGTACTAGTAGCTCCCATGCACTTCCCTGCTTGTCTACCCCAGTCCTCTATGTTATTTGCGTCAAGACCGTTATGTGTGTGGAGTTGACGACAGGATTATTGTATGTTTAGTTGCGTTCTTCATATTTCCCATGATTGTGTTTTGAAATTAGAGATTGTGCAAACTTGAATAGATTGGCAGCACCCAAAAAGACGTCATTTTAGGCCAGCCTTGTGCTGTGCTCTCCCCTCCCATTTATTACATATTGTGTGAAGTTATCAAGCAACTCCACATGTGCGAAGTATTTGTAGTTCTTTGGTTACTTGTTAATTACGTTACGTCCTGCTACCCTTTGTCTCTCCCTTTTTGTATACCCCGCATGGCCATGTAAGCACTTCAATTATGCTCGTAGAGACTTTTTATGTTTGTGGAGTTGACGGCAGGCTTAGTACTCAAATTTTTTTTGTAGTTTATGGATTCTGTGACCAATCTGGTTTGTTTCTGTTGACCATATGTGGTTTTCTTGTGTTTTACTTTTGAACTTCCTTTTTTAATGCATTTGATTTGTGTGATCTTTGAATTTACTTTAATCTCTTTGTAATGACGTTTGACTATCCACATAAGAGGGGAAAAGAAGGGATTGTGATATAGGCGGGAAAACATATTCTTAACTAAAGGGCAAAAAAATGCACTTTGCAAAACAAATAAATGGAAATAGAAGGACTGACGGTTCCAAGCAAGTCGAAATGCAAACGTAAACATAAAAATACAGTCATCAATCAAATAACCCAAAGTAATTCCAAAGAAACGCTTTTGAGCAAATGTTATGATGTGAGTATTCTGTGACAGGTCAGTCTACCAGAATTGTGACAAAGTTGTCAAAGTATATTCACATACCTAAAGAAAGATTGCATGATTTTCCACAGTGATTCAAAATAATTTTACAGGGGAGGCGTTCAAGGATTGGACGTCGCCGGGGGGCCGCAACACTAAAACCAAGACAATGGAGTCCAAGGAAAGGTAAACCAGAGATAGAGGCCTTCATGGTACACCCCTGTACAAAGGCTGACTACAATAAACAAATAAGGTTCGGGGAAAAATAACTTAGACAAAATAACGAACCACTTGATTACTAGTTTCTTTACAATGATTTGCCTACCAGTTTATCCTCAATGAGAGTGCCGCCGGAGAGGAGCCCTGTGTAGAAATGGGAGGAAGCAGGAAAGAGTTAAAACAGCTCACAAATGATTGTGAAGGTCTATGATACTTCTTTAATCAGGATTAACTCCTCCTCGTAGTCTCATCCACTTAGGTTTGTATGATCCTGGCTTAAGTTATTGTTTTCTTTTAAATTCCTTCTTTGTACCTCTTTTGACATAAAGAGCTGTGTTAGAGCAAATATGACGTACAACATATTAAAATCCTTACCTCAGCAAAGAGGAGCTGCACCCAAGCTTCCACTTGGAGTACCTCAGAATGGATAACAGCACAGTGAAATCTTTCTCCACCATGTTCAAGGCTTGAATGATGAAGGGCCTTAGACAGAAATTCAGAGTGTTAATAATTTGAATGGTGTTCAAGAATTGAAACTTGTCAGGGGTGCTGCAATGCTAGGTCAAGACATTGAGTCTACGGGTAAACCAGAATTATATTTATCAAAAAATTGTCTTCAATGTTGAATGCAAAAATGTTGGCAATTTTTGATACTGCTGATTGGCCTAAACTTACAATCTGTTGTATAACATAACTGCAAGCTTGAAATTTTAGTTCTAATGACTCTAAAAAACAAACAAAAAACGTAATGAGGACTATTATATCTTTCATTATTTAGAGATAATTGAAACACGCAACAAGGGGTAGATATGATCACATTGCCTGGCATCCGCCCAATGTAGTTGTAACCATCAGACCGATTTGGAAATCTTGGAGATGGTGCATCCACAAACGCTTCAGTCTTGACAGTTGCGCATCCACTTCCTTTGGACACTCTTCTTTCCAGAGGTTTAATGTTTCTGGTACCCCTTGCGCAAAAAGGTGATTTTAATGCTTACCATCATGAGTAATATTAATACGGTAAACTATTATTAATTTATTTGATTTTTTTTTAGTGGTAAGAAATGTGGAAGTGGAAGAGACCTAAAGATGATTAAAGAAAGCCTTGTCCCCCTCTTGGAATCCAACAGGACTATTGTGGCAGACAGAGGCTACTATGGTGAACCAAAAAAATACAACAAATTTAAACAGTTACATGGCAGACATTAAGAAACTTGGTTATAACCTGAAATAAATAGGTGGATCCCATGTAACTATTAATAAAGTTTGAAGATAATAGAGAGTTTTTGCAACCGCTAAAATTCAATTTTCAATTTTCAAAAACATCAATTCAACTTAGTAAGGAGACTAAATGTAAGATTGAAAATTACTATTGTCGCTAGCGACCCCACTAGAGTAAAGAGATTTTTGCAACTTACCAATTTCAACAAGCATGGCTAATCTCAACAGATATAAACATGGATCCCCCCAAAACTCACCCCTAAAGTCGCCCCAGAGGTCACCAAAGCCCATCAGCAACAAGGCCACCACCTCAAAGGGTTCTAACTCCAGCAAGACATCGCAGAAACCGATCAGAACCTCTGGAAAGAGTCTGAAAAGCCTTTGCTTGAATCCCAGCATCAACGTTGAGCTCCTGAAGCTGGTTCTTGATCTAACACCATTTGCTGCGGGCTACACAAAGTGGCAGGCTGTGGTGGATGGCTTGAGGGCTGTTGTTACGGATTTTGGGGAAAACCACAAACAAGACAGTCTCAATTCAGCAATGGCACTTTGTTGGTTTGATACTTTGGTAGATTTCTTCAAAAAGGAGGAGGTGTATTCTCTGAGGGCTTCTGGGACTGACAAGGAATACAAGAAGAGTGAACAGCTTTCAACCAAAATATTAGAAGTGATGGGAGTTGATCCTTTTGCTAAACTTATACCTTATTGTTTGATGGAATTCCATGAGCTCAAGACAGCAGAGAAGAACGAGAAGGAAAGAGCTGAAGCGCAGAATAAAGAGGCAAAGGGTGAGGCAATTGTGAGAGCTGCCTCCATGGGCCTTGTGAAGACAAGTGGGAAGGGGAAGCGTGGTAACAGTGGGGACACAGAAAAGGGAGGGATGCCCTTAGTGACGTTGAAGTGAAGAGTAAGGATGACCAGCCAACTATCAAATCACCAGCCAGATCCTTGCAAAAGAAACAGCGCCGGTCTGATCTCGAAAACACGTCTACTGCAGCAGTTCTTCTTAAGTGGTTTGAGGACAAGGAATCGCTGAAGATTGTTGATCACGCTACGCACCAAAGAAAGATGGTGATGGAGGAAAAAGGCTAGGTTTGGAAGAAAAGAGGTTGGGCCTGGAGTAGAAGAAACTCAAGGTGTTGAAGGCAGATAGGATGTTTAAGGAAGAAAAGCAGTGTGAAAACAGGAAAGAGAGGGAGGAAAAAGATTGGAGGTTGATGGAAGTCCCAAAGTGATCTTATTCAGAGCCTCTAATATTTTGCTACAAAGAATAACAATAGTTAAGAGTAAACTTTTATTGCTTGATATATATGTTTAGTTTATTTTAGTTAATCTTCCATCATCACGGCGTACAAGTACTCAAAAGAGGTTGGGAGATTAATCCCAAAGTATTCCGCAATTTGGTTTCCATAAAAGCACGTGTAGACGTTTCAGAGAATTGCGGCAACCTTGTAAGTCTCCCTGACTGGCTGCAGAAAAAGCTTTTGATTCTTGCTGAAATCACAAATCGCCCAATAACGCATTATTATTCCAAATCCCCTCTCCCCACTCTGTCTCACTTTGCTCATTCTCTTGTTAAATTTGGCTTGTTGGAAGTAATGCTGTATTTAAAAGGGCAACAAAAGTGGTCACGGTTGACATACGCCGGCCGGGTCTCCGTAGATAAGAAGGCTTTCCGTCCTTTGTAACCTCCAACATCTCGAGAATGTTACTCTTCTTGAGTAGGTAGAGATTGTGTCGTGGTCCGTTGACAGGCCCTAACAAGTGTGTGATAGGTCCATCTGGCATTGCAATTGACTGGTACTTGAGCGCATGCTTTCTTTTGTGTCCGTTGTATAGATCGTAACAGCTATGATTTCGTCTTCATCATCTTCAGACATGGTAAATTTTGTCCGATAAGACCACTAATGGTATATTTGAAATTTATTAGTTTTAGCGTGTAGGGGTTACGGGGCTCAATTGTAATTAAATATAATTAATTAATAAAGAGAATTAATATAAAGAATGTGATGGAGTCTCCAGCGGTGACAGGAGGTAATTACTACGAAACTTCCATATATTAATGTTAACTACTTTTCGCAATACATGTAGAGGGTGGGGATTTACACAGAACTCATGACCCGTAAATCCCTCCAATTACGTATCATAAATAAACATAAATAATAAGTTAAGGGATTAACGCTCCTCAAATGGAATGAGGAGCTCAATAAACTGATCAACAAAACTTAAAATAACGCGTAAAAAAATAGGTTCGGGGGAAAAATAACTTAGACAAAATAACGAATGTGGGTGAGAAAACAAAATAGAAAGATGAATAAACCCAACATTCTCCCCCTCAGCTTTCTAACCTTGCAGTTTTAATCAACCACTTTAACCATCCCAAACTTTGCTCGTAATTCTTCAAACTTCGTTCGAGGCAAAGCTTTCGTAAACAGTCTGCAGGTTGCTCCTTCGTGTTCAGGTACTCCACGCGTATTTTCTTCGCGTTAACCCTATCTCGTATGACGTGGAACCTTCTATCCACGTGTCGCGAACTTTGCGATATTATCGGCGTGCTGGCGAGGGAATTTGCTGTCGTGTTGTCGCCGTAAATCACCGGAGGGTCATTAAACGTATAACCCAACTCCCCCAGAAGTTGGCTAACCCATATTCATATGTGACGATGCTTCACTAAGTGAAACATATTAGCTTCGGCGGTAGACTGAGCCGTCGTTGCTTGCTTTTTCGTTCCCCACACCACAGCTCCCCGTTCAAAGTGATTACAAAACCACTTGTTGACTTCATATGGTCCGGATCAGTTCCCATGTCGGCGTCTGCATATCCCACCAATTCCAGCTTGTCCTTTCGAGTTATTGAATTCCCAATTGCTTCGTTTGCTGTAAGTATCCACAAGACGTTCGGTAAAGCGCATCCCAATGCGCTGGGTAAGGGTTCTCTTGAAATCTAGCGCTCATTCCCAGTGCGAAATGCTATATCAGGTCTTGTCCCCAATCATCGCATGCATTAAGGATCCAGTGTACTGTCGGTATCCTTGATTCTTCTCGTTCGTTTTCATTATCTCCCCTTCCATGTTCTTCAGGAGTTTCTTCACGGCGTCCATTGGAGTATAGTGTAAAAGAGTTTTCGGTAATTCCAGCTTTTGACCCATCGTTTCGATGTATCTCTGCTGGAACACCACAGATCTTCCCTTTTACACGATCATAGCGACATTGCCACCCCAGGACGTATCGGAAAACTTGGAGCTCTTGTACCTCGGTAACGTCTCATGAATCGTTTTTCTGATCGGTCTAATTCCTCCTTGCTCGTCGACGCTTCTATGATATATCGACGTAGACCCCTTCAAGGTGAGGTCCTTGCCGTTTCGCTTGTAATAAAGGCATGGATCCGCCGCTGACCGAGTAAACTTCTCCTCGTCGACTTGGAACGTGTTCAAGTCGGTGTTGAAACACATTGGTGCTTGAACGAGTCCGTAGAGACTCTTCATGCACAGGCACACCCAGTCTTTTTCCCTTCAACGACGAATCCTTCAGGCTGTTCAATATATATCTCATGATCTTCCAACTTCCCATTCAAGAACGCGGTCTTGACGTCGTATTGTCGAATCTCCATGTTTTCTTGACAAGCGACCGCAAGCATCACTCTCAACGTCGCTTGCTTGATGACGGGTGCGAATTTCTCGTCATAGTCGATTCCTTGTTTCTGCGAGTACCTTTAGCAACAAATCTCGCTTTTCGTTTATCGAGATTTCCCAACTCATCTCGCTTTGTTTTGTACACCCATCCTGATTTAATAATCTTTCTCCCTTTAGGTCGGGGAACCAACCTCCATGTTCCCATCTCAACCAAACTTTTCATTTCTTCCTCCATCGCTTTCCTCCACTCGTCCTTTCCTTCCTACCCATCGCTTCCTGGTAGGTCTTTGGTTCGTCGTCATCTTCTAACGATGCCGTGTTTGCTGATGGTCTAACCGTCCAAAACTCTCCAGGCTTCTTCTTGTTCCGTGATGACCTTCGAAGGGATGTTTCGTATGGCTCATCCAGGTCTTCACGGAAGTTTGGAACTCTTCTTCCACCGATCGACGAACCGTAGGTGAGTGAGGTTCCTCTCTTTCTTCATCTTCATCGTCGTCGCGATCGGGTGTATGATAACTAACATTATCATCTTCTCATCTTCAGAGTCTTCGTCGTTTACGCCGTATCAAGTTCACTTCCACCAGAGCTTGACGAGTCTGTAGAGTAATCCGGTAAGTCTAGGTCGTTTTTCCATTCTTGAACCTCCCCTTCAAACTTTGATTCTCCCTTCTCTGCTTCCGCCGCCATTACTCCCTCGTTAAAAATCACTGACTTGCTTCTAACCAACTTATTCGTTTGCAAATCCCAAAGGCGATAGCCCAGCGGCTCATACCCAACGAGAGCACACCGTCGTGCGTTAAAGTCTCCCTTCTTTCGTTGCTGCTTGGGTATCAAGACAGTGCCAGGCAACCCCAACCACGAAGTCTCGACAAGTCAGGTTTCACTCCAGCGAATCTCTCAAGCGGCGTTGCATCTTGTTCGTTCGTTCGGGTTGGTGATCGGTTAATGAGGTAAGCTGCAGCCATCACGGCTTCACCCCAAAACGCGTTTCGAGTTTTGAAGAACTTAACATGCTTTTAGACCTCTCGTTCAAGGTCCTGTTCATCCGTTCGGCAACACCGTTCTGTTGCGGTGTGTAAGGCATGGTGAAGTAAGTCGAATCCCATGCTCTAAGCACCAATCCTTCATTAGTTTGTTGTTGAATTCGCCGCCGTTGTCTGCCACGATTTCAATGAGCTTCCTTTTGATTTTCTTCTCGGCTTCTTCTTTAAAACTTTTGATGAACTTGAATGACTCATTCTTCTTCTTGCACAGGTAAACGGTAACGTAGTTTGTTGCGCTGTCGACGATGGTGAGGAAGTAACGTTGCGCCACCATTTGACGCGGTCTTCATAGGCCCAACGATGTCGACGTGGATTTTCTCGAGAGGCTCCTTGGCTTTCAACTCGTCGGGTTGTCAGGAAATGATGTCCTTGTCATTTTCCCATCAACACAACCCTCACACAGGTAAGTGTCATCTTCATTCGTCATGTTGACCCCCTTCGCTACCTTCATTAACTTCTTCACTCCCTTCTTTCCTAGATGACCCATCCGCAAGTGCCATTGGTGCGGTGTCAGAGACTTCTCAGCCTTTGCTGAGGCAGTGCTTGGCTTGAATTCGATGACTTGATCAAGGTAAATGAGGTTCTCTTTGCTGCTGTAGGTAAACGTTGCAAGTGCTTGTGCTGACGGTTCTTTCTTAGGTTTAAGGTCGTATCCGTTGTCCTTCGGAAATATGTCAAGATCCTTCTTTCTCGCCATCCCAAGCGAGATCAGGTTCCGTCCGATGTTAGGTACGTATAAAACGTTCTTGAGTTTTAACGTTCCAGTTCTTTCGCCGTTTCTAATCTTCACTTCACAGTCACCGACTCCACGGGATTCAAGGTTGCTGTTGTTGTCGGCAGTGCTGATGTTGCACTGGATGGAGCGGTAATTTGACAGGATGTTGCGCTAGAACGTCATGTGGTGAGTGGCTCCAGAGTCTAACATCCATCTGGTATCTCTAGTCTGCGGACCGCCTTCCGAGCTCATGTGACGGTAGGTACTGCTGCAACGAATACCACAGGATTTCCTCCGTTGTTGTTGTTCTGATTGTTGTTTTGGTTTGCCAGGTTTGCATTCGGTCCTCGATTCCAACCACCTCGGCCTCGACCTCCTCTTCCACGTCCTCCTCGACCACGGAAACCGCCGCGACCTCTTCCCCGGAAAAAGCCTCTTCCAGCTGCCGCAGGTTGAGCTTGAGGTTCGTTGTCTCTTTAATTTCTGTTATCGTTATTTCTTCTCGCGCTCCAACAGTCTCTTGCTAAGTGGCCTTTCTTTCCGCAAATTGTTAGCATTCTCGGTCCTCGCCGCCGCGGTGTCTTTGTTGTTGATTGTTGTAGCGTCCCGCAGCGTGCACCTGAGCGCCCTCGTTCTCTTCATTTTCTTTCTTCTCTCTTTCAGTTTCGTTTCATGATCTAAGAGCTTTCCAACGACATAGGCATAGTCAGCCTCGGCTTTGGGTTCGTTCTGAAGAAGGTTGACGATGATGTCGTATGCTTCAGGGAGGGTCGTCAAGAGGATGGAGATGTGTTGCGGGGTTGCCGTGTCTTCCCCCACAGCCTTCAGTTGCTGAATGGTTGATGAGACCTCCGCGATGTAAGTCTTCAAGTCGTCTTCTTCTTTCATCTTCAAGTTCGTGAGTTTGCGTCTAATCGCGTTTCTGGTTTGTCTGAGCCTTTCTCTCATATGTCTCGATGATTTTATCCCAAGTTGCCTTTGCCGTGGATTCATCCTGTATCAACGGTAGGATGATGTCGTGAACTCTGGATTCGATTCTTGCTTGCTTTCATGTCCAGGTCTTCTTCTTCTGACCTAGTCTTCTTTTCGGCATTTGTAAGCGTGTCAACGACTGCATATGGCGTCCAGCCCTTCTCGACGATCTTCCAAAGGCCTTTGCCTTTCAAGTACCCGATCATGCGGTACTTCCAGATGTGGAACTGTGTCCCATCAAACATCACAGGTTTGTCGTCGTTCTCTTTCGTCATCTTCTCGTGTTGACAGCTTTCTTTCTTTAATGGGATACACGCTCTTTTCTCTTTTACTCTTCGGCCCTCAAATGGATCGATTCACTCCTCCTTCCAACCAGGTGAAGTGGGTTACGGGGCTCAATTGTAGTTTAAATATAATTAAATTAATAAAGAGAATTATAGTATCGAAAACTTGCAGCTCGTGTTCCACGGTAACGTCTCATAAATTTTTTCTCCGATCTGTCCAGTTCCTCCTTGCTTGTTGACGCTTCAATGATATCGTCGACATAGACCCCTTTCATAGTATTGTCCTTGCCGTTCCTCTTGTAGTAGAGACACGGGTCCGCTGCTGACCTCGTGAAACGCTCCTCATCAACTTGGAACGTGTTCAAGTTGTTATTGAAACACAACGGTGCTTGAACCAAGCCGTAGAGACTCTTCATGCACAAGCAAACCCAATCTTCTTTCCCTTCAACCACAAAAACCCTCGGGTTGCTCAATGTAGATTTCGTGATCTTCAAGCTTGCCATTTAAAAATGCAGTCTTGACGTCGTACTGCCTAATTTCCATGTCTTCTTGGCAGGCGACCGCTAGCATGACTCTAAGCCCGCCATTATAGCTTCTCCCAAAAACACGTTTCAAGTTTTGACAAGCTTAACATACTTTTAGAACGCTCGTTAAGGTTCCGGTTTGTTGGGTTTCGCTCACTTGACTCACAAGGACGCGTCAGGATCACTCGCACCATTAGTCCGCGGCGTCGGGCGCAACACTAGAGTGCTCTGGAATTTACGCGTCGTTAGAGTTGAGCGCGAACGCGCCCACTGAACTTCTGATTTACATTCTGGACTCATTTAAATTTCCACTTTGATTTACCTTCCTTGATTGGTTTATTTTCTTTATGCCAGTTTAATTATAATTCTACCTGTTTGTGATTGGACATTCCCTTCTAGCCTTTATTCCCTTTGTTCCCGTCAAGGCTCTCTGATTTGTTTATCTTTGTGGTGGAGAGTTTAACGCGTGAGTGTACGCGTCTCCGATAGGTTTACCTTTGTGTTGTCTTTCCTCTTTACTTGTTCGTTTTGTTTGAGTATTTAAAGACTCGCGTTTTGAGTCGAAATAAATCAAGAACGTTGTTCGAGCAAAAGTGCGTTTAACTTTGTTTTAATTGAGCCCCGTGAACAACAAGTATTCAACACGGTTCATCCTCTCAGCAACACCGTTCTGTTGCGGTGTGTATAGCATGGTAAAGGTGAGTCGAATTCCATGCTCCAAACACCAATCCTTCATTGCCTTATTGTTGAACTCCCCACTGTTGTCCGCCACAATCTCTTTTAGTTTTTGTTTAATGCGTTTTTCTGCTTCTTCTTTGTAGCCCTTGATGTACTTGACTGATTCGTTTTTCTTCTTGCATAAATAGACCGTCACGTAATTTGTGGCGCTGTCCACAATCATTAAGAAGTAACGAGCGCCGCCGTTTGATGTGTTCTTCATAGGACCCACAATATCGACATGGATCTTCTCGAGCGGTTCTTTTGCTTTGAATTCGTCAGGTTTGTCAGAGAATGAAACTCTCGTCATCTTTCCATCAACACACCCTTCGCAAAGGTGAGTGTCCTCTTCATCTGTCATGGTGACTCCCTTTGCAACCCTCACTAACTTCTTCACACTCTTCTTTCCTAGATGACCCATCCTCAGGTGCCACTGATGCGGCGATAGTGGCTTCCCAGCCTTTGCAACAGAGGTGCTGGGTTTAGACTCCGACGCTTGATCAAGGTAAATGAGGTTTTCCTTGCTGCTGTATGTAAATGTTGCTAGCGCTTGTGCTGATGGTCTTTTCTTCGGTTTCAGATCATACCCATCATCTGTTGGAAAGATGTCCAATTCCTTCTTCCTCGCCATCCCAAGCGAGATCAGATTCCGTCCGATGTTTGGTACGTACAAAACGTTCTTAAGTATTAGTGTTCCGGTTCTACCTCCAATGTTGGGTTATTCATCTTTCTGTTTTTGTTTTACTCACCGACATTCGTTATTTTATTTAAGTTACCCCCGAACTTTATTTATTTACGCGTTATTTTAAGTTTCGATTTGATCAGTTTTATTGAGCTCCTCATTCCATTTGAGGATGCGTTAATCCCTTAACTTTATTATTTTATGTTTAGTTTATGATACGTAATTGGAGGGATTTACGGGTCATGGTTCTGATGTAAATCCCCACCCTCTACATGTATTGCAAAAGTAGTTAACATCAATATATGGAAGTTTGTAGTAATTAGCTCCCTGTCACCGCTGGAGACTCCATCACCATTTTATACTTTAATCCTCTTTATTAATACATTATATTTTAATTACAATTGAGCCCCGTAACCCCTACATCCAATTCTAATCTTCACTTCACAGTCTCCGACTCCTCTCGATTCGAGCTCGCTCTGAGTGTCAGCAGTGCTGATATTGCACTGGATTGAGCTATAATTCGTCAGGATGTTGCGCTGAAAGGTCATGTGGTGAGTGGCGCCTGAATCTAACATCCATCTAGTGTCTCTCGCTTGCAACGCACCATCCCCACTCATGTTGACGGTTGGCACGGCTGCAACAAAGACTACTGGGTTCCCTCCGTTGTTGTTGTTCTGATTGTTGTTTTGGTTTGCCAGGTTTGCGTTAGGTCCTCGATTCCAACCTCGGCCTCGACCTCCTCTTCCGCGTCCTCCTCGACCACGGAAACCACCGCGGCCTCTTCCCCGGAAAAAGCCTCTTCCAGCTGCCGCAGGTTGAGCTTGAGGTTCGTTATCTCTTTCGTTTCTGTTGTCGTTATTTCTTCTCGCGTTCCAGCAGTCTCTTGCTAAGTGACCTTTCTTTCCGCAATTGTAGCATTCTCGGTCCTCGCCGCCGCGGTGTCTTTGTTGTAGATTGTTGTAGCGTCCCGCAGCGTGAGCCTGTGCGCCTTCGTTCTCCTCATTTTCCTTCTTTCTCTCTTTCAGTTTCGTTACATGGTCTAACAGCTTTCCGACGACATAGGCATAGTCAGCCTCGGCTTTGGGTTCGTTCTCGAGCAGATTTACTATGATGTCATATGCTTCCGGCAGGGTCGTCAAGAGGATGGAGATGTGTTGCGGTTGCCGTGTCTTCCCCCGCAGCCTTCAGTTGTTGAATGGTTGACGAGACCTCCGCAATCTTCAAGTTTGTGAGTTTGCGTCTAATCGCGTTTCTGTTTGTCTGAGCCTTTCTCTCATAAGTCTCGATGATTTTATCCCAAGTTGCCTTTGCCGTGGGTTCATCCTGTATCAACGGTAGGATGATGTCGTGAACTCTTGATTCGATTCTTGCTTTTGCTTTCATGTCCAAGTCTTCTTCTTCTAACCTAGTCTTCTTTTCGGCATTTGTAGGCGTGTCAACGACAGCGTAGGGCGTCCAGCCCTTCTTGACGATCTTCCAAAGGCTTTGCCTTTCAAGTACCCGATCATGCTGTACTTCCAGATGTGGAACTGTGTCCCATCAAACATCACAGGTTTGTCGTCGTTATCTTTCGTCATCTTCTCGTGTTGACAGCTTTCTTTCTTGGGATGATCGCTCTCTTCTCGTTTACTCTTCGGTCCTCAATGGATCAATTCACTCCTCCTTCCAACCAGGTGAAGTGCTACCACTTGTAGGGGTTACGGGGCTGAATTGTAATTAAATATAATGAATTAATAAAGAGAATTAAACTATAAAATTGTGATGGAGTCTCCAGCGGTGACAGGGAGCTAAATGACTACGAAACTTCCATATATTGATTCTAACTACTTTTCGCAATACATGTAGAAAGTGGGGATTTACATCAGAACTCATGATCCGTAAATCCCTCCAATTACGTATCATAAGCTAAACATAAAATAATAAAGTTAAGGAATTAACGCATCCTCAAATGGAATGAGGATCTCCATAAAACTGATCAAATCAAAACTTAAATAACGCGTAAACAAATAAGGTTCGTGTTGGGTTATTCATCTTTCTATTTTTTGTTTTCTCACCCACATTCGTTATTTTGTCTAAGTTATTTTTCCCCGAACCTGTTTGTTTACGCGTTATTTTAAGTTTTGAGTTGATCAGTTTATTGAGCTCCTCATTCCATTTGAGGAAGCGTTAATCCCTTTAACCTTATTACTTTATGTTTTATTTATGATACGTAATTGGAGGGATTTACGGGTCATGAGTTCTGGTGTAAATCCCCACCCTCTACATGTATTGCGAAAAGTAGTTAACATTAATATATGGAAGTTTCGTAGTAATTACCTCCCTGTCACCGCTGGAGACTCCATCACTATTCTTTATAGTTTAATTCTTTTATTAATATTATAATTTAATTACAATTGAGCCCCGTAACCCCTACAAGTGGTAGCACTTCACCTGGTTGGAAGGAGGAGTGAATCGATCCATTTGAGGGCCGAAGAGTAAAAGAGAAAAGAGCATTCATCCCAAGAAAGAAAGCAAGCTGTCAACACGAGAAGATGACGAAAGAGAACGACGACAAACCGGTGATGTTTGATGGGACACAGTTCCACATCTGGAAGTACCGCATGATCGGGTACTTGAAAGGCAAAGGCCTTTGGAAGATCGTCGAGAAGGGCTGGACGCCCTATGTCGTTGACACGCCTACAAATGCCGAAAAGAAGACTAGGTTAGAAGAAGAAGACCTGGACATGAAAGCAAAAGCAAGAATCGAATCAAGAGTTCACGACATCATCCTACCGTTGATACAGGATGAATCCACGGCAAAGGCGACGTGGGATAAAATAATCGAGACCTATGAAGAAAGGCTCAGACGAACAGAAACGCGATTAGACGCAAACTCACGAACTTGAAGATGAAAGAAGAAGACGACTTAAAGACTTACATCGCGGAGGTCTCGTCAACCATTCAGCAACTGAAGGCAGCGGGGGAAGACACGGCAACCCCGCAACACATCTCCATCCTCTTGACGACCCTCCCGGATACGACATCATAGTCAATCTCCTCGAGAACGAACCCAAAGCCGAGGCTGACTATGCCTATGTCGTTGGAAAGCTGTTAGATCATGAAACGAAACTGAAAGAGAGAAAGAAAGAAAATGAAGAGAAGAAGGCGCTCAGGCTCACGCTGCGGGACGCTACAATAATCAACAACAAAGACACCGCGGCGGCGAGGACCGAGAATGCTACAATTGCGGAAAGAAAGGCCACTTAGCAAGAGACTGTTGGAGCGCGAGAAGAAATAACGACAACAGAAATGAAAGAGACAACGAACCCAAGCTCAACCTGCGGCTGCAGGAAGAGGTTTTACCGAAGAGAGGTCGCGGTGGTTTCCGTGGTCGAGGAGGACGGGAAGAGGAGGTCGAGGCCGAGGTGGTTGGAATCGAGGACCTAATGCAAACCTGGCAAACCAAAACAACAATCAGAACAACAACAACGGAGGAAATCCTGTGGTATTCGTTGCAGCAGTACCTACCGTCAACATGAGCTCGGAAGGCGGTCCGCAGACTAGAGACACCAGATGGATGTTAGACTCTGGAGCCACTCACCACATGACGTTCCAGCGCAACATCCTGTCGAACTACCGCTCCATCCAGTGCAACATCAGCACTGCCGACAACAACAGCAATCTTGAATCCCGTGGAGTTGGTGACTGTGAAGTGAAGATTAGAAACGGCGAAAGAACAGGAACGTTAATACTCAAAGAACGTTTATACGTACCAAACATCGGACGGAACCTGATCTCGCTTGGGATGGCGAGAAAGAAGGATCTTGACATATTCCCGAAGGACGACGGATACGACCTTAAACCAAAGAAAGAACCGTCAGCACAAGCACTTGCAACGTTCACCTACAGCAGCAAAGAGAATCTCATTTACCTTGATCAAGTCATCGAATTCAAGCCAAGCACCTCAGCAAAAGGTCGAGAAGACTCTGACACCGCACCAGTGGCACTTGCGGATGGGTCATCTAGGAAAGAAGGGAGTGAAGAAGTTAATGAAGGTAGCGAAGGGGTCAAGATGACGAATGAAGAGACACTTACCTGTGTGAGGGTTGTGTTGATGGGAAAATGACAAGGACATCATTTCCTGACAAACCCGACGAGTTGAAAGCCAAGGAGCCTCTCGAGAAAATCCACGTCGACATCGTTGGACCTATGAAGACCGCGTCAAATGGCGGCGCACGTTACTTCCTCACCATCGTCGACAGCGCGACAAACTACGTTACCGTTTACCTGTGCAAGAAGAAGAATGAGTCATTCAAGTTCATCAAAAGTTTTAAAGAAGAAGCCGAGAAGAAAATCAAAAGGAAGCTCATTGAAATCGTGGCAGACAACGGCGGCGAATTCAACAACAAACTAATGAAGGATTGGTGCTTAGAGCATGGGATTCGACTTACGTTCACCATGCCGTACACACCGCAACAGAACGGTGTTGCCGAACGGATGAACAGGACCTTGACGAGAGTCTAAAAGCATGTTAAGTTCTTCAAAAACTCGAAACGCGTTTTTGGTGAAGCCGTGATGGCTGCAGCTTACCTCATTAACCGATCGCCAACTCGAACGAACGAACAAGATGCAACGCCGCTTGAGAGATTCGCTGGAGTGAAACCTGACTTGTCAGACTCGTGGTTGGGGTTGCCTGGCACTCGTATTGATACCCAAGCAGCAACGAAAGAAGGGAGATTTCAACGCACGACGGTGTGCTCTCCGTGGGTATGAACCGCTGGGATCGGCCTTGGGATTTGCAAAAATAAGTTGGTTAGAAGCAAGTCAGTGATTTTAACGAGGGAGTAATGGCGGCAGAAGCAGAGAAGGGAGAATCAAAGTTTGAAGGGGAGGTTCAAGAATGGAAAAACGACCTAGACTTACCGGATTACTCTACAGACTCGTCAAGCTCTGGTGGTAGTGAAGTTGACACGGCGATTAACGACGAAGAGTCTGATGACGAAGATGATAATGTTAGTTATCATACACCCGATCGCGACGACGATGAAGATGAAGAAAGAGAGGAACCTCACTCACCTACGGTTCGTCGATCTGGTGGAAGAAGAGTTCCAAACTTCCGTGAAGACCTGGATGAGCCATACGAAACATCCCTTCGAAGGTCATCACGGAACAAGAAGAAGCCTGGAGAGTTTTGGACGGTTAGACCATCAGCAAACACGGCATCGTTAGAAGATGACGACGAACCAAAGACCTACCAGGAAGCGATGGGTAGGAAGGAGAAGGACGAGTGGAGGAAAGCGATGGAGGAGAAATGAAAAGTTTAGTTGAGATGGGAACATGGAGGTTGGTTCCCCGACCTAAAGGGAGAAAGATTATTAAATCAGGATGGGTGTACAAAACAAAGCGAGATGAGTTGGGAAATCTCGATAAACGAAAAGCGAGATTTGTTGCTAAAGGTTACTCGCAAAACAAGGAATCGACTATGACGAGAAATTCGCACCGTCATCAAGCAAGCGACGTTGAGAGTGATGCTTGCGGTCGCTTGTCAAGAAAACATGGAGATTCGACAATACGACGTCAAGACCGCGTTCTTGAATGGGAAGTTGGAAGATCATGAGATATATATTGAACAGCCTGAAGGATTCGTCGTTGAAGGGAAAGAAGACTGGGTGTGCCTGTGCATGAAGAGTCTCTACGGACTCGTTCAAGCACCAATGTGTTTCAACACCGACTTGAACACGTTCCAAGTCGACGAGGAGAAGTTTACTCGCTCAGCGGCGGATCCATGTCTTTATTACAAGCGAAACGGCAAGGATCTCACCTTGAAGGGAGTTACGTGATGATATCATAGAAGCGTCGACGAGCAAGGAGGAATTAGATCGATCAGAAAAACGATTCATGAGACGTTACCGAGGTACAAGAGCTCCAAGTTTTCGATACGTCCTGGGGTGGCAATGTCGCTATGATCGTGTAAAAGGGAAGATTGTGGTGTTCCAGCAGAGATACATCGAAACGATGGGTCAAAAGCTGGAATTACCGAAAACTCTTTTACACTATACCCAATGGACGCCGTGAAGAAACTCCTGAAGAACATGGAAGGGGAGATAACGAAAACGAACGAGAAGAATCAAGGATACCGACAGTACACTGGATCCTTAATGCATGCGATGATTGGAACTCGACCTGATATAGCATTCGCGCTGGAATGAGCGCTAGGTTTCAAGAGAACCCTTACCCAGCGCATTGGGATGCGCTTTACCGAACTTGTGGATACTTACAGCAAACGAAGCAATTGGGAATTCAGTATACTAGAAAGGACAAGCTGGAATTGGTGGGATATGCAGACGCCGACATGGGAACGGATCCAGACGACATGAAGTCAACGAGTGGTTTTGTGATCACGTTGAACGGGGGAGCTGTGGTGTGGGGAACGAAAACAAGCAACGACGGCTCAGTCTACCGCAGAAGCTGAATATGTTTCACTTAGTGAAGCATCGTCACATATGATATGGGTTAGCCAACTTCTGGGGGAGTTGGGTTATACGTTTAATGACCCTCCGGTGATTTACGGCGACAACACGACAGCAAATTCCCTCGCCAGCACGCCGATAATATCGCAAAGTTCGCGACACGTGGATAGAAGGTTCCACGTCATACGAGATAGGGTTAACGCGAAGAAAATACGCGTGGAGTACCTGAACACAAGGAGCAACCTGCAGACTTGTTTACGAAAGCTTTGCCTCGAACGAAGTTTGAAGAATTACGAGCAAAGTTTGGGATGGTTAAAGTGGTTGATTAAAACTGCAAGGTTAGAAAGCTGAGGGGGAGAATGTTGGGTTTATTCATCTTTCTATTTTGTTTTCTCACCCACATTCGTTATTTTGTCTAAGTTATTTTTCCCCGAACCTGTTTGTTTACGCGTTATTTTAAGTTTTGAGTTGATCAGTTTATTGAGCTCCTCATTCCATTTGAGGAAGCGTTAATCCCTTTAACCTTATTACTTTATGTTTTATTTATGATACGTAATTGGAGGGATTTACGGGTCATGAGTTCTGGTGTAAATCCCCACCCTCTACATGTATTGCGAAAAGTAGTTAACATTAATATATGGAAGTTTCGTAGTAATTACCTCCCTGTCACCGCTGGAGACTCCATCACGATTCTTTGTAGTTTATTTCTATTTATTAATACATTATAATTTAAATACAATTGAGCCCCGTAACCCCTACAGTTCGGGAGAAAAATAGCTTCGGCAAAATAACGAATGTGGTTGAGCAAAACAAAATAGAAAGATGATAAACCCAACAAGCTGCACGTTTTCGATACGTGTTGGGGTGGCAATGTCGTTATGATCGTGTGAAAGGGAAGATTGTGGTGTTCCAGCAGAGATACATCGAGACGATGGGTCAAAAGCTGGAATTACCGAAAACCCTTTTGCATTCCACCCCAATGGATGCCGTGAAGAAACTGTTGAAGACAATGGATGGACAGATATCGAAAACGAACGAGAAAGGTCAAGGATACCGCCAGTACGCTGGATCCTTAATGCACGCCATGATTGGGACGCGACCAGATTTCGCGTTTGCTCTCGGTATGGCTGCAATATTCCAAGAGAACCCCTACCCTGCACATTGGAATGCTCTTTACCGCACTTGTGGATATCTTCAGCAAACTAAGCAGCTGCGGACTTAGTATTCGAGAAGAGAGCAACTAGAATAGGTGGGATATGTGGATGCCCGACATGGGGACGGATCCGGCAGACATAAAGTCAACCAGTGGATTTGTGATCACACTGAATGGGGGAGCTGTTGTGTGGGGAACCAAGGAACAGTAAACGACGGCTCAATTAACAGCTGAGGCAGTAAAACGTGTCGCTGAGTGAGTTGTTGTCCCATATTGACTTGGGTTAGTCAACTTTTGGGGGAGCTGTGACATTCATTTAACAGAGTTAACGCGAGGAAGATACGCGTCAATTTCCTTAACACAAAGTTACAACCTGCAGATTTGTCTACTAAAGCGTTGCCGCAAACTCAGTTTGAAGAATTACGCGCTCATTTTTGTTGAATACTTGTTGTTCACGGGGCTTAATTAAAACAAAGTTAAACGCACTTTTGCTCAAACAACGTTCTTAATTTATTTTCACTAAGCTCATTTATGTCCCCGCACTGTTTCCTACCTGAATTTCTGAGTTTTAAATTTATTATTCATTTTGCTGCTCATACCATTTGTGTCAGCGTTAATCCCCGTAATTGAATCCCCGCACGTGATTTGGTTAAGTTTCTATACATGTTTGTTTGTGACAATGAGGGATGAACGGGTCATGAGACCTTGTTAGCTTGGAGTGCCACCCTCATATTTACCTGTAGTGTTTTGGAAGCTTTGAATAATAAGAAGTTATATGTCAGCTATATGTCATCAGAATTATTCAGCAATCACCTCTGGAGACCTCGTCACCAGTTTGCCATTCGTTATTATTAGGTTATTAGTTATTCCGTATAGGTTAGGGTTATGAAAGAATAGGGAGGCTCAAGGAAGTTGGAGGTCAGTAAACTGTGAGACTATAAGATAACCTCACCAGGAGGCATGAACACGTCACTTATATAGACATTGTACCCTTATTCTTAATTCTTGTTCCTGTTCTGTTCTTGGGTTTTTCATAGATATTTCTTATAGATACAAGAGAGGTTTTTGTAGAAGGAAGGGCGGTTGACGTGGTATGCTAACTTATGACATGCTGCACACGTTGATTGAGATGCCTGTTGTTGTTATACCAGAAGGGGAATGTAGCTGACCAAGCCTTGACTGAAAGACACTTTGAATGAGGAGGGATTCCATTACGGCCTTCTGTCTCAAACCGCTGGATTGCGACTTCACCAGGCTGTAAGGGGGCAGAGGGTCAACTGTCATCCAACTAAGAGTAAAGGGGGATCACGCTGCAAGGCCACGTGCGTGGGATAGAGGATAGGGGATCAACTCATTATCAACTACTTGATTTAACATGTACAAATTAAATCAAGAAATCTCTCATATTGAATTAATACACTACATACAAAAAAAATTATAGACACAACATATGCACATACACATTCTAATAACAATAACACCATTCCTGTCTTGCAAGCGTCCCTATCCACCACTACTCCTACTCATAGGAGCAAGCCTAATTTTTCTAGGTCCTTTCTAGGACAATTCTGTTCACTATCTCTTTTTAGTTTTTGGACTTGTTCCAGGCTTCAATTTTGTACGTGTTGTACAGAGTTTCACAAAGTGTGTTTTTTTTGTGAATAAATCTTCAAAATAAAGGATTTTTTGAACATAAAAACATTCACCATTTCCTAATCTTTATTTATTAGGACGAAGTACAACTATTGTCCTATCCTTCTCTATTTGTTCTAACATACCCAAGAAAATTGTCAAAAAAGATAATGACTACCACTATTATTCTTTATCTTTCATGCATTTAACAGACATTTTGCTGATTCTGTGCATTCCACAGTTTCTGCCATTCCATTGATTCTAGATTGGAAGGGTTTGCAGAAGTTTTAAATATTGAATATGTATTTTTATGGTAATCTTGCATCATATACTGGAGGCTTATCTATATAACAGCCGGTGTCATCTGGTGTTTTTAACTTAGCCATAATGCCATTGAACTTAAAGCTTTATTATACTTTAAAATTACTGATTAAGACATATAATTTTTTATAATGATATTGGTTGGGGGGAAAACATACAAGGGTTTTGACACATTAGCATAGTCAAGCTGGTGTGCATTTGTTTTCTTGCCTTTCTTTGTTTCTGTGATCCATTAGCAAACTAAAAGTAGTCCATTCATTTGTTTTTGCCAAAACCCGTATATCTCTAGCTTTGAGAGAACAAATGCTTGAGGGTAAAATCAGCCACATGCGCGAATAAATGCCTTACAATATGGTTAAAGTTTTATCTTTTATTTTTAGTTTAGCTTATCAAAATTCTGGTAATTTTCTCAGAGCACTTTGTTACATCAATAACCTTTATTTCAGTTTCTGATCTCCACCCATTACCAAGATATGTATGTTGTCTCAATCAACTAAAATAATGAAGAAAAAGCAAACCATTACCAAAATTGTGTTATTTAGAATTAGACGCCACCACATCAACAAGCAGAAATTTACTTTATAGGCTATGTCTTACTTTATCTGTTTCAACAAGAAGAAAAGTTAAAATTATCAGCAATATTACCCAAAGTAGAAAAAATAATTATAATTAACATTTGTGTAATCTAATGAACTATGCTTTTTTTAATTCCTTTGTTTTACTGCCTCCACTTCTGCTAGTTTTTACTGTGAGATCAACACATCCATTGAGATGTCAGGATTTGGTGTGCTGTGGTTTGTGTTCTTGTTCTGATTGTTAGTAGTGAGTGGTGTATAGAAGAAAATACCTCATAACTAAGTACAAAGCTACAAGAAAGAATTCCATCCCGCTCCAAGGAATGTATCAGGTCTCGTTACTGCTCCTTATAACTGTTATAATGTGTTGTTTCTATTATCTCATCCATCTACGGGCTTCATACGTACCTCTACTCCAACTCTGATCATTGGGATGGCATATGTTGTCAATAATATAGCAACAGACATGGTTCTCCGACCAGACCCTCAAAGGAATCATGCAAATAAGGTGTATATCTACTGCTCATACTGTCCACCAACAATTCAACATTTGATAGGTTGCCCTTATCTACAAAGGCAAGCGCCCTAATACTAATGTTGCCAACTACCGCCCCATCTCCCTCATGTCCATGCTCCAGAAGACCTTTGAAGCCAAACAGCTATAAGACCGTTATCAGATCCATCATGGAAAATGGCCTCGCCCTTACACCACTACAACAACAACACATTGACCAACTTCAACGAGTCCAAAATGCCGCTCTCCGATGTCTCTTTGGTGTCTCCTCTAAAACCAACATCTCCACCCTACACCTCCTCTCCAACCTCCCCACCATGGCCCCCCGTAACCACACTCTCAATGCCTCCTTCTACTTCCAATTACACCAGTCCAACGATATTACCCACCTGGCCGTGACTACCTATTGCGGCCGCACCATCCTCCCTGACCTCCCTCAATCCTTCATCTCTCAATCCCACCAAAAAAACCCACTGTGGCCCCTCCTTACACCTTCACTCACCACATTCAACAAAACCCTCTCATTATGCTGCAACAGGTGTTGGTGGTAGGCCGCCCCCCTAAACTCACTGCTTCCTTCCCCCCCACCTTCTTGACACCTTTCACCAAATTAATCTTAGACCCTTCAACAACAATCCACCAGTCGCACTGGACGTCTCCTCCCCATCCTTAAAAGCGGCAAATCACACCCCATTATCTCTGCCTCTACTTTCCTCCCCCGACTATACCAAGGACCCCTCATCCAAAGCTAGGAGCCGTCTCCCAGCACCAGGCATGCTTCTTAATGTAGCCCTAACATTGAAGTATCCTGCTCACATGCCATCATATGCGCCAACATCTCCACTCTCCTTGTTCCTATCTTCCCAAACATCCAGCCCCTCCCACACTAAGTTTGCGTGGACATAGATATAGACCAATTCTTAACGCATTGTTCTGTACTACTAGAAATACCTTCTGGATATCCCCAGGCTCCACTATCCTCGATACTGCCATCTCCTCCCTCAAATACACCGCCCCCAACATTCTTAAAATCCGCTTGGTTGTCGAAGCTCTCCTTGATCTCACCCGCACCTGTGACATCCTCTACAACTCAGTGGCTGAAGAGACAGCCAAATGGCTGTCAGGAATACTCGCCAACGCCCAACAACTTCTGGCAGTAGCAGCAACTAATCAACACTGGCAGCAAATAGCGGAATATGCAAACCCACCAAACTAACCCCATAATATTCAACTCCACACTCCACACTCCCTTAGCCTTTGTATTCTTTTTAGTCGAAGCTATTACTTGACAGAACCCCAACACACCAGACGGCCGACCCAACCCTACAGGACAAGCACTCTTTCATGTATTCTCACTGTTCTTCCTGAATTCTCTCTTTCTTTAATTTATGTGCACGGATTGTTGCCCGGCTAGATATGGTTCAATCCTGAGGCTGAGGGTATATAGGGCTTGCTTCCGTTTTCTTAATTTCATTTCTCATCTCCTCTAATTTCTACGTTTTGTGTTTCCTTCTCATTATTATGTCTTGGTTTAACCCCAACCAACTCCTTGCCTGTTGTTCCCAAAAACCTACATCCGTTCTACCTCCCTTGTCCTGTCTTTGTTTTGGATTTAAGGCTAACCTACGGGGGCTAACCTACAGGGCTTAACAGAATATATTGAAATACTCAACAGTGTTCCTCTCCAAGTTCTCTGATGTTTTGAAGCTACCTTTCTCACAGATTGGAGAGGGGCCATGCATGATGAACCATTGCCAATTTTTTTAGCGTCAACCAAGGTAATGTTGTTTAATATTGGCAATCACAATCTGGCCTCTTGTCACTCCAAAAAGAATGAGATGGTTGACCGACAAGATCTAAAGTGGTGGCTATAATGTTGGCCATTGGTGTTGATACTACTGGCTCCGGTGGTGGGGAGGAGCTGAAAAGATTGAGGTACCTTGTTGCATCAATTTTTCAAGCAGTCTTGACGGGAATCAGGAGACCGAATCAAAGAATATTGTGAAGAATTACATTATTCACATGGCCCATGTCTCATAAGGACATTTTGTCGAAGTCCGTTGAGTTCCGTTCTATCCCATGTCGACACGTATATTTACACGTCATATTGAATCCTCCCTTCTTTTCCCTTTGGGTTTTTTATATATAGATTTTCCCCACGTTTATAGGATTTTTATTGAAGGAGGTGGTGCGCATATGTGCCGTTTATATGTGTGTGCATATGTTGTGTCTATTATTATTTGTATTTTGTGTATTACTTTAATATGAGAGATTTCTTGATTTAATTTGTACCTGTTGAATTAAGTAGTTGATATTGAGTTGATTCCCCATCCTCTATCTCACGCGCGTGGCCTCGCCGTAATCTCCCTTCACTCCTTCTTGGATGGCAGCCCACCCCTCTACCCCCTGCCGCCTGGTGAAGCCGCAATCCAGCTGTTTGAAGCAGAAGGCTGCGATGGAGCCTAAGGGTCCTCCTCATTGTCAGTGTCCTTTAGCTTAGGCTTGGTCGGCTACATTCCACCTCTGATGATCCTCAAGCCGGTGATCGACGCTGCAGGCAGGTGATGAGTGAGGTTACCCTGTGCCAGCTCGTGAGGCAGCGAGATCATCACGTTCCAAAAGGTGCCATAGCAGGAACCCAACCCTCTGGCACTTAGAACGAGTACGCTGAGCGGTAGGAGTCACCTGTGACGTAGCCCTTCCCAAGGTGTGGGAAACTGAAGCTGTTGAAACGGGCTTTGGTGCCAGGTGTACGGGACGAAGCCTTGGAGGTACCGCATCCGAGAGGAGGGCCAAGAAAGCCTTCGAGGAAGAGCTGGCAAAAGCACCTCATCCTTCTTCTGGAGACAAAGGGTTTTGCTCAAACGCTTCTTCTCCGTGGCGAACATCTTCAATGCCTTCACGTCACACCCACAAAGGCGAGCAAAGGTATGAGCGAAGATACGTGGCGAACAACTCTGGGCTGTGAGCGAGATATGATTAATTTATAGTCAGAGTTCTCTGGTTTATTGATCCAAATTTCCTCACTTGTAAGTGTTTATGTTTAGCATAGGAGTTCTAAAACACTACGCGTTGCACATGTTTTTCTTCTACATCCCGCGTAGAATAAAACCTCAGAGCAATCCTCAACTCGGTGGTTTATTACATGGTACTTCCCGCCCTTGGTCTAGATCATCATATATGAGTTCTGCCTGTGAGGATGACCCAGAAGCCTGGTTGCAATGGGGTTTTTTTTTACCAACGTTTGTCAAAAGAAATAGGATTTTACCCTTATCCAATAGGTAAGACATTTGCTCACGTACACAAATTATAATCAATATTATAGGGATAATCAGAAAAAAGAGTTTTTCTTTTCTAACATTAAAAATCATCCCATCCTTCGTCTCCCCAGTTGTCTTGCTTTTTTCGGCAGGTGCAGAGCGCTTCGAGAGGTTTCCCTTAGAAGTAGATATGCTCGAGATTTTTGTGTCGTTGAATTTAGTTGACGAGGTGTTGTCATTCCAATCCCAATCATCGCCGTTTGACGAAACTGCAGGTCCATTTATCTCATTTGAAGTCGCTGCGGTGGATTGCGCGCTTGCAGGTCGGAAGAAGATTTTTTCTTTCCGAAGGATGCATCGTCATCCCAAGAATCCCATGTATCGCTGTTCTTCCTCTGTGAGATCCCTTGCCCAGACTGTGCTCGTTCAGAGTTATTCCCAGCTGCAACGTCCTCATCATAGCGAGCCTTAGGGCGGCCCCACCGGTCAAAGTCCTCGTCATCGTCCTCGTCATCTTGCCCGACAGTTTTAACGCTGGTACTACCGTAAGTTGCTCGCGAACCGATTGTGCTGATTGTGCCCGCCACTTTGGCTTGAAATTGCGGATCCCGTATGGCAGCTGCAGTTGGCTTGATGACAGTTTCCGTCAGGTGCTGGCCTAATGTCTCAGCGCCAGATACAGCAAGCTCGGCTCCTTTAGATACAGTGGTCCCCAGAACACTAATAGCTGTTTGTGCATTCGATGCCAAAAAGCTCCAGCCAAGAGAAAGGCTCCCTAGAGCTTCCGATACTAAAGCATCCGCGGCGCTGCTTTGTCCGGACTGCGGAGGAGGTGTATCTATATTTCTTTCAATATCTTTCGTACAATAATGTCGACGCATGAAAACATTTGAAAAGGTACTTACAGTTAGATCCAAATCCCGAATAACGGCCGCCTTGAGAAGGCGGCAGATCAGCGGATCTACTGTTATTTTCTTGACCTTTCCGCTATTACTTCTCAGTTAAATCCACTCTCGGTTATCTTACATTAAAAAAATCCTCGTTTTGAGCTTTCGAAGGAATGTTCGCGGCCGAAAACCCACCAGATCGTGAGGATACTTGCGAAGAAGAGATAGCAGTTTGCGAGGTTCGTAGCGAACTGGACGACGTGGTTGGGGATGAGGACGAGATATTTTTTCGAGTTGAGGATTGTGCTGGCATCGTCCATGTTCTTCCTTCACAAAGAGCTGTGAGCTGTGGTCATACAGAAAAGACAGCAGGTAAAAATGTTAATGCATATGTCACAGAGAGCAACGGTCATCACCTTATCCCTATAATGTTTTGCAAACTCGCTTTGATATTTCTCTGAGATGCCCATATTGTCGCGGAAGTCTTCATGTACAGGTTAGATACGAAAGTCAAAACTGATATACCCGGATGAGATCTAAAGAATTCCAAAGCTCTTGCGTTCCCTCCCATCTTCATACGCTTTACTTGGTCCTCGGTCCATTTATCCATCGTCACCGATCGCACAAAACTGACATGGACTCCCTATGAATGAATACCAGCAGATGGTAAAAGGATGGCCAACATTAGCAGGTCCCAAATGAATGATCTAATCTTTGCTCACCAGACCGCGATGTTGCCCCGAGCAGTCCAGGCAGAAGAAGATCCCATATGTGACCGATGCCCATTGTGGATGAAAAGCTCCGCAGTCGAAGCACTTGTTTTCTGCAGCAAGAGCGATGATCTCTTGCTGCCGTTCAGAAGCCATCCTCTATCCAGAAAAAAAGGTGTTCGTCAAATTTTGAAATCGTTGAAGATGCTTTTGGGACCTGATGGAAAGCCATGCCGTGTATGCGACTCCTTTAAAAACTTCACAAAGGAGAATAGCAGCAAGTTTCAAGAGAAGTCATCTGATCAGCAGCAAAAGAGCACTCAGGGAACGGAAGCTACATCAAAGGTGCCCAAGTTTCCTTGCCCCCCGGACTCGCAGGAACTTGGAGCCGCCACTTGGACATTCCTCCACACCATGGCTGCTTACTACCCCGACCAACCTTCCGAGGTGGAGCAGAAGACGATGCGAAACTTTTTCAGGGCATTCTCGAAGGTCTATCCATGCAGCTATTGCGCTACACACTTGCGTCAAGAGCTTAAAACGAATCCACCAAAGTTGCAATCCAATAAGGATCTTAACTATTGGCTCTGCGGTGTGCACAATGAAGTTAACGAGCGGCTGGGAAAGCCTATCTTTGATTGCTCTAAAGTTTGGGAAAGATGGAGAGATGCGCGCAGAGGGCTCAGATTGTTAATCCATTAATTAGAAATCACTAGCATTTGCATCAACTGCACTTTATTTTTTGTTATAAATAATAAATAATTGGTAGAGGGAAAGACCTGTTCACCTCACAGATTTGCTGACGCGTTAAGATCTAGGGTAAATTTAGCAACGTGTTTGATATTAAGGTAAACTCGGCTTACATTTTGATAATGACACGGGTATCTTTGGCGATACCGGGGAACGCCTCGAGTCTCGTTCAACGAAGATTCTCCAGAATTGGATGAATTGATCTTATCTTTTGTCGGAACGGATCTCGGTTCACACTCTTTATGGGTAGGCGGGGTTGGTAAGCCTCGACCTTGACGAGTCTGTAATTTTTGATCTCGGCGCGTCTCTTCGGGAAGTGGGATCGAAGAAACTCGGTCAAAATGGGTCACTCCAGCACCTGCGTTGCTTCCAGATTGCTCGTAGACTATGGGAAAATTAGAGAATGTGCATTTGCATCAAAAAATAGAGTAAATACAAGAACTTACATGTCACTGGTTGCAATCGAGGAGACTTGGGATTTGGTGGTGGCGAAATCTCTCTTTGTCTTTCAAAGACGTGGCCTTATTGCAAAGAAAGCACAATTAAAAACAAGCAAGAAGGGATCATTACCAAACATAAGAGAAGCGTCAAGAGAATAATCTAAGAAATAAAAATATAACATACGTGTTGTGGGTTGTAAGCGTGGGGACTTCGGATTCGGTGGCGGTGACATCTCTCTTTTCCTATCGAATATATGGCCTATTTGAAAATTAAAGCAAGGTCAGTGGGAACATTAAAAAGTATGGCTCATTTGAAAGTAAAAACACGTTTATACACACTAACCCGCAGTTGGTTGCAAGCGTGGAGACTTTGGATTTGGCGGTGGCGAAAATTCTCGCTTGCTCTCCGATTTACTACCTGAAATGAAAGGTTAGAGCGCAATGAAACAAAGGAGTAAATTAGAATGGCCATTCGCAAAACACCTTTTGACGATCCAAAGCAATTGACTTCGTTGTGATGATCCACATTCCCGCGCCCTCCATCCACAGGCTTCAAAAGGTGACAATACATCGATTTCGCTGCATGAAATAAGAGGAAAAGTCAGAGATGGATAAGATTGAGCAACTTGGGTACAGAGGATATACTTACGACATTTGAAGTTTTCTGAATGCGGGGAGAGTTAGTTTCGGTGACTTTGGTGGAGGCTGTGGCGATCCATGCTCTTGAAGTTCTACAGGTGATACTGGTGCGCTGCTCCTGCCCCTCCCTTCACGAGCCGGGGCGAATAATTGAAGTATCCAAACTGGTGATCTAATTCGCGAGTTCCCTGCAGCGCCTTCATCTCTTCATAGTGACGATTTCCACGACCGTCTGATATATCAATCGGGCTCGACATTCCATGCGCTACATTCGTAAAGTCACTTTGAGGCGGAGATGGATGCTTGGGAGCTTCTCTCGGCGTTGGGCTTCTTGAGGCATACCGAGAGATATAGTTTTTTGGACGCGGCATGACCGGAGGCGATTTTGATCGACCATGGGGTGGAGGACTTGGTGACATTTCTCTTCTCTGATGAGGGCTTGGGGTGTGATCAAATTGAACGCGGTCGCGGAACAAGGGTTGAGGTGCTCCGGCCTGAGCCCTGTGGTTGAAGTCGATGTTTTGAAGACCTGGAATTAAGGGTGCAATCTCGTTGAGAATATCGCTGTTAGGGGTCATTCGAAGATCCAACAAATTTCGAGGAGTTCCTTTTGTAGACACAGGTGAAGGGGCTGTATTGAGTAGAGTAAGCGGGTTAGAGTCAGTCTGTGGATTAAAGATAAAAAGGCGAAATTTAAACTAAAGAGTTCCCTTACCCTCATGCTCATTACTATAGAGTATCTCTTCATTTTCCGAATCATACTCAAACTCCCTCATACTAGCAGCACTCTGAGGTCTCTGATGAACTTGCTGTATGAAATCCTCCTCATCCTCCTCATCCTCACACCACGGTAAATGTCGTCCCAGAGCTCCTGGCGCTCTCGATGAAATCGTCCCATCGGGAGAAAGCGATCGAGAAAGCGTCAGCTTACTAAAATCAAATCTCCCCGCCCGATTTCGTAGTTGAACTTTCGAGCTGGAATGTAGGGGATGCGGCGGAAGTTCGGAATCCAACTACGGAAGGAAGGGTTGGCGGTTGGAGGCACTTCCAGTGAAAGACTGTTGCATATTTCGATAGGGAGTTCGACGGAAAGGCTTTGACTAGAAAAAATTAATGGCTCAAGCCTGCTATTATTGAACGACTTACGACTATCCCTGAAAACCCGTGACAGAGTTTAAGCTTACAAAGGTAGCCTAATTGAATAAGAATTCATACGGCCTCGGTATCACTTACATCAACGGAGATCCAATACTCAACAGCACGTCAAGTCCGCAAGAAATTTGCACAAGTCTGTATTCACACCGTCAGGATATTGTTCTAAATATCGTTACGTTAATTCCAAATCAAAATCCCGAAATCTTTACCGGCACGTCCATGAAAGCCGGATAGTTCTACTTTCACCAGTTCAAACGAGTGCTCCATAAAGATTTTCTGTTTTATAACCGAAGATGTGATTCGACTACGCCGGTTGTCTTGGCTTCGGTCCCTCTCAGGATACCATCTTCTGATTCAAAACTAGCTTTATACCTTGAATCTATCAAATAATTAATATCACGTTTTTCGTCATGGTAAAGTTGCAAATATCAACTCACCTTTCGTCGAAGATTGTTTCGAACGTCAAGTCACCTGCATCGACTCTCCAATGCAAACCGTCTCCTAGGAAGACTAGCTCTCATCTCAATCGACGTTCCTGCTCCCCAAAAGTCCGATGGGAAAGTCTCCATATTCTCGACAAAAACGGCTGTCGCGGGGTTCGGAAGGGTCGGATTGGGTTCACGACGGTTATCCAAGCCGTAGCCTCTTTGACCTTGAACATAGAATCATGACGATACTGATACAAGAACTGCACAACTCTGCGACAAAAAAAAGCACAAAAGCCAACGTTAATATAAATTGTTTTAATAAATCCCCAACCCAGTGACAAGAGTAACGAATACTCGCTGTCTGGAACTTGAACGAACTGGGGAGTGTTTTCTGGGAGCTTGAAAACGAACGAAAACGTGGTCTTTTCGTTTTTTGGCGAGTCGAAATCCATTCTCACTGGGTCCTTCACCGCATGCGAGGGGGTGTATTCCTTCCTGAAAAACATGCTTGAGAGACAAGCAACTTCGACTAAACGATTCCCCACGAATGTTCAACTCTACAACATCAGTGAAAAGTGGTGTGCAATAAACCATACCTTCAAGTCCATCCAACTCCACGGCGATCTCACCAAGCCGAACCATGCTCTTGTGATAACACTCGACTTCAAGGTATCCGTACAAGTCACCGCCAGCGACAAACGTTGTGGATCCAAGATGATTCCACTTTTAGGTAGGAGCATTTTCCAGTACTCGTCGGGTTAGGGTTAAACGCCGAGTTTAGGGATATTGAATCCAGGAAACGGGCTTGTGGTCGAGATACACACTGTAAGAGGAGTTGGACGGGACGTTGATAAAGGAGGGGAGGAAGTTTTCATCATCTCTCTAGGGGATAAGGGCGACGACGAGCTCCGTTGTTTTTAGTCATTGATGAGAAGTGAACTTGAAAAAAACGAAAACGGCTCTTGGATCACTGGAGACGAGATGTTGAGAATGGGCTTGTGTGGTTGCTTGGATCACTTGGCTTCCGCTTCGGATCGTTCCCCACCAAAGCGCTGACACCCACTGACGATGAACGATGCCCACCTTGTTCAGATGTGCGCGGTTTCGGACTTGAAAAAATCACAGGTGAGCGGCAGCTCTTTGGAAACTCCGACATGGACTGAGTTGTATAAATTTTCCCCAGCCTCTTTGTGAACACAATATAAGACTACACCACATGGGCTCGAGCTCAATAAAATCTATATTCGTACGGTCGTCTTGCGGCAGACCATTATAACAAGATACTTCCAAATCGCGTTGGCAAAGTTGATGGGTGTGAAAAAAAATAAAAATAATAAGAAATCATAACAGACCGGAGAAAGGATGATGCAAAGAGTG
Source organism: Chytridium lagenaria (assembly GCA_025449115.1). Taxonomy (NCBI): domain Eukaryota; kingdom Fungi; phylum Chytridiomycota; class Chytridiomycetes; order Chytridiales; family Chytridiaceae; genus Chytridium; species Chytridium lagenaria. The sequence continues at coordinate 270,531 of JAHLKC010000010.1, read as the reverse complement.
GGAGACAACAAAAAGCAAACAAAAGCGAAAAGACGGTAAAGCAAAAGAAAAAAATACAAAGGATTCGACTTTAGCAACAATATACGGGAGAGTGAAGCAAAAACAACAAATTTGTGGATGTACTAAACAGACGAGAAAACGACGCAGAACGAAAAAACGAAAAGGTAACAAAAATGACACAGATAACGAACATATAAAATAGGGGTTACGAAAAATAAGGCAGAGCAAAAAAAACATATGCCAGCTGGCGCAACATATCATGTGAAAAATTCCTCCACCATAGCAGGGTTTCGACAAGCACGATAAGCCTTTCTGATGCCTTTTCATCTCCCCAAAGCGCCGCACGTTCATACACTTGATGGCTTCAAACACATCCTTCTTGCAGCCTTGTCCAGTCTCAAAGCATTGGGCAAGGGCAACATGGCTGTAACGGAACTGAGTAGACTGTGTTAGCGTATAAAAGATTGAAAAATGGACCATAATATCAAGGAATGCCGGGCTATTAAAAGAATTGTCATCACCACTGGTAGCAGCCCTTTCGTACCATAAATGCCTCTTCATTGTTCACTTCGCAGCTCTACCTTGACGTAAATGCAATGCTAAACGCGTCTGAGCTCGAACATGACCTAAACATCAAATAAAAAAGGTTAATACAAAAAAAAATACCACCAAATAAACATCAAGCATGATAACAAAGCACAAAACTAAAAGCTCACCTTGTTCGGCCGCCAACCTCAGCAACTTCACCGCCTCCTTTTATTCCGCTTCACCCCATTCCCCTCCGAATACAAAACCGCAAATTCGTCCACGCCCTAAAGCAACCATATCATCAGCAAAAGAAGTCATCTCAAAAAAATCCCCCAGCTAATAGTACTCCCACACATTCCCATATTTCGCACTGATATTGTACCAGTACACCGCCTTCGTAGATTTTTATCAGTGCCAATCCATCCTCATACAAATGTCCTAATGTGTTTGCGCCAGATCGTTACCCCCAATGCGCTGAGACGTATCCATTTAAACGCTTCTTCCTCGTTAATGGGAACTCCGATGCCGTTCCTGTAGCAGCCAACCAAGGCTGAGTTGGGCTATAAAGCATGTTAGGACGTGCGGCCAAAAAAATAAGTCCAAAAAAAAGGTCGAGTCGATATCATACCAGGTGCATGTCCAAGGGTCGAGGATTCGTGATAAAGTTTCACAGCCTTTAAAAAAGAATGCAATTCTCAGCACATCCGCCGATAATTCGACAAAACAAATCAAGTTCTTACCTTCTGCTCATCAATCTCCGTTCCAATCCCATACTGATGAACAATACCCAACGAATGCAACGCAAATGCATTCCCAGAAGCCGCCGACCTCTTATACCACTCACAGCCATAGTCTCATCCTTTTCAACCCCAATCCCATATTGATAAGCATGTCCAAGATTATGCTGCGCCCTGGAGTGTCCTTGAATCGCAGCCTTTTGATACCAAAAAGATCCTAGCTCTTCATTCTTTTCCATACCAATCCCTATGAGAATATGTTAGGTTATGTACATTATGAAAAAAAGGGACGAACCGTTTTGGAGACAGAAACCAAGGTTGCATTGGGCCCAGGGATAGCCTTGCTCAGCTGTAGGGACAAGTAGGTATTAGTGTTGAGTAATGAACAAGATTTATAAATACGTACCAGAAAGCTTGTACAATGCACAGCCTATAGACGGGAAAATATGATCACGGTTGGAAGAAGTTTTCAGTTAGGAACGAAGGGAGAGAAAATCACGTATCAAGTAAACTATAAAGTTAAAGAAACATACCATCCACTCATCCCTATCCACACCCAGACCTTCTTCATACATGTATCCCAAGCTATTCTGCGCATAACAATTTCCCAAATTCGCCGACTTGACATACCACCGAATAGCCTCCTCCAAGTTCTTGTCAACTCCAATTCCTTCTTCATAGCAATGAGCCACATTGTACATAGAAACTACATTCATTAGAATACAAATTCGACAATCATTGATAGTGCTCACCTGATTCCCCACGTTGTGCGGCGCTCAAGTAGAGTGAAAAAGCCATCTTCTCATCCTTGTCTACTCCAAAGCCTTCCCCATAACAGTAGCCTAGGATACCTTCACCTCGAGGTTGCCCAGCGGCGGCAGATCGTTTGTAGTAGACGACAGCCTTTACCGGATCTTTTGGGACGCCAACACTACACAAAGTTGCGTTAATAAAAGTAAACCGGAAATTCGATCTTAATGTAAAATAAATAAAAACTTACCCATCGTGATAACAAACACCAAGAGCGTACTCAGCTATAAAAAATTTGAAGTTAGATCCAAAACCTTTAAATCTACGCACCAGACGCAAAGCCATGCTGATCCGCAGCCTTGATAAGCCATTCAACAGCAGCAACTCCCTGCTTCTGCACCATCTTGATCCACTCTTCAGCTTCAACACGATCAATCTTTACCGATGGACGACCATATCTCCGCAGGAAAGAAAGTCGGGCGCCAGCTGACAGAACAGATTAGAAATTCAGCAAAAGAAAAGTAAAGGGCCATAGAGTGCTCACCTAAGCCATTGCCTTTCACAGCCGCAGCAAGGTAGAGTTTCTCGGCAGCTTTAAAATCCTGAGAAGTACCGATGCCAAACTCCAAGCAAAACCCAAGAACAGCCTATATATATCAAAAGTGGAGGAATAATTGACAAGGTAAGGATAGCGCTTCATTAAATCCAGAGACTCTAAAAAATATCGATGCCGTACCTGTGCCTGTACGTGCCCCTGATGATAATTTGCCGCCCTTTGTAGCATCCTGAATCCTTTACTTTCATCTCTCGGTTCCCCTTCTAATCCAAATAGATGCCTTTCAGCCACCGCATACAGATCGTCGGCAAGGTTCGAAATATGTCCGAAAGGCGGAGAGGCGTGGTAATTATGATGATGGAGAAAATGCGGATGATGATGCGATGTAAAAGGATGTTGATGATGCGGTTGGGCGAGAGCGTATTGAAGAAGTGATGACGATGTGGACGGACCGAAAGTGAAAGCGTGTGGCGGCGAAAATCGGGTTTGAGTTTGAAATGCGTTGGAGGAGGGCGATGTGGAAGCTGTTTGGAAAAAGGGATGCTGGTGAAGGAGGACGGTGAGGAGTTTCGTGGGATGCACTGGTGGACTTTGAGGTGCCGATAAAGATGATCTGCCGTCGCTTGATGGTGAGGCATTCATGGTCAATCTTGCGGTTTCACCGGATCCGGCTTGCTGCTGCGTTGATGTTGATGATGACAATGATACGCTTGATAAGGGAGATGTTATTGGAAGGGAGGCGGGGATTGAACAGGGTGAGCTACTGGGTGAAACCGATGAAGACGATGCAGGTGTGGGGAGATGATGGTGAGAGGAAGACAAAATGCGGTGGTGTGATGTAGGAAACGAATCAGCAGAGGCGTGACGGCTTGGAGTATTGATGGTGATGTGAGGGGGGAAGGCGCTGATTGTGAGGAAGAGACCAACATGGTGGCAAGCGATGGCAAGCGGTAGCTGGTGTCTGGAACGTCAGATGCTGGAGAAATTGCTTCCATTGCAGCAGAAGAAAGCTCCTCATCCTCCTCATCTGCAGACGGTAACGGTTTTAACGAAATAATGACCTCCTTCATAGCCGTTGCCGTTGATGAATCCTCAGATTCATCATCCAGTTTTTCAGCCTCCTGTCCGTCAGAGCTTGAAGTTTGTGCATCCGGGTGTGCCTTGAAGGAGCTGATCCTTCTCAGCAAGTCGAAACCAGGCATTCGACAGCTTTCCTCCAGTTCCAGCTTGAGAGAATCCTTTTCCTGTGCAATTGATCCCGCCGGTGGTGTTCCAAGCCTCGACAGTTCTATTAAGGGATCCAGTGCTGCCAGGTTTCTTTTCTATAAAATATAAAATGCCAACTCTTTTTTTTTCTTTCTCCCTCTCTCTATCCAACTGATGGATATGATATGGAATGGGGATATGGGATGGATGGATGGATGGGTAGGAATAGGATGGAATGAATGAAGGAATGGAATGATGGATGGATGGATGGAAGGATGGATGGAATGTACTGATGAACTGAACTGGACTGTAATGAATGAATGAATGAATGATGAGGGATGGTTTCAAAAAGAAAAGATGACAAAAAAATTGACACTTGCTGGAGGGACGTCATACAGAGAGAGACAGACAGTAAATAAATCAGTAAATAATAATATTATTAATAATTAGTAAATAATATATATAATATAAAATAAATAATAATTAATCATGTAACACATGATAAATGTTTATGAATAAAACAATAATGTGAAACACAACTGAATTTTATTAAATATTTATATTACCAAATACAAAACACACAACAAATACTTTGATGTGCACATGTATTATATGTGATATGTAGGTAAATACACAATAATGTACATTCCTACACAACAAATATTAATACACACATTACATATAAAAATATCTTTACATACATATTCAAAAATAAATTATTATTATTATTAATAAAAACAATCATCATCTATCTAATCATCGCTTTACTTGCTTTTCAAGTTTGTTTAAAATATTGTCAATCTGTGCCGAAAACACTGTATCATTTTGCATAAAAAGTATTTACATCAGTCATTACTTGATATTAAATGGGCATTTTGTTACAGGAAAAACAACAGGTAATAAACTGAAGGTGCAAGACTTTATAAAGAAATCTTAACAAACCTGGCTGCCCGCGCCGTGTCTTCTTACCAAACGCTCTCTGATCTCGCTTTCGGCCAGCATAGTATTGTTTCCGCGCTTCTTCCTTCTCCTGCCTTGCACGCTCAGCCTCCTCACGGTCCTTTTCTTCGCGATCAGCCTTTAAACACACGAAAATATGAGTAATTTTATTGTCAGTCAAGCAGGCTAAAAATGATTAAATATAAAGCCCACCTTATTCTCACGCATAGCTTTGGCAAACGGGTTCGGTTTGGCTTGTCTGGCTGGCTTTTGACGCTCCTTTTTCTTCTTTCCATTCTTTAAAGCGCCCTTTTTCCCTTTCGGTACATCTTCATCATCACCTTCCTCTTCGGAAGACGTGTTCATCAAATCTTCTTCATCCTTTTCGCTATTCTCGTCCTCAAGTTGCTCCTCATCTGCCTGCGTGTCGGCCTGTTCCTCTTGAGTTTCTAATTGTTTCATGTAAATGAATAAGGATTAGGTTCACACAGGTTCTTATCTACGTACTTTGGCCATGTCTCGACTTCTTTGCCTTCTGATAGTCGCCAACGAAGAAAATGGAACAACGAAACGTATTGGAGTAAGCGACCAAAGTAGAGATATCAAACAAAAAACATCAGTGCTACGAACCGAACCAAATGCATCTACTTTGGCAGTCCCGCCCTGATCATGTTTTCCTGATTTTGCCGCCAATTCCTCGTCATCGTCTCGACGAAGGTGGGCGTAAGGATCCGGAATATCCTCAAGTCTGAGCTTCCTTTGGCCTCCGCTTTTGGCAACCCGTCCGCCATCCGTTGATCTTCGTGGGTCATCATTATCAACATCCCGCTTCTGCATCCGGCGATATGATCGCTTGATATTGAGTTTGGCATTGACGGTCCTTTGCCGGTCCTTCAGTTTCTCCTGGACGTATCGGTTCATGGTTACAGAAATTAACCCTTCTTTTTTTTTTTTTTCCTGTCTGAGACAACTTGTTTTTGACAGTTGCTTGCAAAATGGAGGACAACACCTATCACCTTCTGAAGACAACATAGGCGACTCGGAAACATTTGATGATGGTGGATGGCCATGAGTTTTAAAAGTAGGTTCCTCTTCTTTGTAAAGGGTGATTTAGGGTAATTGCCACTTGCAATGGTCAGTCTTGGCAGTACACCGCTGTATCCAATGTATACGTTAGATACAATCATTCTTTCACTCCATCATTGCGTGAATCCTATCAATACCGTTCCTTGTTCATCAATCCTGTTCTGTGTGTGTCTGGTGTTTTGCATGCAACCGCAAATTTTCTTGACGGGATGGCATTCGAGAACAAATACCGATGGCGGAGGTCCGACAAGCAAGGCGCGTGCTTCATCTGCAGTAAGTCTGATTTCAAATGTCATTCCGTTCTTGCATATACATGATCTACCTTCAATGTACAACACCTCTTCCTTGAAAACTTTTTTGGATTCACCCTGGGTACCTTGGAGACATCAAGCTCTTTTGAGCAGGCGACATGCCTCCATCTTTTGCTTCTTTTCCTACGTTGATAAATAAACTTACTTACTTTTCTTCTTGATGTTTTCTCGTCATTATCATCCTTGGGAATATCCACTTTTTGAAATCTATCCAGGCAAACTTAGCGCAGAAGTTTTCGTAAGCGGCGAACATGCAGATTGGTTCTACGTCTGCCTCTCCCACATCCAAGACCGTCAATTCTGCAAGCCCGTCGATCCTCTCCCCGTTTCCGCACCCTCATCCGCACCTTCCTCCGCCCCCTCCTCTCCTGCCATCCCAGCGAAAACCGCTACCCTCCCTGGCGCCTTCCCTGAAGCCAAAAAGGACACCACATCAGGATCTCCTGATCCATCTGATAACAAGGAAAAGAAGACACCGCCACCACCACCTGTTCCTGCGGGCCCTAAATTCTTTATTTTGCATGATAACTTTTACTTTTTGAGACAGAATGAGAAGGCGAAAAAGGCGGCGGTGAAGGAGAAACAGGCAAAGTTGTCGGCGTTGCAGAATGTGGTGGTTCCAAAGAAGACGCCTGGAGGGTTACCGGAGGCTTTCCGGGTTAATTGGAAGGCTTGGGTGTATTGTTCTTTTTTTTATAATAATATGGACCATTACGTATTTTACTTGATAATACGGTGGACATAGCTTCGTGTGGTTTTTTTAAAGCGGTTGAATTTGTTCAATTCGTTTGCTTAACTTCAGAAAGAACGTATTATATGAAGTGCGCATCTAGATTTGTGTTATTAAAAAGATTTTGTGTTTAACGAGTGCTATGTTCTGCCGGGATATGATGGAGGTGATGTCTGGCTGAGGTGGTGTTTTGGCTATAAGAGCTGAGATCCCCAAATGTCGAGTGATAATTAGCCGATTCGCTCTCAATGACATTGTATGAGAAACAAGTCCAAAGCACCCGATTCGACGTGGAAAAGTCATCATGCCTTCTTTGATTCCCCCTCGCCAGGATTATATACCTCCTGCTTCAACGTGTATAATTGACCTAATCACAGTAAATCAACACCGATTCAAAGTTGGCAGAATAGAAAAAACCAGTATAAATGAAATTCAATCGAATAAAAAACAAAGTATAAGCCCGCAAGAAGAAAAAACACACCTATTTGATCATCACTTAGTGCTTCAAATTGATCCTTGTTGAGGTTTTTCCCAAATGCAGACTCCGGATCATCCACATGCAACACATGCGCATCGACAACTTGAGAGGCCAGCATTTCTCTGTACATTTGCCATTCCTTGATAAACATAGTCACGAATGTTTGGTCGGCTTTCCGATGACGGGCCCACTACATTTCCAAACGCAACAATCGTATGAGGGACGCAAACAACCCAGTTTAGATTTGGCATTTAATTTTATAATAAAACACACAGAAACGAATCGTTCAAGAAAGGAAAAATAAGAATATATTACCTCGTCCTTAATATACTTGTTTCCCATTAACCGAAGCGCAGGGGGAAGCTGCCGATGCAATCTCCTAATATCCCTGTAAAGACCAAGTTTCGCAGCAGCGTTCATTGTGATTTTGATCTTTTCGCACAAGACAATTTCAAGGCATGGTGAGTTTGATGTTTGCCGCAGCGGACATGGAAAGACTCACCCGGTTTTCTTTAGACCGACTACCCTGACGAAGCAAACAGAGGCGACGAACCCTTTGTCGAGGAGTTTCATAGCGGGGATATGGATACGGATGAACCGGTTGTGACTGACGCTGATGGAGTGCCGCAGAAGAGACCTGGGGATGGGGAAGGAGGAATAGGGGTGAAGAGGGTGAAGATGGAGGATGATGAGGAGGATGTGCCGCTGGCAAGAATGAATGGGAATGGGATGAATGGGATGACGGGGGGGAAGTCTGTGCCTGGTGGGGGGATTGGGAGAGGCGAAGGTGGAAAAATGAAGAGGGAGCAAGGAGATGTGGATATGCAAATTAAAACAGGTTAGTATTGGATATCATAGTTGTTTCTATTGTTTTTTAGGGGGAGGGCATCTTGGGTTTTTTAGTAGTTTTATTCAAATTTATTGTCACTCGGCGATCCAGCGCGTACAATATACTTTTTCATTTCCTTTTTCCTCATTTGAAAGGTTTTGGCTACGTGCTCTCTTCATTTAAAATTTATACCTTACTTATCGCATTTTTTATAACTTTATGGCAGATGTAGAAATAATATCTTTAAAAACACCACCAATACCCGTACCAATATCTAAGACTCCAACTTCACTCGTTCCTGCCACCTCAACAACCCCTGCTACCACCGCCGCAGCCCCCGAAGAATTACCAGGAGAAGAAGTAAGACTTGGTCCTCTCCAATTCTCTATCAATGTGCTATGTGCTCAAATATCGACGAGCAACGCTAACCAAAACTTTCTCTAACCTCTAATAGAAAAAGAAGCCTTCTCGCGCTCAACAAGAGGAAATGGAAGGAACAATTCAATTCCGTGTTGTCCTTCCCGACAAATCCGACGAGTCCATGATTCTCTTGACAGGGTTGAAAAACATCTATCAAAAACAATTACCGAATATGCCGAAAGAGTATATTGCTAGGCTTGTTTACGATAGGTAATTTTCCAACATCTCGTTATAGGACACTTTTCTTTACAATTTTCGTCTGGATTGTTTTTTGACGTTGAATCTTTTAGAAATCACGAGAGCATGGCGGTTGTGAGACCACCTTTAAAAGTTGTTGGAGGAATCACGTATAGACCGTTTATATCGCGAAAGTTTGCGGAGATTGTGTTTTGTGCCATTGCCTCGACGGAGCAAGTCAAGGTAATTGTCATTCTTTACAGGATTCTCGGAATTTCAATTATTATATCAATGAAAGTTAACCAAATGCCTTTTTTAGGGATACGGTGCAAGACTTATGAGCCATGTAAAGGATTACGTTCGGAGCGCATTGGATCTTTGGCATTTCTTGACGTATGCAGATAATTTTGCTATTGGGTATTTCAAAAAGCAGGTGAGGATCTTGGCATTCTACATTGTTCGCGATCCATTGCATCTTTTTCTTGTGTGCTCTTGGATTTTGTTTTGATGGTTAATTTGGTTCATCAGGGGTTTACCACGGAAATATCATTAGAGAAACCGATTTGGGTGGGATATATCAAGGATTATGAGGGTGGAACTTTGATGCAGGTTAGTTTATGAAGCTTACTCTTTGCAACTTTTGTGTACTTACTTTTCCTATCTTTTTAGTGTACGATGGTCCCGAAAGTGAAATTCTTGGAGGCACCAGCCATTATTGCAGCTCAAAGACGGGTAAGTACATTTGATTTGATTGTTCATGTCATGGCATCGAATGCAATCTGATTTCTTTTAATTATATTTAGGCTGTGAGAGATCGGATACGTCAGTTTTGAATCCCGTCGTAGTATACCGGGGCCTAGAGGCCTTTAAGAACGGCGAGATGACGGTTGATCCCGAGAATATACCAGGATTGAGTAAGTGGTCTTTCGTATGTTATTTTTGTCTTATTGCTATTACAATGCTTAATTTGGATTTTTTTTATTATATTTGAATAGAGGAAGCAGGATGGACACCGGAAATGTACAAATTGTAAGATACTTTTTGTTTGCTCGTTTTTTTTGTAACATATGTATCATGCTTTATGTATTGACATTTTAAATTAGGGCATCTGTTGCTCAACCTCGACCAAGAGGTCCACTGTACACTCTTATGAAAACGCTGGTTGCCGAAATGCAGGTCTGTCATTTCCCCTGACCTTACCCCAAATCCTCGATTGAACTTTTCCATAGGAAAACCCCAACGCGTGGCCATTTGTCGAACCCGTCTCTGGCGTCGCAGATTATTATACAATTATCAAAGAACCCATGGGTAAGATTACTTTATCCGATATAGTCTTGAACTTGAAACCTTTTAGACATCAGCACGCTCAGTAGCTGCGTTGAGAATGATGAATACAAGACCTTGAAAGAGTTTACTGATGACGCTGGCAAGATTTTTATAATTGCCGGATGTACAATGAAGAAGGTAGGTTCAACTTTGTCTTTTACGCGTTTGAATGCTGATGGTATTTTATTTAGGGACAAATTACGTCAAGTGTGCGAATAAATTGGAGAAATGGTTTAAGGAACGGTTGAAGTCACTTCAGTCTGAGATGGCAATATATCAATAGAATAATAATTTGGAGGTAATTTACTCGTGAAACGAAACGGCTTGTATTTGTGGATGGTGTCAGCGTGATGAGGGAATTGTGTCGGGGTTACCTGAAAACTTTTAGATCACGGCAAAGCTTTATGCTTACATAGACGAAGGGAGCTATAGCCTCGTAACTCCCACGTAAGAATTCCAACAGCGTCTGAAATTCGTCGCGATAATGTAAAATATATATCGGAACATCTAATGTATGCTTCTCATGAATGCTAATGTCACATTCTCCGACAAAAGTCTCATAGTAAACGTTGGTGGTTATTGAAAATTTGACTCGAAAAAAAGTCCAGACCGCAGTTTACCATTATTGACGAGAGAGGCTCATCACAACCATGACCTCTCAACTCCCGCGTAAGTAGTTCACCAAAGTGCATCTCTCCCCATCTACGATTCAATGGCGATATAGTTGTTTTGGTGCATGATGGATCCGAATGCATGGATATTTTATATTGAGACACTAATGTCACATTCTGCTTTGCTTTGTCCACAGCCAACCTGTTGAAACTCTTTGCGCCCCGTCCGCCTCTCCAGTACCTCGCCCCTACCGACAAAGACCCAGCGACAAAACGAGTCCCCGTGCTTTCTGGTCTGCTTTCTTGAAGCGAGGTGAAGGTCATGACGCTGATTATGTGCCAACGGATTCCGTAGCTGAGAAAAGGAGGAAAAAGTATGACGGTTTAAACAGTCGTTTCTTTTTTATTGACAGAGGGTTTGTTTTTAGGTTATGGAGAGAGAGAGGAAGGCAAAGGAGAATGTGGAAGCTGGACTTGCTGTTTGGGATCCTAGTAGTGATCCGAATGTGATGTCGGACCCTTATAAGACTTTATTTGTGGGGCGTTTGAGTTATTCGACGACGGAAAAGATGTTGAGGAGAGAGTTTGAGCAGTATGGACCAGTTTGTGTGTGAGTGACAAAAACAAACTCTTCAGTTAATTCTGTAAACATGCCGGCTCTTACCATATTTAATTATTTTAGATTCGAATTGTTCATGATACGACTCAAGTGGATAAACCGAGGGGATACGCGTTCATTGAGTTTGAGAGGGAACGGGATCTGACGGCTGCTTACAAGGATGCGGACGGGATCAAACTTGATGGAAGACGGATTGTTGTGGATGTAGAGAGGGGACGAACTGTGAAGGGGTGGAGGCCCAGACGTCTTGGAGGGGGACTTGGAGGGACGAGGAAGGGAGGGCCGGAGGTGAATCAGAGGTTTAGTGGAAGGGATCCTGCGTTGGGTGGGGTTAGTGGAAGCAGTGGTGGGTCTGGAGGCTATAGTGGGGAGGGGGGTATGATAGGAGTACGAGTAGGGGGGAGGGTATAGGGAGGAGAGGGGAGGGTATGATAGAGGGTATGATAGGGGTGGGTATGATAAGGGAGGGTACGATAGGGGAGGTGGATACAAGGAGGAAAGGGGAGGTTATGACCGTAGGGGCGGTGGTGGTGGTGGTGGTGGATATGACCGTGGAGACTCGTTCAGGGATAGGGAACGTGACCGTGGCGATAGAGGAGACCGAGGGTATGACAGGAGAAGGAGCAGGAGTCCTCCGCGAAGAAGGGATGATCGATGAGGAATTCTTACCCTCTTTTATATTTTCTTTTTTCGCTGTCTATCTATTGGTAGCATTATGTGTGAATGTTTTCTTTTGATGAAGGTTCTTTTTCATGTTCAATGATATACATTTTTTTTTGATGGAAATTGTGATTGTTGAGAAAGACTCTTTAAGTATTAGTAAGGATTTTGAGGATTTGTCGTTTGATCCTGGACAAACCCTTTCAAGAAAGTTGATGGATGGAACAGTTGGCTGAACTCCACGACGTAAAGTAACTTGAAGTTTCCCTTTTTCGCTTTAACGGCTCCCCATCGCCATCTTCTGAAGAGCAAAGAACATGGATTAATCTTTGTCATTAACTTTATTTGAAATTGGATCCCTTTTTTCTTCTCGGCAATGCTGATTACGGTTTATTTCATCGTCCCAGGAGTCTCACGACTGCCGTTGAGGACAAGAAAACCCAAATCATCTCTTTAAGTCTCGACAAAGAAAAGAAAGATGTCCTCCTTTCTGAAATGGTGACCGAGCGCAAAGTCCTTGAACAAGAGCGGGATTCCCTGTTACAGCTGTTATCGTCTGTTCAAATGGATCTAGAGGAGGTCTGTTTTCCATCTTTCCACCTTTATTAGTGCGTTTTCTTGGTTGGACTGATGGATATGTGATAGATTATTGAAGCTGAACGAGTGTTGATGACGTCGAGGGATGGACTTGCAAAAAGGATTGAGGGAATGAGGGAAAAGGATTTTGAACCTCTGCGACAGGCGACGGATAAATTGAGATTGAAGCATGGGTTGAAACCTGTGAGTTCTTTACAGGATGATCTTGATAGAGAGATGTTTCGGTAATTATGAAACATCCACCCTTTGTAATGTACTTACGGTTTTGGTGGTTAGACTACTAAGCGAGCATCGGGAACGGTGGCGTGATACAGGGATTATATCAGAGGAATCACCGGGTGCGTCTCCGAGAGCGGAGCAGAGTCCGCAGACGGCGACTCGTGGGGCTTCAAGCAATGGGACAGAAAAAAGGGGGAGGAAGAAAGCCAGACATTGAAACAAATCCTCTTCACCACCAATGTATATTTTTATTATAACTTTGATTGAATAGCAACAAAAAATATAACTCTACCCATTTTACGGTGTTGATGAGAGCCTTTTTTTCTCTTCCTTTTAGGTGTTTAATGGGTGGGTGTTGGACGCTTTTGTTGACATTGGTTTGTTGGAAATTTTTGGGACTATTATTAGAAACGAAATGTCGGGACTCATGAACATGCTCATTGGGAAGAAGCTATCCCCTGAAGAGCAGGTAACAACTATCTCTCGAGTACTTCACCGGCGACTCTGTGGGAGTCTCTCCATTCCGCTTTTACAAGCGCAAGGCTTGAAAGCCACTTAACATGTTGTGTATTAGATACTGGGATCTCAAATTCTTTTGGAGCTTCGGAGTTTGCGTCGAAAGTGGACCTGGAAGATGTTGGGGTAGATGGACGGGTTTTTAAAAGGCTTACTGGATGAAGGAGTGAGAAGAACTTTTTTGGGGTTAATGGTGGGATGGTCAAAGTTGAAGTTTGAAGATTTTGTTGGGAGGTGGTGGATACCGAGAGTGACGATCCTGAAGTTTTCAAACAGGAATAGTGCTACATGAAAACCGCCAGATTCAAATACCCAACACCCCAATTCATAAACTTATTTCATGGGAAATTCATCTTAACCCATTTCAACACCCCATCCATTTTTAATATACTTTCTCACATTACAACCCTTCCTCCCACTTATACCCGGTATCCTTCCCTATCCATTTTCCGCATAGGTCAAGAAATGGCGTCAATCCATTCGCACTCAAGAACGCGAACTCGACAAACAACTGCGCGGCATCGAATCCGAGGAAATCAAAGTCAAACGCAACATCAAGCAGGCCGCGAAACGGAACGACGTGGCATCATGCAAGGTATTCCCCTTCCTCATTTTTCTTCCTCGCCTTTCTCTAATATGATATTTGGGGGAAAAGCTCCTTGCTCGAGAAGTTGTTAGAAGCCGGAAAGCAAAAGATCGGCTTCATACGTCGAAAGCACAGCTGAATTCTTTGGTGATGCAGTTGCAGAATCAGCTTGGTAATCTTTCTTATTTTTAACTGGTGGTGAATGAGAATGCTGATGTGTTTTGCGGGGGTAGCTGCTGCAAAGGTGACGGGGACGTTGAAGAAATCGACAGAGGTGATGAAACTTGTGAATGGGTTGGTCAAGTTACCAGAGATCAATATGATTATGCCAGGAAATGTCAAAGGAGATGATGAAGGTGCCGTATTTTCTCTTTTTTCTACTCGCCATTCTGGTGTGGTCATTATAAGGTTTCTTGTTGTTTCTTATATAGTTTTTTCTTTTTCTTTTTTTTTATTTATATAGGCGGGGATCATTAGTGAGATGATGGATGATGCTATTGATACTATGGACGATGAAGGGATCGAGGAGGAAGCTGACGCGGAGGTGGATAAGGTATTGGGAGAGCTTACAGATGGTGAGTTATCATTTTTCCTTCAAAGTAACGTTTTCGCTTACCTTTATTTATTTATTTTCTCCAGGTCTTCTCACAGGTGCAGGGCCAGTTGGAGCATCGCTGGAGGTACATATCAAAAAGAGTTTTCTTTCTCGTATGATTTTAACGGTTTTTTGTTGCTTTCTTTTTTTTATTTTAGGTGGAGGAACCTGCGGTGGAAGAAGAAGAACCCGAGTTGGATGCGATGCAGGCAAGGCTTAGTGCTTTGCGGGGCAGCGTGAACCCATTACTTGCCCGTATCTCACAAACAGTTTTATTATAATTCAAAATCACTTGTTCCTTTTTCATCATCAAACTAGCATTGTTTTTTTTTAGTTACCCTGAATACTTTTTTTTTTTTTATAAAACAAAGGATTCCTTTTCTTATTACAGTTTGGTTTGACGTGTTGGTTAATTGCTAGCTTGAAAAAAGAATGAGTTTATGAGAGTAGGAAGTCAAGTAATGAAATCATCTTCCGACCAGCAAAGTCTAAGACGTTTACGCCCTTTATTACTCTAAAATCTTATCATTGAACGCCGAAAAACTGATAAAAGATCAAACAAAAAAAATTGTGTGTCAACGTCATCACACAATTGGTGTTGTCGGATCTCTTTTCGTAACAAATGTAATGAAATAAATTTTTTCTCATCAATCTTTTGTCGAGTCTCTCTCTCTTTGTTCACGGTTGCTTTTTTTTCTCTTTTCGCTCTATTCCCATCAATGGTGTTGTCGTTTGCACCGCGGAGAGGGGTTATGGCTGCCGCCGTTGCTGTTGCGGCAAACCAGTTGTCTGGACGGGTGAGTTTGGTGTAATTGGTTTGTGATAGTGCGATAGGGTACGATGGATGGGGATGGGGGATGTGGGCTTGCCAAGTGGATGCTTGTTTTGCATGCATGCATGCATGCATGCTTGCTTGCTTAAGAAGGGCTTTTTGATGGTTTGGAGGAGGTTGGTGCAGTGGATGGTTAATGGGCTTGCATTCTGTTGACAAGATGGGAGAAGGCATGGCATCATTGTGATCTTACGATTGAAACCGAAATGAATTGACGAAAGTATTGACATGTTATCTCCTTTCTTTATATTAGATGATGCCTGCCCTGTCACGTCCAGCCCTTTTTACCCAATGCTCCAACTACTCTTCCAACCCCTCCGCCTCCTCCTCGCATCTCCAGAGCGTCCAAAACCGTCTCCGTCGTCGGCGCAAGGCTCTCTTCCCATTCCCAGACCACCCCCCTCGCTTCCCCCTCGACAGCCGAAGACGCCGTTAACAACATTCTCTACAACACGCCCCCACAAACCCATCTCCTGTGACCCGTCACGTCCTCAACTGTCTCGTGTCAAACGAGCCCGGAGTGTTGTCCCGCGTGTCAGGGATTCTAGCTGGAAGAGGGTTCAACATTGATTCACTTGTGGTGTCCAAGACAGAGGTGCCGGATTTGAGTCGGATGACGATTGTGTTGAAGGGACAGGCGTCGACGATTGAGCAGGCTAGACGACAGTTGGAGGATTTGGTGCCGGTTTGGGCTGTGTTGGATTATACGCATGCGAGGATTATTGAACGGGAGTTGATCCTTGTGAAGGTGTCTGCGGTGCCGCATGAGCATGTGGCGGATTATGGGGATGAGGATGTGGAGGTCGAAGGGTTTGATTCGGAATCTGTGGAGGTAAGCGTTTTGTTTTTATTTGATGAGTGTTTCTGGTGATCTTATCAAAGTGATTGTATGGACTAAAGGTTTTTTTTTCCCTGTAGAGAAGGACACATGCCATCTCTCCGTTGATGGCAGCGAGTGCACACCGTCAAGCTGTGACTGAACTCGCGAAACTCTTTGGAGCCAAGGTGGTGGATGTCAGTTACGATTCTCTCTGTCTCGAGATGTGCAGCAAACCCGACAAGGTGGATGCTTTGCTCAAGTTGTTGAAACCTTACGGAATCATTGAGGCTACTCGATCAGGTAGGGTTACTTTTTCTTTTGGATGATTTTTTGATGTGATTATGACCTGACTTTAATTCTGTTAGGAATGATGGCAATGCCAAGGAGTCCTGTGGATGGATTGTTGTTTGAGGAGAGCGGGGAGGCGGCTGAGGATTCGGATGATGGGAAGGTGGATGCTTCCCAGCTTCCTCCCGGTTAAAAACGGAATAGTAAAAATAGTTTTACTTTGGGCGAGTCGAAATGGGGGGTGGGGCATTAATTGAATGCATGTGTTGAGGCTTGCGTTCGTTCACGTTATTTCCCCCCCCCCACCCTCAACCCCTAACATCCCATTCTTTTACTTTAATATTTTTTCTGTCTCGTGCCTCTTTTCTTTTTCTTGCGCTTGTTCTTGTTGGGAACCAAGATTTTGCTTTGTTTGGGATATGACAGAGTATTTTTTGTGAATTTTTTTCTCTTTTTTTTTCTTTTTTTATGTCCGTTTGGACTTTTTACGGTACTTTACATGATTGGGTGGATGATTTGCTGAAATAATCCACTCTGGGGGAGTTTATCCAAAGTTTGTTTTTTTTTGTTTGTTGTTTGTTTTTGAGCATTAAGGAATTGAAGTGAATGAATGAAAGTGGGTTCATTTTTTAGACACGAGATTGATTTAAAGGGTTTTAACCATCTGTTTGTGTGTAGAGAGGCTTTTACTCTTTTACAGCCCATCCCTTGATGAATATTAGTGTGCCAGAAGCAATTCAATAAATGCATATGAATTATAGAAGAAGAAGGAGTTGAATGCAGAATATAAATAATAATTAATAATAGAATAAAAGAATAAACAGGAAATGTATTTATTTAAATACATGTTTGAATAATTAAATAACATGGAGAGAAGACAATATGTAGTATTTATTATTGAATAACTACTAAATAGTTAATAAATAGATCAAACAAATGATATTTATTACATGTAGATTGATGTATAGATGTATATAGATATAGATTTAGATAGCATGAATTAAAAAGACAAGGATTATCCATTTATAGAAGAACACCATCTTATCAGTTAATATAATTTATTTTATTAAGAAAGAGAGGAGGGAAGAAAAGAGTGATACTCATTGTTGCACACAATCTAGAGATAAATAGATCTAAATGGTAGTACACGAATGTATGAATCACTAATAATAATCAATTAATCAAATCTTGAAATCTTTTTTTTTTTTTTTCTCTTTTCTTTCTGATTCAAATATTATTATTAATTAATAAATAAATAATAATTTAATTAGATTAAAATAAAAACGGCCCACCGCCCACTTATAATATACTATTAATTAATAACTAATAATAATAATAAATCATCATCATCATCATCATCATCATCATCATCATCATCATCATCATCTCCACAAAATTTTTACATTTATTAATTATATTTAACTGAATAAAATTATTTCAATTATTCGTTTATATAAAGCCCAGCAACTTTCCTTCCTCCCCGAGATTTTCTTTTCAACTCCACCTTCATCTTCACCTGACGGACTCGGCTTTGATCTAAACCTATATTCAAACAAACCCATCACATCCACATTCGTCAAACCTCTACCCAAAACACACTAGTCATGCACGCACCTACTCTCCTGCGCTCTGCTGCGCGCTCTTCAGCTATTGCTTCCCGTCTCTCCCTCATCCCTTCCACATCCCAGCGCATCTCATCCTCTTCCTTCTCTGTCCTCGCATCCTCAGCATCAGCATCATCATCGTCCTCATCAGCAACATGTCCCCGTCCTACATGCATGGTGAGTTACATTTTCTGAAACTCTTTTCTTGTTAAAGTTATAAAGTGCTTTGCGTGTTTGTTTGTTTGTGGGTACATGTGCATGCGGTGTAGACATTTTTAAACACTTCACACTCACATGCTCCACATCCACACATGCAGACTCTTTGATAGAGTTAGGCTGCGCTTTTGCTGATCTACCTTGTCCGAGCCATTCCTCCAATTTCCCTCTTTTTCTAGACTTTAAAAATTTTGTCGTCAAACCCAGTTGAATTTCTTTCGTTCTTGTTGATCATTGCCGTTATTAATGACTAAAAACAGCAGATCCAAAAGCGTGGCATCAAGACCTTGGACTTTGCGGGTACCCTCGAGACTGTGTGGGAGCGCAGCGATTTCCCCAAGGAGAAGCTCGCCCAGATCTTTGCCAAGGATGTCCTCGCCGTCATCGGTTACGGCACCCAAGGCATGGCTCAGTCTCTCAACTCTCGTGACAACGGCCTCAACGTCATTGTCGGTGTTCGCAAGGATGGTCACTCTTGGAAGCAGGCCCAGGCTGACGGGTGGGTCCCCGGCAAGACCCTTTTTACCATTGAAGAGGCTGCCGCCCGTGGTACCGTTATCATGAACCTCCTCTCTGACGCCGCACAAAAGGAATTGTGGCCCGCCATCAAGCCCCACGTGACCAAGGGCAAGACTCTTTACTTTTCCCACGGTTTCGGTGTTGTCTTAAGGAGCAGACTGGCATTGTGCCTCCCGCTGATGTCGATGTGTTTTTGGCTGCGCCCAAGGGTTCCGGAGCTACCGTCAGGTCTCTTTTCCTTGAGGTAGGGGTATCAACTCTTCCGTCGCCATTTTCCAGGATGTGTCTGGTAAGGCACGCGAGAGGGCGTTTGCCCTTGGTGTCGCCATTGGTTCCGGATACCTTTACGAGACCACCTTGTAAGTGAATCTATAGTTTGGTGTTTTATGAACCGTGTCTCATTTCCTCTTTTATTATCTTTTTTATATCAAAGCGAGAAGGAGGTGTTCTCTGACTTGACCGGTGAGCGTGGTGTCCTCATGGGTGCCATCCAGGGTATGTTCCAGGCTCAGTACGAGGTTCTCCGCAAGAACGGACACTCTCCCTCTGAGGCTTTCAACGAGACTGTTGAGGAGGCCACCCAGTCCCTCTACCCCCTCATTGGAGCCAAGGGTATGGACTGGATGTACGACAACTGCAGTACCACTGCCAGGAGAGGTGCCCTTGACTGGGCTCCCCAGTTCTACTCTGCTACCAAGCCCGTGTTTGAGGTGAGGCCCTTTGTTTTTGGTTATTATTCATGTTATATATTTGTATATTTGAAAGTTGATTTACTAAACTGTTTTCCTTTGTTTTATTAGCGCCTCTACGCTGCTGTTGCCAACGGCTCCGAGTCGCAGCGCTCTATCGATGAGAACGGTCGCCCTGATTACCGTTCCCGCCTCGAGGCTGAGCTCAAGGAGATTCGTGAGAGTGAGATGTGGCGTGCGGGTGTGACTGTCCGTGGCCTCAGGCCTGAGAACAAGTAAATGGACAACGGTTGTCCATTTGTGATTATGTTATTTTGATGGTTGAGAGAATGTACTCTATTTTGTTTTCTGATTTTGACTCTCTCATATCTGTGTGATTCTCTTTTTTTCGCCGTTGGAGGGTTTTTCATACCCTTTAATCCATTATGTATGGATATGTTCACTTTTTGCACTTTTAGACAGACAGTTGATAAATTTGGTTTTTTTTGATGACATTTGGGATGGTTTTCTTCAGAGTGATGTTTCTTTGCAGTCCCTCGATATAACACCCATGATATGTGTAAAGTGTTTTGTAGTTTTTGTTTTAATTCTCTGACTCTGAGATTGGGTTTGGATGGTGATGGTGATGACTGATGCTCACAAAGGCAACAAAAAATGCAATTGACAAGTAAACATGTTATATGATGATTATGGACTGCATTATTAGACTGCATTATTACGACTGTTGTGATACTAAGTATTTTTATATGTGTTTTGGACAATTCCTGATTTGTTTGACAAGTCCATTCATCAGTTCCATCATTAACCATCATCCATCAGACCCACACAAATGGCAAAAGGCGGTTCACCACCACCACCTCTCACTCACAACAACCCTCCATCCCGTCCTTCCTCCTCCCAATCCCTAAAACCATCCCGCTCTACATCCCCATCCTCTTCATCCTCCTCATCCTCATCTTCATCATACTACACACCCTCTCACAATGTCCATTCGTCGTCATCTTCATCCTCATCTCGACATGGTGTACACGCGATAGGAGCAATGGGAATCCATCATCGAAATCTTGATACATCCCGTTCATCATCTCGATCGTCCACCTCCACCATCCATCGTTCAACAAAAGAGATAAGGGTGGAGAGATACACAGCCTCCCTGTCACCATCCTCCTCCTCCATCCTCTCATCCTCATCGAAAACCTCAAAACATAGCAGTCCATCCCTCTCTCACAAATCTTTGGATAGTCGTTCATCAACACCTCGTCCGAGAGAGCCGTCAGAAGCACATTCACGTTCAACAGCGTCATCGTTGTCACGGAATAGCGTGGATCATGGTGCCGCTTCAGACTCTGTCGTCCGTCGTTCGGAATCACGTGTGAAAGAGACGCATTCACGACATTCAACAACATCGTCGTCACAGAGTAGTAATGACCGTATCATTGATCTTCGTGGTTCTGATACTGGGGAATCCCCTTTACCCCATCATGCTGAATCACGTGCGAGGAGTACGACGGATAGGCATTCACGGCATTCCACCGCTTCGTCGTGGTCACCAAACAGCGTGGATCACAGCGTTGGGTCGGAACGCGGGGAGGCTATACGAAATCAACCTGAACAACGGGCGAGAAGTATAAGAGAGACGACGGGGAGACGTTCAAGACAATCAACGACATCGTCGTGGTCACAGGGTAGCGTGGCCTATGCTACGGGATC
Source organism: Chytridium lagenaria (assembly GCA_025449115.1). Classification (NCBI taxonomy): domain Eukaryota; kingdom Fungi; phylum Chytridiomycota; class Chytridiomycetes; order Chytridiales; family Chytridiaceae; genus Chytridium; species Chytridium lagenaria. The sequence goes on along the minus strand of JAHLKC010000010.1, from coordinate 249,377 downwards.
AGAGGGTGGGAACCAGCACCCCAACGTCTGGAATCACGCGTGAAAAGTATCAAGGAGGGAACGAATAGGGATTCACCACATTCAACAACATCGTCGTGGTCACGGAGTAGCGTTGACTATACCACTGATCCTCATGGTGTATATAATGGGGAACCCATACCCCATCGTTCTGAAACTAGAGCGAAGAGTTCGATTGACAGGCATTCACGTCATTCAACCACATCATCGTGGTCACGAAACAGCGTGCATGCCACCGGTATAGAGCATGGGGAGTCCCTCCCCTATCATCATTTAGAACAACACAGGGAAAAGATGGACACTCCCGATTCACACAGAGAATCCAAAAACTGGTGGGACGATGAAACCTATGAAACGCGAGACGTCCATGACACCCAGCCCTTGAAGCGTGACTCCTCTTCCACTTCATCCATCAACTCCCTCCCTTCATCTGATTCCACCTCCTCCTCATCCTCATCTACAGAGCCACCCCCACGCTCACGTTCCACAACGCGTCCCCTACAATCCCTCGGAAACCTCTCCCACATTAGTGAACGCACAGAAGAGGATCTAAGATCCCAGGAATTGGCATCCACCAACGCCCTCGATGAATTCGCCACCGTCACAACAGGTTCCATGAACGTGTTGACAAGACGCGATGTCGTGTTACCACACACCTCCAAAATCACCCGTCACATCTCCATCGAAACCATCACCACCTCTCAAACATCACAACCCTCAACCACATCCACCCCACCACCTTCCCTCACCCCAACCAAGGCCGCCATCATCCTCCAATCCCACTACCGCGGCCACCTCACCCGTCGTCACCTCCACCACCTCCACACTTCTGCCCTCCTCATCCAATCCCTCTACCGTTCCCATCGCACCCGCGTCCAGCTCCACCATCAACGCGCTCTCACCGCATCCCTCAAAACCTCCGACACCCTCCTCGCGTCCACCCGCGACCGGCTCCGTCGCAACGAAAAGGAACTCCGTGATCTCAAGGGCGTTCATCCATCACGCGTGGAGGACCGTGAAACAGCGAGACGTGTTGCCGCGTGTGTTGTGGTGCAGAGATGGGTGAGGGGGTGGACGTGTCGACGGGCATTGAAATCACAATCTCCGCAACACCTTGATCATACTATACCTGTAACCATCCCGGAGAAACGCGACGTGGCTGGGATTTGGGAGGTGGATGAAGAGACTGTGAAGGTGTCTGTGTTGGAGCGGTTGAGGACGCAGAGGGGTCAACGGAAGATTGAATTGCCGATTGCGGTTTCGGTGGTGACGGGGGGGAGAGGGGGGGAACTGGTGGAGGATCATGATACGGCTTGTGCGGTGCTTGAGGGACGGATTAGGGAGGCTAGGAGGTTGTTTTTGGGGTTGGAGGAGCCGATGGAGGTTGAGGTTGGCGGGGAACGGTTTGTGGATTTTTCGGGGGGAGCAAGAGGAGTGAGGAGGCGGTGTGAAGAGTTTTTGGTGACGCTTTTAGGTATTCCTTTTTTTCTCTCTTAGTTTTTTGTTCAACTATGTTTTCTTTCGAAAAACCCTTTTTAAGAGACCTCTTTGTTTTGTTTTATGTTAATAACTCTTTTTTTATTCCCTTTTGCAGGATGTGTTGATGACCTTGACGCTCCACCCCTCGCCACACCCCTCATCCCCACGTCTCTCCGTTCTACATGTCGAGCATCCCATGTGGCGTCCTTGAGGGATGGGAAAATGGCGTGGTGGGAAACACTTGTAGGTGGTGCACCTGATGCCCACAAGATCCATCGAGAGACCTATGTTCGACCGTTCGTGTTGGCTTCGACAAAGAATATTGTGAGATCGGAGGATGCGTTTGTGGAGGAGTTGTTGGAGTTGGGGGGGGAGGAGGGGGAGAGAGTTTATTGAATGGACTTTGGTCCTTTTTTTTTTTTCAGGGGGTGAAAGTGTGATATAGGGATTTTGGGTGCACGGTTTTTGTGGCGGGAAGGAAAAGGGGATGGGATTTTGATGATGGGATGTGATTTTTATTGAGACGAGGTTTTTAAAAGGGGGGAATATACAAAAATGTGATGGCTATGTGATCTGTAAAATGCGATATATATGCGGAAAACATAAAAGTAACGAATGCCTGGGAAATGTAATTACATCAAAATGATGGGCTACGTTAAGTGACTCGCGCCCGCAGTGGGAGGGTGGCGGTTTTGTGATTCTGCGAGCTTGAATTATAAAAGATTGGGATTTATAACATGAAGTGGCTCTTCCTCAGCTGAATGCAAAGAAAATCAGAAAAGAGCGAGGATAATGACTTTCTACTAAAACGAAAGAGTAGAAATGCCTTAAAATTGTCTTATACAAAGGCGATATTGACAGGCTTTCTTCCTCAAGAAAACTCCATCGAATTTCCTTTAAGGGAGAGTAGCATGAATAATGGGGAATGCTCAGCGAAATACCGTATGAACAAGCCAACGAGCGCATTGACACCGGTAGTGATGTTAAGAACCGAAGAGATCTTGTATGATAACCCTCAACGCATGGATCAAGACGCGTCTTCGCGTCTCCATCTCAACAAGTCTATACATACAAAGTGACGGCATGGGAAAAAGGGGTTTGTTTTTGTGTTGCGAGAAGAACTAAAGTGACTGAGAATGTGGCGTCCGCATCTGTTTGATGAAAGAGGAATGAAATTTTTTACCCTAATTATGGCCCTTCCTCGTTTATCTTTTTGTTATTTTCCTTTGTCAGGCAACATACTTTGTCGGCGTTTCTTTTCCTCGACAAACGCCGACAAACAAAAAAACTTTTGTTCGACAAGCAATATGATTTGCTATATAGGCCTTCATGAATAGATGTGAACTAAATCTATTGATGGCTTTTCATCAGATTACGAAAAAGAAACCAGAGAGCGGGGATTGTATCTTCAAAAAAAAAAAATACAAAACAAAAACAAAAAGTGAAATGCTCGAAACGTCATAAAACACGAAAGTAGACCAGCGATGGAGAGAAAGGAAAAAAAAATTAATCTGAATCCTCATCATCAAACTTGGTCTTGACAGACTTGGCGTTCGGGTCAATCTCCCTCGTAAAAGCTCCATAAGTGGGGTCCAACTTCTTCTTGACTATAAAAAAATATAAATCGTTAGGATTAGGTGCATATGAAATTATCTTACCAGTGGTTCCAAACTTCATGAGATCGGCGGGAACCACTTGACCGGCTTGCTTAAGAACGTTGATGAGACTTCCGCTGTGGGCTTTGTCAAAAGATGTGAAGAAGGTGTGGGCGACACCCTTCTTTCCGGCTCTACCGGTACGACCGATACGGTGACAGTAGTCCTCGGTGGTCACTGGAAGTGGAAGTGTCAATAATGGCCAAAACCAATCGAGAAAAGGAGAGGGTAAGTCGTGCTCCACAATATATGAGCATGGCAGAAGATTTACTTACAAGGGTAGGTATAGTTAATCACGTACTCAACATCCGGAATATCAATACCTCTACCGGCAACATCTGTCGCAATCAACAGTGGACAGCTACCGGACTTAAAGGCATTAATCGCCTCAGTCCTCTTATCCTGCGTCAAATTTCCCTGCAAACTTTGAACGCGGTATCCCTTTGACCTCAAGAAAACATCAAGATCTGCCACTTCCTTTCTTGTAAAGTCCGAAAATAATAATCTTGTTCTTGCGAGACTTGTGATAGTCGCTGAGAAGAGCGAGAAGGCGGGTGCGCTTTTTCATGGGTTCAATGACTTCGACTATTTGGGTAATGGAGATGTTGGCGGAGAGGTCTTGAGAACCGATAGTGATGTGGACGGGGTTTTTGAGGTATTGGTCGCTGAGTTTACGAACTTCTGGGGGCCATGTTGCACTTTGAAAAGGCAGATATGGTTAGGTTTTGAGTGTAAAATTGACAGATCTTCTTACCTAAACATGACAGTCTGAAGGTCGCTGCGCTTAAGCTCTGCCGCAATCTTCTTGATTTCCGGCTCAAAACCCTTGTCAAGCATACGGTCTATAGAGAAATGTGGTCAGCAAATACAACAGTTCAATTCTTGTAATTCACGTACCTGCTTCATCCAATACAAAGTATCCCACATCCGATAGATCGCAACACCCCTCACTCACCAAATCCATCAACCGTCCCGGTGTCGCCACAACCACATCGGCACCCTGCCTCAACAATTTCCTCTGCTCCATTTTATTCGTACCTCCAAAAAGCACCACAATCCTGATCCCCAAAATCAAACCGAACTTTTCCAAACTCTCTTGAATCTGACTCGCAAGTTCACGCGTCGGCGACAGGATCAATGCACGGGTTTTCCGAACAGAGTCTTCGCGAAGACCTGATTCGGCGAGCTTGTTCCGGAGAAACATGAGAGCGGGGATACCAAAGGCAAGAGTTTTTACCACTGCCCGTTGCGGCGATACCGACGATATCGCGGCCTTTGAAGGCAGGGCCCCATGCGACGGCTTGGATGGGGGTTGGGGCGGGGAAGGCATTTAGGGCCGTGAATAAGTCGGCGGGGAAGTTGGCATAAGAGAATTTAAGGATAGGCTTGAAATCGTCGTCAGTGTTGGCGACAACGACAGCGTTTTTCGAAAGATATTCGTCAACGGTGGCTTGGGGGACGGCAACGAGTTCTTTTGATATTTGAAAACTTCCAAGGTCTTGACTTTAATCCAGTCTCCTGGTTCGCTTCCTCGGCCATCTTCATCATGTCGCTTTTCTCGAAATCCCTGTCCTTGCTCTTCTTCTTCTTCTTGACTTTAGAAGCGTCCTCAGCGTCTTCTTCGACAACCTTGCGCTTCTTGGGTGAGGCCGCATCTTCCACTGCAGGTGCATCCTCAGTCTCCTTTGACTTCTTCTTCTTCTTCTTCTTTGGAGCGTTGTCCTCTTCGTGGTTCACTTGCTCAGGTTCCTCCGCCTCTTCCGGCACTGTCCTCTTCTTCTTCTTCTTCTTCTTCTCCACTTCCTGATCAGGACGGGAACGTCAACCTCCTCTTCAAGCTTCGTCTTCGCCATTAGTTTGTTTAATGTAATCGTGAAGAAAAAAAAAAAAAAAAAGACTTGTCATGAAAAAAAAGATTTGTCTGGCATAAATAATATTTACGGCACAAAAATTAACGCTTTAATTCTTTGTTGTTGGCTCAAATAAAAATAATGAGAAGAAAGGCCGCCAGGGGGTTTGAAGGAAGAGCGGGAAGAATAGTGAGATATTAGGCAAAAACAACAACAACAGCAAAACACGATTATTTAATTCATGGTCATGAGGAAAGTGGATTCAATCAACATGCGACCACTGATCTCAAATGTCTCATCCCCCACAATCAACTTTGTGGTAATGTTCTCAACCCACTGGTACAAGAATGGTGCAGTGATAAACGCTTGAATGAACTTGCGGAGAAGGAAGGGAAGTTCAGACAACACATCAATCTTGGCGTACATGTTGTTGCATTCTTGTGTAATCTCAACCTTGATGGGCTTGTTGGTGCCGTCGGTAGTCAAGCCGTTCCAGGAGACGGCGACTTCGGTAGGGATGTTGTAACCGCTAAAATCGTCATATTCTTTCTTTGTGTGGATGGCGCGGTTGTCGAGGGTGACTGCGAGGAGTTTCTTGTCTTTTACGATGGCACCGACACTAATAATGTCAAACGCGTATCCATTATCCGCAGGCATCTCGAACTATAAGACAAATATTAATTATCAGAACGGTGTCGATTGATAGCGCCATGTCCTCATACCTCGTAAATCATCATGGTCGCATCCTTTCCTTGGAAGTTGATGAAGTTCCATTTCCCAACACACTGTGGCTTGTTCTGGATGGCGTGGCAGTAGAGACCCAAACCACTGAGGTCATGTTTCTTTCCATCAACGGTCAAGCTACCAGTGATCCTAGCTCTAGGCAAAAACTGCGCAGCAACGTAACCGCCTGCGGCGTCGCCAGTGAAGAAGAATCTTCCGTCATTGACTTTGAAGTAGTCACTTTCGGGAACAAAAGTAAACTCCATGGTGCAATCCGAGGCAGCGTTAAAAACGACATGGTACTGAAGGGTTTGGGGGTCCAGTTTAATGGTGATCTGCTCGCATTCTACCGAGAGCCTATCCTCTGAAACCTTGAACGATCCTCCACCGTGAGAAATGGCCTTTGTCTTCTCCCCGCCACCAGGCAAGTTGTAGATCTTGGTTGTAAGCTAATATATATATCAATTTGTAAGCTCGATAACAATGAAGAAGGAGCATTAGCTACGAACCTGGACAGAGGCGCTTAGACTTTATATCAAAAATGCAATAACTGATGGTTAGATCTATACTCCCTGCAGCAAATTTATAATAAAACTTCCGACCACTCACCCCATTGTCGAGTACACAGCCTGGATAAAAAGTAAAAGTAAGCTTAGAGCCGCAAATGCAATCCGTCCAAACGCGCAGCACCCACCTGCACAAACATGAAGATCCCATTGTCCAAGGTAAAGTAGAAGGTCTGTCCCTCTGTGGTAGAGCTGGGCTCAAGCACCCACTTAAGGTCATCCAGTTCCACCTTTGTCGATTCGATCGGAACAACGTTGGCCTTTTTAGTGTCAGGGGCAGACAACTCCATATTGGAGCCTGACTTTTTAAAGATCTGCGACGACATCTTCTTCAGGGACATCCTGGAAGATGACTTCTTCAGACTGGGACTCCCAGCAGGAGATGAGCTTGAGCTTGACGACGAGAACATGACGGTCGAGGGGTATGTGCGAAGCGGAGAAACGCGGATGGGGTCTGTATAAAAGTTTGTTCTCTTTAAACCCTTTTATTTGAAAAATGTGGGGTTTGCAAAAGCGAAAGCAAAATCTTCTTTGTTATTTGCTTGCTGTTGATTCGTTTTTCCTTTATCCCGCCCAAGTCGGAGAACCAAACATCGGAGTCAGCCGGCCTCCCGTCCTGCCGCCCCACACAATGATGGGCAACCGCCAACTTCCATCATCTAGGCATTCAGAATAGCTTTCGTGCGAGTTTGGAATGGCCTTTGCCTTCGTCTGCAGGCGGGATGTCAATTAGAAATGAGTCAACCGACCTCAATGTTCAACATAATAAGAGTTTTGATCTTACCTTCAAATTCTGATTTTCTCTTCAAATTGGGTTTTGACTCTGCCGCGGTGCTCGGTTTCGATGTATCTCTTGGCAATCGTTCGGAGGTGACGGACGTGGGAGATTTGTGAAGAAAGCATGTTGAAGCGCCTAAACGGAAAAAAGTGTCAAGATAAAAGGTTATGCTTTCATCATCCCACATCATAAGCTGTTATGCGTTGATTTGGACAATACTTGAGCATTCGTTCAAGCAAATCCAATGCATCATCTCCAGCAGCCGTGAAGAGAGATTTCAGAGGTGTTTTCGGGTATTGTACCAGCTTCAGGTTTTTCATGTCGGGGAGCTCCATCAATCCCTAAAAAGCTTAAAACACGAACTGAGGACACTCAAGTACAGGCCAATCCTCTTCAGATGGTGTTCCAAGTGCGCGAAAGGTGGTATGTAATTGCTCCAGATCTGAATCCCCCGCAAGATACGGCACGCGCAGTAATAATTCGGCGAATATGCAACCAATCGCCCAAATGTCGATACCGTAGCCGTATTTTTGAGCACCCAGTAGTAGTTCTGGAGCCCTATACCATCTTGAAGCGATGGGTTAGTAAAGAGAAATGAGTGGCGCCATTCAACCTACCTTGTAACGACTTGAGATGTCATGGCCTTTGAATAATCCCCAAAGTCCCTGGCAAGCCCAAAATCGGCGAGTTTGAGGAGTCCATTTGATGCCAGTAGCAAGTTATTTGGCTTTAAATCCTACACCAAAATCAGTACGTCAAGCTATTCCCAAGCGAAATCGAACAGACCCTGTGCAGAATGAAGCTCTTATGAATATGATATGTTCCACGCAGAGTCATCAGCATCCAACTTTTAACATCTCCAGCACTGAAACAACGCTCTTGTTTTTGATAATCATCTCCAAGTCTGAATCCAGATATTCCAGCACCAAGTTGAGATTCGTTTTGTGCGAGAAGACATCAATGAGCTGTTCAAGGGCGTATGCATGAGGATGCATTCAATTAAATTATAAGTGGAGTACCTCAATGACATTGGGATGCCGTAACTCTTGCAAAAACTTGACCTCGCGTATGGCAGATAAATCAAGACCATCCTTGAACTGTCCTATTTTGATCTTCTTTATTGCAACAGGTCTATTTGACGTAGCATCATATCCTATTCAACAGCATTACACCCAGTTATTAAGCAACATGGACTCAACAATGGTCCTTTTCCCCCCAACCTTTGTAAACAACGGCGTATGTTCCCTCGCCAACCTTCTTCTCCTTTACATACTTGTCGTCCATGTTTCACAAAAAATCAGCCAGAAAGACTTGTGGCATGACAGTGACATCTTCATCACTACCTTGCATGTAGCGCAACTTTGCCATCTGCTCTCTTTCGCCATTAGGGAAACAGTGCCGGTAAAGGCATGATGTACCGAACGGACATGACCCTTCTCCGAAATTGAAATGGCGGCAGTCGATTTCGGCAAGCTTGTCCTTGTAGGCTTGAAGCGCGATCTTCTTCTTTTCAGGATCACTCAGCCAGATAGTCGATGGGAAGACAAAGTAGGTAATGTTTCTGCATATAGGGCATGCCTGAAATAGGGTAAGCCTATGGCTATTTGTAGATTGGTCATACCTTTGCTGTTTCCACTTGATCGTTCGCTCGCCATTTTCTCACACAATCGAGACAGACGCAATGCTCGCAGGCTGAAAAAATTGAGATGAATAAACGGACATCAATTCTTACACATGAGCCCAAACCGAGGATCCGTCTTTTCGTAAACAGTGTCAAAACAAATGGTGCATTCCATCTGGGAGCTGTCCTCGTCCTCCTCGAGTACTCCCAACGATGCTTCATTACAGTTATTAATGTGAGCCATGTCTTCAGCCTCAGTGTTCAGCGGATGAAGTACGTAAAGTTTACAGTTTGGACACTGACGTCCATGTGCATTTCTAAGTGTGATATGTCAATCTCCCGACTTCCTTTGTACCAGGTTTACCTGCATCTAGTCCCATATCTACAGAGATTCTTAATAGAAAACGAACATAGCGGCGCCTTTTTCAAAATGATCGTTTCTGCCGGAGGTCCAGGTTCAAGATCTTTCGTAATCGCTACTGAATATGTTGGCGCAGTTTCTGTAGATTCGGTTGCAGGTATTTCCTCCCATGGATAATCCGACGGCCATCCATTAGGCCCATTCACAAAACGAGCAGGATCATCCGCTTCTTCCCAAAGATCGTACGAAGTTGATGTAGTGGGGAGTATGGATGAGGATGCGACTGTTTCCGAGTAAACTCGAACGTTTTGACTTTGAGGTTGATCACAGGCTTCACTGGTATCGGCGCTTTCTTTGGTGCATCAGGCTTGCGGTGTTGCAAGACTATTAAATGTTAGTTCGGCGCATACATATTGAACTGATGAATTTACCACATGTGTCGCCGAATCTACAGTTTCCGTGCTGGTAGACTATTGAAATAGATAGATCATGGTCAGAATTTACATAACATTCCATGCAACATACATGTGCACACCAACTCGCTCCGTCCTCGTTCCCTATCATGCGAAAAGCGGCAATTCTTTCCTGCTCTACAACTTCCCAACTGAAAGAACTTGCATGGCAATGACATGGTTGTGAAAAAGAAACAGAATTTTGAGGTTGTCTGAAGGTCCAATCTCACCAAAAACGGGATTTCGAGTTTGTCGCCTTTGATCTTCCGCTTCCGAATTGATTTCAAATGAAGTTGCCGGGTGACATTGACAACGATATTCTGGCAAGCGTCGGCATGAGGATACGGATTGCTGGAAAAAGAAGAGTGGCGCTGGCATGGACGTTGGTATTGGCGTTGTTTGGGATTTGTAAGTATCGCCATTGGATGAGCAATCACCTTAACACAACCTTGAAGCAACGTGCGTCTACTTGTTTGATGTCAAGATCAACGGTGAGAGGCGATTCGTGTGGACTTGAGCTTAACGTGATACAGTAGTAGACACTCCTACTATTATTCAAGCAAAGAATGGAGCAGTTTCCTCCGAGAATGTCTTGTGTAGTGATGCTGGTGTTGACATTCTCAAGGAAGGCGGATCGGCCGTCGATGCCATGATTGCGACATCTCTTTGTATCGGAGTGACCAATATGTATTCAAGTGGGATCGGAGGTGGAGGGTTCATGCTATTACGTTCAAAGACTGGGGATTACGAGTACATCGATTTTAGGGAAGCCGCGCCAAAAGCTGCATTTACGAACATGTACAAGGATGATCCATTGAAAGCACAAATCGGAGGATTGGCTGCTGGTGTTCCGTAAGCTCATTCGTTTGACGTATTGAAATTGAGATAAGGCAGGGGTGAGATTCGTGGATTTGAGGTTGCGCATAAGAAATATGGAAAACTTCCGTGGAAAAAGCTGTTTGATGGCGCTATCCGTATTAGCCGTTACGGATGGAACGTCACCCCTATGCTGGCCAAGCGTATGAAGGTAGACCTTCGATGAAGGGTGGTACGTGCTAAGTGTGATTTTTAGTCATCCGAAAAAGTTATTTTGGAAGATCCCAGTTTCGCGAGGTTTTTGCACCGAACGGAACTCTTCTTGTGGAGGGGCAATTGATCAAACGCGAGAAGCTTGCTGACACTTGGAGATCATTGCGGCGGAAGGAGCTGCTGTTTTTTACGAGGGCAGGATTGCTGAGAAGCTCGTCGCTACTATTCAAAAATCAGGTGGTATTCTGACTATGGATGACATGAAAAATTATAAAGCTGAGGTTTGGAATTGCGACAGACTCATTTTAATAGAATTAAGGTCAGGGAACCGCTTTTCGGATACTACCACGGACGGAGGATCGTGACGACTCCATCGCCGGCGAGTGGAGCAGTGCTTTTAAGCATTTTGAACATTCTCGAAGGATACAACTTGCCGGCTTCTGGAAAGACCGCGCTTAATGCTCATAGGTTTTTGCTGCCTTTTTTTACGCGCATATTTACTCTAGTATAGATTGGTAGAGGCCATGAAATTCGCCTACGGCCAGCGTTCCTACTACGGTGACCCCATTGATGTGAGTGATTATATTGTTGTGTACACTTAAGTGACCGATGGAAACAATAGCCCGTTTTTAGAAACATTAGCAAGATTGAGGACAAGTTTTCGCAAAAGAGTTACGCGGCTCTTGTTCGGGCCAACATTTCGGATGCCAGGACCTTTGAGCCTACTTACTACTCTCCTAAGTTTGACGTCAAGGAGGACCATGGAACAATGCATGTTTCTGTTTTAACTAAAGACGGTGAAGCAGCTTCTCTCACCAGCACGGTAATAGTCTTATCAAGAAGTTTAACCTTACTTTATTATGTAGGTTAACCTTATCTTTGGAGCTCGCATCATTGATGCTGACACGGGTATAATTATAAATGACGAAATGGACGACTTTTCCATCCCGATGTACCTAATGCTTTTGGCCTCGAACCCTCGCCTTACAACTTTATCCATCCTTATAAAAGACCTCTTTCATCATCGGTTCCCGTCATCACGGAGAACAATGGCGTGGTTGAGTTTGTAGGTGGTGCTTCTGGAGGTTCCAGGATTATCACTGCTACCCTTCAGGTTTTGCTTGGTGTTTTGGATTTCAATATGAATATCGGAGAGGCGATTGCGGAGCCACGTCTCCATCATCAACTGTTACCTAATCAAGTAAGATATAAATTTTGTTATTCAACTTCGAACTCTGACTCGGCGTGAAGATTGAAATTGAGAATCCGTTCTCCGAACATGTTGCCGCGTTTTTGGAATCCAAGGGACATGAGGTGTGTTGTTTAATGATCTTTATGCTTCATTCGGCATATTCTCTATAACGCCCCATTTTGAATTAGGTAAAGAGATACCCTCCCGGATTTACTGTCACCGGAGTCGAGGCTATTCACCGACGATCAAACGGGATCATTGAAGGTTTGCATTCACCTTTTGTTCTATCTCTTTGTATTCTAAAATAAAATTGCAGCTGCCTCTGATGCCAGAAAAGGAGGTATATCTGCTGGATGGTAATTAAGGAAAAAAGCACGATAGTCATTATCGGTTGATCAAAACCGAGTTTAAGGAGAATATACACCTCTTTCTCGGAATCCAGAATTACACAACACCCAACCTTTTTAGTTCATTTATTGATTTATTCATTCATTCATTCATTACGCCATCTTGAAACAATGGGCCCAATTTTTCCGGTTGTTTAATGATTATTATCAGTAAATGTTTAGGAATAAAACAGATGACCCTATGCATGTAAAGAATGGCCACCTTTTTTGTATTATTGTTTACTAGCACTCAATAAAAGGAATTACATGTTGGCTTGTCCAAAAATGCGGAAGTATTTATTATTATTTGATAATATGCTAATATTATTATGATTTATCAACAAATTCAAAAGTGCGGAAGTAAATTCTCTTCAATTGAATAAATAAATAATAGAAACATGAAATGATGACGAAAGTTACACAGATAAATGAATGAGAAAAAGTGTGCACGTGAACAGAGCATGACTTTCTTTCTTTTTTATTAAATATTAAAGATCAGCTTTCGTTCACAGCGTATATCGTCCATCACCCCTCCTCCAACTCCAGCAAAAAAAAAAGATGGCAACTACTCAAGCTACAAAGTTCTTTACGCGCGCAGAGGTTGCAAAGCACAACAACATTGACGACCTCTGGATCATCATCGACTCTACCGTTTACAACGTTACCGACTTTGCTGCTGCCCATCCTGGAGGAGAGGGTGTTCTTCTTGATGTAATTTGATTCTGTACACATGCTTCATTGCTTGCGTCTTTCAACTGCTTCACGTTCATTGCTCTTTTATGCAAAGAGCACGCGGCAGCTTTCTCTGTCTCTGTATTCTAATACTTTATAACCAGGTTGCTGGAAAGGACTGCACCAAAGAGTTCTACGGTCTTCACCGTCATGTATGTTGTCTTTACTCTTTCCAATTCTTCCCTTCTCTGCGTGGCTCTAAAGACTATGCTCATTACCTTTTCATCATCTGTTATAGGCGGTCATCACAAAGTTTGGCCCCAAGTACGCTGTCGGCTACGTTGACGGCGAAAAGCCCAAGATCATGGAAACCGCTGGCGACATTTCCAAGTACGCCATGAATCCCTTTCACCTTTCGAGATTCTAACCTCATCAATAGGGTCCCTTACGCCGAGTCTTCTTTCTGGATGAACTCCAAGGTATTTTAACTTCCATTGTCATTGTTGTACTTCCTCTTCTCTATAAAGCTAAGCATTTTCATTTATGCAGAGCCCTTACTACAACCAAACCCACATTGACTTCAGGAAGGCTGTTAGAAAGTTCATTGACACCGAGATCAAGCCCCACGCCGTCGATTTGGAGGAGAACGGAGGGAAGATGCCGAAGGAGATTTACCAGGCTATGGGTCGTTTCGGTCTTCTCGCGGCCCGTATCGGCCCCGGAGCTCACTTGAAGGGATTTAACCTCCCCGCTGGTGTGAAGCCAGAGGAGTTTGACTACTTGTAAGCTACTCTTCCTACCATTATGTTTGTCTTAATTATTTGTTTCAGCCATGAGCTTATTGCGCATGAGGAGGTTGCAAGGATTGGTTCCCCGGCTTTCTGTGACGGTCTCGGAGCAGGCTTTGTGTAAGTTTCAGACGTCTATATTATCCCGCCTTTCTGACGGTCGCGTTTTTGACCTTTCCAGTATTGGTCTCCCCCCTCTTTTGGCTTTCGGAACTAAGGCCATGAAGTCTACCGTTGTCCCTCAGGTTCTTTTGGGCGAGAAGCGTATCTGTCTTGCCATCACTGAGCGTAAGCTTTTTAGCAAAGTTTTCCATACAATATTGACTTTTCGATGTTCAGCCACCGCCGGTTCCGATGTCGCCAACATCTCCGCCACCGCCAAACTCACCCCCGACGGCAAACACTACATTGTCAACGGTGTCAAGAAGTGGATCACCAACGGTCACTTTTCTGACCTCTTTGTCACGGCTGTTCGTACCGGTGGACCCGGAATGAACGGAATCTCCATGCTTCTCATTGAGCGTTCCGAGGGTCTTACCACCAAGCAGATCAAGACCTCCTACTCTAGCGCTGCTGGAACCGCTTACGTCACCTACGATAATGTTAAGGTCCCCGTTGAGAACCTTCTTGGAAAGGAGGGTGGTGGTTTCCCCGTCATTATGTAAGCACACAGCGGTTATCAGAATTTTGAAAAACTGACGATGGATTTAGGTTCAACTTTAACCACGAGCGTTGGTTGATTATCGCCGCCGTCGTCCGTGGCGCTCGTCTTGCCACCGAGGAGTGCTTCAAATGGGCCCAACAGCGCATGGTTTTCGGCAAACCCTTGATTGAACAACCTGTCATTCGTTTTAAGCTTGCCAAAATGATTAGTGAGGTAAATTCTGCAAATTCCCCATGCCTTCACTTTCAACTTAACTCACCCAACGTTTCTGTCCAGGTTGAATCTGTCCAAAACTGGCTCGAGAACGTCACCTACAACATGACCAAGATGTCGTATTTGGAGCAAAGCCAGGCTCTTGCCGGACCCATTGCCTTGCTCAAGTTCCAGTCTACCCGTGTCGCCCATAACGTTTCCGATGAGGCTTGTCAGATTTTCGGAGGGCGTGCTATTACCAAGACCGGCCTTGGAAGTATTGTGGAAGGTTTCCAAAGGACTTACAAGTATGGATCCATTTTGGGAGGTTCCGAGGAGATTATGGCGGATCTGGGAGTTCGCATGGGTATGTCCTGAAGTTTTATCAGTTATTTATTTTTATGTTCGCTAAACTTGTCCTCCTATTTTCTCTTTCTTCATTGTTTACAGCGATGAAGGCCTTCCCCCCCAACGCAAGGCTTTAAACCATCATACAGTATAAAAAAAAAGCCTCTATACAAAACATAAATTATGTTTTATTCAAAATAAACAAAGCTCATATGCTAAAGATCTTTGACATGTTTCTTTCTGTCCATAAAATGCGCAAGAACATAACTCCATCAAATAACAAAATATCAAAATGTGTATAACAAAAACCGCAATATTCAAAGGCACTTTTTCCTCCTCCCCAACCCGCGTCTAAACTTTTGCTCACGTAAGTCTATCAAGACTTTAACTTCTTCTGCTTCCCACTCGCCTTCTTCTGATCAATGAAATGTCTAAAGTTGAATTCCTTCGGCTGATGCTCCCCATTATAAATGACAAGCACCTTCATCCGTTCATGGTACGCGAGATCAGGTAGCAGTTTGGGTGTGATCAGGAAATACCTAGTCACAAAAAAAAAAAAAAAAAAAAAAGCGTCAGAATATGAAAAAAGAAGTGTTTTCCTTACTGTGAATTTCCTTCTCCGCAGGCGGTATCGACAATTTGCGTGTGAACCATCCGTTCATTACGAGGGTCCATGCCTTGGTTAATTTCGTCAACGACGCGGAAGGGTGCTTGAGAGACCTGTTGAAGCGCCATAAGGTATAAAATCGTTGACACAGAACGCTCCTATATCAAAATTAAGTCGAAACCCCAAAACTTAAAATCGCACCCCTCCAGATTGTCTGTGCGCGGTCAACGCTTGTAATTTCTCATTTTCACTAGTTTCAATCACGTTTATAAGTAAACTTATTTAAACTGCCGCAGGAGTTACCGGAATTTCACAAGAATGTTAATGCCCCATTTCTCGTAATCTTCATCCTCATCTTTATCAATCAGACTTTCAATTAAAAGAATGTTTGTCGACTTACGAATTTTAACCTCGCCGGCACATCCAATCTCTACAAAAAAAAAACATAAGTCATGTTAAATACCTCTTTCCTTAATGAAAAAAAGTACTCACTCTCAAACGATTTTGAAAACGCCTCACTCGTTATTTGAATCAACCGCTGCAACTCCGGGAACCAATTCTCCTACACAGAGCATCAATAAAAACAAAGCCCACGAGAGGTTCACCTGAATGTTCCGCATCATAGCATGGAATTTATCAATCTTTGCATTCCTCTTATCAATCTTCTGTGTATATGTTGCAATCTATTCAAGAGTTAGATCACACTTCTAATGGCAAAACAAGACTCTCACTTCAGCCGTCAGTTCATTATATTCATGCTGCGCTCTCGTATTGCTACATGCCAAAATCTCCGCCCTCGCCCTGGATTGTCCCAGCATATCCTCAAGATCAGGTAACGTCCGTCCTTCTCGAATCTATATGATATTTAAAACACATATATTCAAGTCTCAAACCAAAGTCATATCTCTCCTTTCATCCAAAGTATACTCTGTTGTCAAAGTTTCTGCGGCTTGTTTTAAGTTACGTGCTTCAGTTTTTGCAGCTTCCCATTCAGCGTTAACTACAAAAGGTTAATATTACAGCAACAGAATAAAGTTCATCACTATTCGCCCAAGCCGCTTCAATAGCAGAATGTCTCTCACGGAGTGAATTCATCTTTTCCTCGATAAACTTTTTCTTGCTTAAAAGTTCAATATCCTTCAGCGCTGCCAGAGTTCTTGCTTCAAAGGCTCTCACAGCCTTGTTGTTGAAGACCCTGCACTCATCAGTACCACCAATGTACCCTAAGTGAAAATACCATGTACGCGAGCGACAACTGCGACCGTCTCGTAATATGCTGCTGCAATGTTGTCTTGAGCCTATGAATTTCTTCTTCCACAAGACGAATCTCTGCTTCTTCACCCTCAATTTTGACCTCCGTGTGTCCTACATACATAAGACATAAATAAAAAGGATGATTCACCAAGATCCGCCTTTCTTCGATCAAACTGAGAGCCGAGATGTGTGAAATCCTTTTTCTTGTTCGTCAGCGTTGTCTAAAGTCATAAGTTTACGCCAACGTATAAATCCCAACTCTTTCATCACGCAAAGCTTGATCCCGTTTTCTCAAATACCCGTCTTCCTCCGCCAATGCCTTCAATTTCTCCTCCAAAGCACGTTTTCGAGGCTCTAAGTTGTGAAGCTCATCATTCAAACGTGATTCGGCTTCGCTATCAACTATGCACTACATCAGTAATTTATAATGGACAATACTACATGAAAGCCTCAAAATGTTGGGTTCTGGAATAGACACAATGCGAGTGGTCGCAGCTCCATAGGCTCTCCTTATTGAATAAGAAGTACTGCCAATAACATATGTTCTGATACGTTGATCGGCATCGATTCTAGACAAATCCCTGATGGGGTTCAGGGCAACAGGCTTCAAAAATTGTTACTTAAATTTCAAGGCACCTACTTACGACGCTGTGCAATCCAGTCAACTGGCAGAGAGCATCTAAAATCTCTCTAGGTGCCTGGACAAAATCAATCATATATCCGTCGAATCCCATCGATCTCAGCTGGAAATGATGAGTTTATACATAACTACAAAGACTACATACTTCTTCTCGCGGAATAGGTGGGTGATATTCCGAACGTTCATTTAGCAAAACGACGTTACATCGTTTTCTCATGACATCAAATATTTGGCCTGTCAGCATCTTATAGTCGTTTCTCGATTGAACAACCCAATTCTTTTAATAATTAGTCAGAATGCAAATAGTAAATTAAACCATGAGAGAGCCTCTCCCAATCTGCGACTCAAGAGCTGCAGCGTACTCCGGGCGGGTCACGTTAACATGCAAGCAAATAGGCTCGAACACCACATTCTCAAAAGAAACCTCGTTGGTTTCCCGATTTCTTCTGAACCATTCAAGAACACTAAACGTATCCGGACTCGCTCTTCGAACCGCCTCAATCTTTTGCGAAGAGGTTTCGTGAAGACGTGTAAGTTCACCTTCAACCTGATGTTTGCGACGATCAATGGTGACCTTTTCTGCCACGACTTCTTTCTGTTTGCTTTGCAGTGTTGCAACATCGCCGGCGCAATCAGAGACTTCCGATGAAATTCTTTCAATCTCGCGCATGATGTCAATGTATTCTTGACTCCGAGTGGCATCGAAGCGGCCATTATCGTCAATATATCCACGCTCACGAAGGTCGTCTTGGAATTTCTCAAGCTCCTCTTTCTTGCCTTTAAGAGTAGCCTTGAAGTTCTTTAAATTCTGAATAGCCTTAGAAAGTCTCTGCTTTGACGACTTTAAACTACTGCTTTCTGATCGCTGCCTCTCCTCAGCCTTTTCAATGTCGTTGTTCGCTTCCCTCAACTTGCTCGAGTAGTTATCGTAAGCTCTTTTTGCAGCGTTAAATTCTTTAGCATTTTCTCAAGGTGCTGTTGAGCTTCGTCGACTAGTTCGGTCAGTGGTTCGAGTTCTTTTCGTAATCGTCCCGAGTTTGACGAAGAGTATTCTTTCGTTCTTTGATCTCTCGATAATTACTTAACGCAATCTCATATCTTTCCCATGGTATCGCAAGTTCGATGATTCGAATTTCTTGTAGACATCTTTCCTTTTCCCTGAGACGAGCAACTTCTTCTTCTAAGCCACCAACTTTTTTTTGAAGCATGGCTAGATGGGTATGATCTCCTGCAGCCGACTTTCGGGATGATTAAAAAACTATTTATGTATTATCAAAGTAAAGACCAACCACTTCAAGTCCTTTAAGCTCATTTCGAAGTCGAATTAATTCCATATGTTGTTGAAGCAGCTTCGGGCTTCCAACGGCTCGCTCAGTTTCTTGCAGCAGTTTGAGGAGGTTGCATCTTGTCAAGATAAGTCTAGAGTCATCGTCAAAAGGATACCTGAGCGAATTCTGACACACGGTCTTGCGGCAAGAATTGACTAAACTGAAGTAAGCCTGGTGACTCCATCGGAAGCAAGAGCGACGAAAAAAATGTATGCCTCACCATAAATTATCCACTTGAATGTTCATTCGGGTTATTCTTTCTTTAACAGCAGCCTCAGTAGAAACTCTGCCGTCCAAACTCCAAGTCGAGCGATTGTTTGCGGCATGCAAGCGTCTTTCCACGATAACGTTGGCAGTGTCTCCTTTGAGCTCAATCTCGATCACAGCCTCCGCCTTTAACTTCCTCACAAAATCTCTAACCTCTTTTGCTCGACCCAATATCTAAAGATCATTAGTTAGAAGAAGTATCTCACATATCGGATCACCTCTGGTTTTCCACCCAAACCGAGAGCAATGGCACAAACAATTGTACTCTTGCCCGTTCCGTTAGGTCCAAGTACCATGTTCAGGTGTGGACCAGGGCGGAACTCTACGCTGCTGTATGTCACAAAGTTCTCCAAGCGGATCCGCACGATGGCGCCTTGAGCATGTCTGTAGGGGTTAGTATAGCGAATGTCATGTACTCCACCCATGCGAAGAGTCCATGTCCGAGATTTGACAAGTATTCATTGGTAATTTTTGCTGAGATGGGTGCCAGCACAATACAGATCAACTGGCATGACAAGAACCCGGTTTACACCATCGACTTTGAACCTTTTATTCATCTCAACGCAGAAGACAACAAGTTATCTGCATCATATCGATTAGCTACAGGGGGAGGCGATTATAATATTCGAGTAGGATCTCAAAGTATCTGGTTCGGTGTTGACTGGATTAGATATGGAGAGTTACGCCAGGCGGTGATTTCCCGAAGGTGGTATACTTAGCGAACCTTTCAAGACACTCGGCTGGTGTTAATTGTGTTAGATGGTCTCCCAAAGGTTTGGCTCTTTATTTGAGTCTTGTGTTTGACATTTGTTTGCAGGAGGGGTTGTGGCATCCTGCGGTGATGGTAAAGTTCAGCATTGTCTTCATTGAAACTCTTAATTATTCCGAAAAGATGGCTGTATTATTATTTGGAACCAAAATGCAAAGCCGGTGGCTTCCGCGGATGAACTGGAATCATGGGCTGCGAATCGGGTTCTAAGGTTGGGAGCAGTTCCAAATTTTTAAGTAACTTTATCCAGAGGATCTTCAAGTGATGCGTACGATATAGCTTGGTCCCCATCTGGAACTCATATTCTATGCGGATTTGTTGATAATACCACGCGTATTTGGGACGTTTCAGAAAGTAATGTTTTATAAGCAATGCGTCTTTGATAGTTTTAGACAAATGCGTGGCAGTTATATCCAACCACAGCAATTTCGTTCAAGGTGTAGCATGGATCCGCTAGAAAAATATTTTGCGACGCAAAGCAACGATAGGTAGTTTTAATTGATGATAGATTATTGAGCGTTTTCAAGGACTTTACAAATTTTCAAGTATTCCGTTGATAGCACTAAGAAGAACCCATTCAGTGTTGCGCCTTTGGCTAAGCACTGGAAGCTGGAAAACACAAGACCACCTAAAGAGAAGCAAGCAGCGCTGTCTCCCACAAAGTCGTCACATATGGACATTTCTAATCCCGGCGACCTGGAAAGCCTGACAGAAGCTGCGCCGACGCGGTTATTTCACGATGAGAGCCTAAATTCATTTTTTCGCCGCCTTCATTTTTCACCTGACGGCGCGTTTTTGGTTGCCCCAGCTGGAATTGCTAGAAGCTCAGCTTCAAAAGATAGATGTGATATGCTTAATACCGTGCATGTATTTACTCGAGGAAGTCTAGCAAGGTTTGTACTTGCTATATTAAGATATCGGAAAGCTAAAAAAATTACAGTGGGCCTGTCTACCATTTGCCCGGACACAAAAACCCAGCAATAGCCGTTCGATTTAACCCTATGCGATTCAAGCTCAGTCCACTACTTCCTGGCGAGAAGCACCAATTCGCCATCCCTTACAAACTCATATTTGCGGTAGCTACAAGAGATTCAGTGGTGATATACGATACAGTATCATATCAACCAATCGCCTACTTTGGTAACTTCCATTATGCCCCACTTATGGACGTAGCATGGTCGCCCGACGGACTTTTCCTCATCATAAGTTCCCAGGACGGGTTCTGTTCCTTTATGTCATTCACAAAAAGCGAATTAGGGGAATGTTTGACTGAACCAGTCATCGCAGCTCCCGAAATGATTCGATTGATGAAAGACGACATCCCACTAATTCCAACGCGGACGGAAATCTCGGAAGACGTCCTAATGCAAGAGGCAAAACCTATTCAAGTATCTATCACTGAGAGCGAAAACTCGAACGACAAGGAAAATAGCAGTCAACCCGTTGAAAGCAAGCCAAAGAAGCGCCGTATCACTCCCATTCTGGTTCAGTCATAATAAAATTGAAAGATCTTTAATTGGTGTAACATCGGAGTCGTAGGATAAGTGAATGATGGAGGAGCTGAACTACCTCGAACTCCCGCCTGTGCACAGGAACCAGCCATTGTACCAACAATATGTTCCTCCCGGGGATCCCGCAACTGAGCCAGCTGCAAGAGGGGCTAACGAGATTCCGAGCTCTGCAGAGGTGATTCAGTTATTGGCGGAAGTGGAGGTCTTTCGAAACGAAGCCCAAGCTCGCGAGTCACAGCTGAGGAAGAATCTTGAGGTTGTAGAGCTATGGTTGCAACGAAATGAAAAGCCTGTTGTTCCAGCGACGTCTGTAGTCATTTCCGCTCCGCCAACAGCTTCACCTACCATCGGATCCTCTCAGAGTCCAAACGTCATGAAACTGGACAAGAGAACAAACATCAAGCGAAAGCCAAAGTTAAGGAGGAAAGTGCCGTCAAACTTGAGAGTGAAGGTTGTTGATATCTTTCAAAAACATATAGTAAATAGTATCATTAGAAGCGGCATTTATTCCTTCGAGAACTTCTTTGTCTCCTCAACTGTGAGTTTTTTGTACAAAGCTTTTCGTTTCTGTATGAACTTACCAATTCGGTAGTAAAAAAAAGAGAAAGAGAGAGCGCGAGGGAGAGGGTGATTCGCTTGAAGCGGAGAAAGGTTATAATTATAGCTATGTTTGCGAAATTAAATTGTAAAAGAGCGTCAAGGTCCTGTATTAAGCAGGAAAACGGACGATGGTTCCGTGAAAATTGAGGTTATGCAGAGCGGCAAGCTAAAGTTGAAAATACCCCGACATCACCACCTCCACCGGCAGTGACAGCTTTACCGCTAGCGCAGCCTATTTTGAAGGGACCATCAAGATCGAGTACTCCAAAGCTTCCTAAGCCAGTAAGATTAAATATCAGTGCTCATATGTACAACATATCTAATTGTTTTTAGAAAGCTGCAAAGGGAGCAGCCGAGAAAATGAAGGTCAAGCAGAAGAAAAGAGGAAAGATGGAAGCAGATGATTCCCATCCTGGTGCCGGAGATGATCGCAAAGATGAATCTCAAGCAACTGTAGAGGGGGACTATTCTAAAGCAAAAGCTCCGCCAAATCAGATTCCTATCACACAATTTTGGTCATTTTGTGACCAACAGTTCTTTCGCCCTCTGCAGGACGAGGATTTCGCTTTTTTGGACAGTAAAGTTCGTTTACTCGTAATTGACTTGGGGGCTTACGTTTAAAGGGTGATGAGATTACTCCGTTTATTGTCCCACTGCTTGGAAGAAGTTTTATCGACCAGTTTGAAGAAGAAGCGTTGATGATGGATCGTAAGCGTTGGATCTATACTCGCCTTAACTTTTCAGCCTTGTCCAAGCCAAATGCTCCTCGTGATAATGAAGAAGTGGAAGAGAACTACGGTGAAGGCGTTTCCTTGGGAGCCTTTACGCAAAGAGTGTTAAGCTCATTGCAGGAAGAATCACTTCAGATGCTCGTTACAGACTTCGATACGAACGCAGAAAATAATTTTGCACCGCAGCTTCGTCTGCCACCTGAAATGATGATGCTTGATGAACGTTTAAAGAATGAAATGCGATTCCTTGGACTTCTGGGTGATGAGGAGGTATTCGAAATTTTACAATGTTTCTAAATGCTTATGGTTAGATGGATGTTGAAGATAAGGAGGAGGACGAAGTTGTTGCGGAGTTGCGCCGGTTACAACATGAACTGCGTTGTCAGATCCTGGAAAACACCCGGAGAAAGCAGCGATTAAAGGAAATTGCATCATATCATCGTGGATGGGAGCAGTATAATTTTGTTTTGGATGCTCTTTCCAAGCAGATTGAATCGGATTATTTAAAGAGATTTGTAATAACGCCGGCGTTTCCTTCTTCTGTGACTTACTATTTTAGAAACAAAACCCGAAGAACAAGCGAAAGATTAAGGCTTCACAATCCGTACGGACGATACCCGAGGCTACTTTGGAAAATATTGAAAAGCGTAAAAATCTTATTGAGAAGATTGGCTGCCTCTTTCCGGCAGAAAAAGTCACTATTCCGACAACATCAATATATGATAATTGATATAATTACATTTGTTTATTGTTTATTGTCATTTGCATGTATTGGATGTAGCTAGTGGCGTCTAGCTTTTTCCGTGTGAAAGAGATTTCAGGGTTCTTGCGATAGTGGTGTTGTATTTTGTCATATTGTTGCTTGAAATAAAACAGAAGATCGTCGTATTTGCCTCGTATTGTGGCCCACCTTGCCCGCCTTCTCGAAGGCTTTGACCCAGTTCCCGATATGACCAATATATGGCCTCGATGGTGCAAGGCAGTGATCTCCATACTTCTGATATCTCCAAAACAATGTCCGCCGTAAAGATATCCGTACTTTCTTAAAATTAAAGTGCTCCAAAGCCGCCGACATTGATCTTGCATGCTTCCATGTTCCGTCTAAAACCACCAGTCGATCGTATGCGCTGATATCAATCTCTGTCACTGGAACGGAATCCTAGACATTTTTTTAATCCTGACATTATTACACGAGACCTACCGGTGTCGGAAAAAGAAGCAGAACCCTTGATGGATCAGGATATCGTTTTGTCAATTCTTCAAGACTGTCACGTTTGAAATCGTCCACAAAGATATTGACATGACCAGGAGAAACCAGTTTTGCATGCACAGATGTAGTCTTGCCGATAACCTCCCTCGGATGCCGATATCTGAGTTAATGTTTTTTTAGCTCCACAGCAAATGCTCTGAAAGTTTACATATCAAGCGGTATGGGAAGTGAGACGTTTGGTGCCTGATGGCCTAAGGGTATGCAACAGTTTGGGCAATACACCATCTGACTTCGACGGCATACTGAGCATAAGACCCGCTCGGCATCCAAAAGGTGTGATGAGTCGCTAATGTTTAATTCAGATAGCTCCTGGTGCCGAATCTCGCCGTTATCCTCGGCCTCGATCATCCTTTTGGTCGACATGATGTGTGGGAGCGTGACAAGTTTCTTGCCAGCAGAAAAAAGAATAAGTTCCAACTCCTGCAATCTCGGTTCGGACAATTGAAAGATGAACTACTTTTCCGATATCACTCGCAGAAAAGTCTCGAAAAGCAAAGGACGATATGCGGGTGGCCTAGGCTCGCTGTCGATGGAAAGATACAGAGAGCTAATTTCGAAAGCGAAAGTGAAGCACGACAAAGAAAAGAATCTACTCATATCGTTAAATGCTCTCCGGTTCGCCGAGTGGCAAGCCCAACTTGCTGCTGGATTCAGTATCCTTCTTTACGGCCTTGGCTCAAAGCGGATATTACTTTCTTCAGTTTCTGTCGGTACATCGCTCGAGAAGTCCGATTTTGAGATTGATGGAAGCGACACCCGCTTCGACGCTGATGTTCATGTGCTTTCGAAGCTGTACAGCATATGCAGGGGAGACAGACCAGGACGGAAAGAAGTTACCTCCATTGCCGATAGAGTGTCCGGAATCAGCAAATATTTCCATGACGCTCTCGGCAGCTATGAATGTTTTTATGTTATCATTCACTCCATCGATGGAGCGGGTGTTCGTGACCCGTCTTGTCAGTCAATACTTTCACATCTTAAACGAAAATGCCCTCTCGGTGCCATTAGGATCATTGGATCCATGGACCATGTGAACGCGCCTTTGATCTGGGACCAAGTCTTGATAGAGGATTTTCGATGGCTTTGGAAAGACGTGACCACCTTTTCATGCTACGAAACAGAGGTGGAGCACGTTTCGAAGGCTATGGTTCTAGAAGATAAGTCCGCAAAAAGGAAGACAGCAAACGACGAAGCTCTTGGGCCATGCATGTCCTGCAAAGTCTTAATGCAAATGCAAGAAAGATTTTTGTTCTTCTCGCCTCAAGGGAGTTGGAACAGCAGAAAGCTCAAGTAGGTCCTCAAGCCCGTTTGGAAAGCCACGCCAATCAAGATACAGCTGAAGGGAACCGTAAAAGTAACCAGAAAATGGGAGGCGCTCAGTCATGGACTGGAGTTACAAAGAATGCTTTATATACAATGTGCTTGGAGAAGTTTGTTGTGACAAATCAAGATATCTTCAAATCCCAGCTTCGAGAATTGACCGACCATAAAATAATCAAAAGCCATCGAACAAAGCAGGGTGATGAATTGCTCTGCTCGACTTTTCGCTCTGACGAATTACAAGCACTTATTCGTTCTTGTGATGGCCCGTAGAAGTTCAGACAGAGCACTTTCGCCGCCTCGCTGATAATAATTTAACCCCAATCTTCCAACCCCATTTTTTTTTTCTCAACGCTTAAAAGATTCCGGCTGCTTGTAGATTTAATCTGTACTATAGTTAGAGACATAAATTTGCTGAGGGCTTACTGTAATATGATTTGATTTGTCGTCAATAAAACCTTCTTAATTTGTGTTGTGTCGGTCGCCCATGTGAAATGGACATATATAATTTTTGTATCATTTTGATTAAGGGAGGAGAACCGTTCGGCAAAAAATTCTGATGCCTCTTCAAATGTGTTCGCACCTTTAAAATATAAGTCTAATAAAAAGAATGAAATAATGACCTTTGAAGTCCGTGAAAAAGTTCTTCAGTGGCACTGTCTGAAGTTTCTCTTGAAACAAATCAATTTTGTTTAGAAATAGTATCATAGCGGTATTTTTGAATAAGGGATGGTTGCATATTGTTTTAAAGAGGTTTAAAGACTCCATCACTACGGAAAAGCTAAGTGTTAACGAATTCAAGGCACAAAGTCTGTTTCTTACTTCGATTGACAGTGTTTTCTTCCACAAGTGTAAGATCATATGCGCTGATATCTGCAATAAAGATAATGCACTTCACATCGTCAAAGTATGGAGCCCACTTCTTTCTCTCCGATCGCTGACCGCCTACATCAAAGATTCGAAAAGTCATAGACTCAACTTTAATCTGAGTTTCTGTGATGCTTGTAGTGATGACACGGGCGGAAAGAATGTCTTGGTCGGTTGGGATAAAGAGTGGGGAACATATCCGTTCAAGGTTGGTCATATAACTGTGGTGAATTTTAAGCCTTTCAAAACCTTCAGTGTTCTTACTATGCGCACGCAGAATATAATTGATATTCGTTTCGTCTTGAGTAAGATATTTGGATTCCGGGGTCTTTCCATAAAAGTTGAATAGCCTCAACAACCTCTTTTGACACCTGATCGTCTTCTCCGTAAGTTACGGGGCAGTTTTTGATGAGAGTTGCGGCGGTTTTAATGGCTTCATAGGGGTAAGGCGTTTCTGTCAAATGTACTTCGTTGTTTCTCGAGGGAGGATCTTCACTGGGGTTGTCTTGATCGGTTTCCTGAGAAATGCCGTTTAAACACTCGGAGCTGTTAGCCGGCCCATAAGATATTTGTAGCATATCCATGGCGTTGACCAGAGTCTTCATGGAGCCCATCACATTTCCCAATATAACCGAGCGAAAAGTTTTTCGTTCCTGTTCTGTAAAGCCGTGACCATGTATAAGTCTGAATTGCTTGAGAAGCGTTGACTTCCCAGAGTCTCCAGGACCTTTAGTGGAAGAAACGGAATATCTTTTAGCCCTCTAATCATGCCTATCAAGTTTAACCTAGCAAGAGAAGCTTGACGCTCTTCATAGAGGTTTTAGCCTCCGATTTGAGCATGTTATCGATGTCCTTGCTCCTATCTGATGCCTCCTTGTCCACTGATGACCCACAGTTTCCCATGCTGGCCAGCCAGCCGTCCTTGTCGTCGTTCCGTGTGAGGTAAGTTTGTCAAAAATCTTCACGACTTTGATTGGCGGTCGAAAGAATGGTAAAGTCCCTCATGCGAGTCTTCAGGAAAAGAAACACAAACAACAGTAGTCTCTTTCAAATCAAGAAACAGTGAATTGAGCTTTAAACAGATGCGTAATTTATTAAGATCTTTGAATACACACGCTAAAGACAACGCTTCTGCTTTATATATTAAATATATAATGAACTCGCTCCACTAATCAAAGAAACTGGAAATGTAACCGCATTCTCTTACAGGTGAGTGCACCAAGGCCATTCACCTGCCTTATATGCAGTAATTCTTATGCCATGGCTCCGTTCGTCACCATCCACAAAGAATGGCGCCGGTACGTTCTGCAACGCACATCCACGACGTATCGTATACAATGCTCTCTAGCTTTGATGTTAATCCACAAGGTTACATATAGAAAACAATCCAAGCACATGGAGCAAAAAACTGCATGTGGTTGGATGATCAAATACTGTGACTTTGCAGAGATTCAACATCAAGGTCAGTGGAGAAAACAGAAAAAAAAGAGAAAGAATTTTGAAGGAAAAATTTAAAGAACAGCACCGTTTTATAGGCGACTAAAATTTGGGGATCAAGCAGGGATGGATGTCGAATGGTAACTCGTAGAGTATTTAAAAACTTGGGGCATATCCCAGAGGACAGAAAACCTCTGTAAACGATCTCATTGGCCAAATTTACGAAAGAGAATGCCTTTCCTTATGCTCATAAGAACTTGGAATTTCTCGAAATTGTGGATTGTCGAAAACCTCGTTCTGTCACACGATTGATGTCGTCGAAGGAGCTCCATCCTCTGAATCGCTCAAGGAGGTCGCTGAAGAGATCCTTGAGCGAAGTGCTTCGGAGAAAGAAGAATGTATCTGATCACAACGTTGGAGTGCACGATGATAGTATGTCGCAACTGACAACACCGAGAAAGCCGACGCGACCAGGTAAATAGACTGGCTATTAAACATTCTCATGGCATACATTAGACTCTCAAGGCGCAAAGTGCTATGGAGAGTTTTCCGGAGATGAGATCAGCAACTTGTATAGCTCTGCTCTGAAGCGCCTTAACGCTCTTTTAAAATTGCACAAGTTTAAAACTATTCCTACGGATGTTTAAAGTCTATTCATCAAATGGGGGGTGGCCTTGGAAAAAAGAAATGGTGGGCACTATTCAAAAAGGATCCCAAAGATTCGAAGGACTCGCAAGATCAGTTAGGTTTGTATGGTTTGATCGTTTTTAGTCTAACAATAAAAGTCTTGAAGACTACTTTATGCAAGTCCATTGATTATGCGTCGATCCCATGCGAGCCTGATGATAGTTTTAATCTTCGGCGGGTTCCCATACTAGTGTATGAATGTTGTAAATATATCAGAGCGAACGGGCTCAAAGCCAATGGTATTTTTCGGGTTAACGGCTCGGAGAAACGTATTCTGCAGTTAGCGGGGATCTTTGATACTGGTCCTAGATATGGACATGGCTTTAACTTTGAAGGATATACGACATATGACGTTGCCGATCTGCTAAAGAAATACGTCAGAACGTTGCCGGAACCGCTTCTTACTTCTGAATTATACCCCTTTTATCTTAAATGCCTTGGTATTAAATTTCAGGAATTTCACCTCTTATATTCTTAGATATCCCAGTAGAAAATGGAGCACGCTGCAAGGCATTTCGGTGGCTTTGCATGCTTCTTCCTCCGCCTCACCTTGTTCTTCTGGAATACTTGCTGGAGCTCTTTACTTTGGTTGATTTACACTCTGACAGCAATCAAATGACCGCAAAGAATCTTGCTAGGATTTTTTCACCGAATATTCTGAGGCCTAAAAACGAGAAACAAGCTCTTGAAGAATTTCAAAGTTGCGCCTTTGTGCTTGAATTTATGATTGAAAACCACGACAATTTCGGATATCTCGGACATTAGCCATTCGACATCTTGGACGAAGCATATCTACCGCGCAGGCAGATTTCGATAAAGAGGCACCAGCCGGCTACAGACGTAGAGACAAAACCCGCTCATATCGATAACGACGAGAAAGGCAGCCGTGACAGTCGCGGAAGTCGGGGAGTTGGGTTGGCGTCTCCACCAAATCACTGTTCAAGTTTTGTTTCCGATGGAGGGCAAGAAAACTCCTAGGCGCGAAACTTTTATTTGTACATACATGTATGCTGGTCTATAGTCAAATCCACAAATCATTTCTTGCACACAAAGACTGCTCTCCATTTTTTCCCTGCTTGCGACGGTTTTGACTGCATAATTCCGGCACTCCTCAAGCGATCTGACAACATGCCGAACAGCGCTTGGGGTTGTTCGCCCTTTCCACTCTCCGTCACAGTTATTGATACTTTGCATCCCTTCAGCAGCAGCTCTGTAATCTTTTTACACTTGATGTCGAGATCATGAGGGCCAATATTTGTCCTTACTTCGATTTCCTTCGTTTGCTGTGCCTTGGGAGCCCTATGTACCTTGGTAGGGGGTTGTCATATCGTAATGTCTCTGTTGATGATGGTTCAAGCTTGTCCATGATTTTGCAGACGGGCGGGCTCTGCTGTGATCTCACAAGCACAAGGTCGTACTTTTGTCTATCCAGCTCGGCCAGCACTGCAGAAACCGTTGTCAATCTTGATGGTTTGTCCCCATGCGAGACCACAAAGATGCTACTGTGGGGAATGTCTTCATTTCGTGGGGGAGCTAATGGCTCTTTCTTGGATACAGAGGTTGCTAAGGAGGCTAATATCGTTTTCGTGACGGATTGCAGTCCATATCGTGGTAGAGATATGACCCTATGGCCGATACGACCAGGTGTTGAAAGCAACAGATTCAGCATGGCTCGAAATACTGTGTAACCATGAGTTTCTCTGATATCGAGAGGGGTGGTGGCCCAAGGAGGGCCAACATCAACATTGGCCTCCAGCCATCCAACTTTGACAATGGTTCAGCCATGTCGTCTTCCTCCTCTGATTCCGGAGGTAATGTAGTTCTGTTGATGCCAATTTAAATGTGTAAAGATGCCTCAAGAAAGATCTGGGATAGGGCATCCCATTCCATCTTTATGATATCAAACAATGTGGCATCAGTTCAAAAGCTCGTCACTCAACTCGGCTCTGCGAAGGATACTCCTGAAATGAGGCAGAGATTGTAGGCTGGTGTTTTCTGGTCTTCTCTGACTCCTTGAAGGCATGTTTTGACCGAAGATACCCGAGACATGATCAAACAAACCTCTGCTGATCTAAAAAGGCTGATGGCTCCGACTATTCAAGTGAACGAGTTTGACGCTGTATGGTTTCTGCCTTTTTCTGGGAGCTAACTTGGAACAGCGTCAAAGAAAGATTGCTCACCAAAAGCTTCAGAAAGACTTTGAGGACGTGCTGAAGCGGTTCCAATCAGTTTCTAAATTGGCGGCGGAAAAGTCCAGAGAATTCGTTGACAGAGTTAAAGGTCAAGGCTCTCATAGAATGAGGTTTGTAGAGCTCCTCTCGATATAGCTTAATATTTTTAAAGCTTTGACGACGAAGCCGATGGATCGGAAACAGCACCATTGATGGGAACTTCGTCACAATTGCAGCAGCTTCGTGCGATTGATAACGAAATCGACTACAACGAAGCCCTTATTCATGAAAGAGAGGAGGACTTGAGAAACATTGAGAAATCTATAATCGAAGTCAATGAAATCTTTCGTGATCTTGGAACGATTGTTAATGAGCAACAGTACATGCTGGGTAATTATTGATTTATCGATTGAGCGACTTAATTCCATTGACAGACAGTATCGAGTCAAACGTTGGAGAAGTCGCTATTAATATGGAAAATGCACATGGTGAGCTCAGAACGGCCGCTCGTTATCAAAAACTCTCGGGGAACAAGATCTGCTGTTTATTTGTAATAGTCGCTGTCATTGCCGTCGTCATCATCTTGGTTGTTATTTCATAAATGTCTATTGCAATCCATGTTTGTATCTTCCATTAAAAGAGACCTCGTTTATTTGTTTTGGACGGTTAAGTTTTGAAAGGTTGTTTATGGCTTGTCGAATGAGAAAAAAAAATCCAGTAGAGAACGACCATGCAGCCATTTGAATTAAAACAACGCTTGCGGTCTGACTGTGACGGATGGATTCTTAACGTTGAGCTCTCACCGTCGGGAGCCGCTGTGGCCACATCAAATACCACTGGCATAGTTCATATTTTCGACGTAGGATCGCTGTCACCTCGGACAAGTGCATTTGAGCGATCATCTCTTGCAGTGCATGATATCAAGTTTGGAAATGATGGATCCGATAACTTCCTATGGAGAGCAACTAGCGATGGACGGATCACATTGGTGGATCTTCGTTCGAATGTTGTAGCTTTGAATATTTATGGTTTGTTTAAAGGAAAATGCATGCATTTATTTGGTTGCAGCTGGTTCGGCCATCCACTGTTTATCGTTAGATAATCAAAACCTTCATCTGGCTGCTGGATCTGAACTAGCCGAGGCTGAAAATCGTGAAGAGGAAGCACCTGTGATGCTATGGCAAGGAATGTGATTTTAAATCAGTACTAAATATGTACAGGGATCTCCGGTCACCTTCTAAAACATTAGCGAAGTTTTGCGATGCTCATTCGGATGATGTTACTCAGGTTTTATATTATATATATTATAACTCAACATAGTCAGGTCCGATTCCACCCAGAAAACCACCTCAAGCTTGCCTCTAGCGGAACTGATGGATTGAGTATGTGAACAAATGAACCAAAGAGACTTACGTGAAATAGTAAACATTTTTAACCTTCAGACGTTGGAAGAAGACGACGCATTAGACACTGTCATAAAAACGGATTCTGTTAGCAAAATCGGCTTTTTTGGGCCAAGATCCGATTACCTATTCTCTCACACCCATATCGAAACATTTGCAATTTATAATGGGGAAGGAGAACCATTAAAATTATTCGGAGATATCCGACAACCAAGTCTAAATAACTACCCCGCGCTAGACTACGTCATAGGATGCCAATTTGATGTTGACAGTGGAAGGCTATTTTCATTTGCTGGAGACAAAAAGTGAGATTTTTTCTTATCTGTTATCACAGAGACATTAACTCTGCATACATTAGCGGCAATATTGGCATATACAATATAGGTTTGAATGGGTTGGAGCCAGTCTCAACGCTGCTCGAGGGGCATACTGAAATCGTTAGAGATATTTGCTGGAGTAAAAATGTAGGATTATAACCGTTACCGTAAGTCTAATATTTTTGCAGAGTAATTTTATCGTTAGTGGTGGCGAAGATGGAATGCTATGTTTCTGGGCACAAGGTTGAAGATTAAAAAAACTTTATTCAAAAATATAAATAGAATGGCTATAACTGCTGATTTGACTATCCAAATGTTCTAACAACGCTTAACCCAATCCACCAAAGGGCCCTCGGATTCTCCTTGCCAACTGGATATCTTTCTGCATAATAGTAACCCTTTTAGCATGAATTGCGCAGAGGTTGCTAAAATAACATTTAATTATACGTTTCAACAACTACTACTTACGCATCCTCGAACAAGTGAACCATAAAACTCTCAGCCGCCTCCTGCAGGGCCAAGATCGCGTGACTCTGCCATCTCAAACTAGTTGTTGAATCAAAGTTTTCCAAACCAACAATTTCCTGGGTGACTTCGCGGACCTATTGTTGTTAGGTGTGAATCATATGTTGCATAAGTAAGAAAAGTACCAAACGGCCAAAAGGAAGCTTTCTGAGCAGGAGATCGGTAGACTTTTGGTAGCGTCTAATCTCGCGAAGAGCGACTGTTCCGGGCCGGTATCTGTGCTCTGTAGAAATGTAAGCGCTTAAGATATTAATGGCAACAACTGACTCTTTGCAGCTGACGGCAAGCTCTTTCTTGCGGCTTTTTTCGATGATTTTGGGGTAGAAGGCTTTGAACGCGAGGCTCTGGAGGGCGAGGGAGCCGCAAGCTTTTTCTTGCCCTTCTGAGCAGAGTCACCAATCTTGCTAACCATGATCAGGCAGGATTGTCCGAAGAAGGTAGAAAGAATTGATTTTACGGAAATGGTAGTACCATGGCGAAGGTCTTTTGCCAGCCTCCATGGAGCAAGATCCCCATCGGGAACGCTCTCTATTCGATATGAGAATAATATTCAGAAATACATGTTGAAACTGCAAATGCCAAATTACAAAGATCCTATAAAAGGATCGGAAACCGACTTGTCCTGCTACATGCCGCTCAACTTCACTTCATCAAAACAATTTGTAGATACGGTAAGGATTGACGTATGAACTGATTATTTATTCGTAATTAGCTTAAAGAAGAATTTCGACCAAGTGTCCCGACACTAGTTGATAGTAATTCAAATGTTCCTTTGGACCCATCCGCAGTTCCATTAAGGGATCTATTTAATGGCAACATGAAGATTGTACTGGGACGAACGAAAGCAATTCCGAATGACGGCTACGAGATACATGTGGATAGGAACAGCTTGACAGATGTTGTGCAAAAGGAGACTGCAATTATAAGGGATCTTTCGCACACTGTTGAAAAGAGTCAAAACCTTAATCTATCCATAGAGCGATCAGTGGATTTGAGGTTCAGAATTTTTCGATTTATTGGCCTTTCCTACGTATCGGCCCAGGCCGGAGTCATTATTTACTACACGAACGTTCTTGGATGGGATGTCATGGGTACGATACCAGACCCCTACTCTATTTTAATAGTTTTGTAGAGCCCGTTGCATATATCGTCTCACTCACAAATATAACCTTGGGCGGAGCAATTTTCTTTTTCCTTCGCACCGAACCATCTCCAGGCCGTATAGCGGAGTGGTTTCAAGACTGGTGCCGAAAGCGTCTCCATCGAAAATATGGATATGATCACACTCAAGAAGAAACGGTGAAGGCACAAATTCTTCATCATGAAGCGTTGCTGAAGCCATTGAAAATTGTATCTTGATTGTTTGTGATAGTGAATAGAGGGTAGTGGAAGAGAGTGTTTTTAAGCATTATCCGCAGCTGTGCGCCAAGTGTCTAGTTCCATGTCCAAGGTCTCTTTGGATGCGGGTGGTTTTTTGACCTGTACCCGACCTCCTTTCCGTGGAGACTTTCCCTTGGCCCGTTGTCCGAGTCTCGGCGGAGCTACTACATTGGATATGTGGCTGATTGGCGCCTTGCGCGGGATTGTAGCGCCAGGTTTAACTCCAAGCCGTTGCTGGATAGGCACAACGGGTGCTCCTAGCCGCTTCAAAACATGTTGAGCACCAAGCCGCGAAAGAACAGAAGGTTTCTTCTGATTCTGATTCACACCGGCTTTCTTCAGATGGAGATTGTTTTTTGGTGGTGCTTGCTGCTGTTGGGTGCTCAATTTCCGAAGAGTGGCGAACCTTTAGAACCCATCAATATTACCGATAGTCATCACTCAGCAACCTTTCTGATAAAGTTATCTTCTTTGTGTTCTTCTCAGCCGATGCAGCAGCTGGTGCTTTCTTGTTTCTTCCCATATTGTTTGTTGCTGATGTCAAAAAAAATTTGATTTGAAAAAAAAGTAAATAACAATATGGAAATTGAAACCGCTGAGTACAGCATGGCAATCATCCAGAAGCTGACTATTCTTAAAGTGTCATTCGTCTGGTTCTTCAGTTTTGCAAAGAGAATAACTTAAATAGAACTTTTGAAATTTTACAAGTATGCCATTTTTGCATTATATAAGGATTGACATTCGGACAGGAGGAGTCGAATGTTCATTTAAATGCGGTCGACAGTGTAGACGCATTTCTCTCAAATGTTCATGCAGGAAAATGGGATCTTGTATTAAAAGCTATATCCCACGTCAATGTACCGCAAAGAAAATGATTGACCTCTATGAACATGTAATTTATCTTTACCGACCCTTTCTAAAAATTGCGTAGATTATAATAGAGCTCATGGAGATGAAAGAGATTGGTGCTGCCAGATCTCTTTTACGTCAAACAGATACCATGCTGTATTTACGGGACACAAATCCAGACAGGTATTTGCGGCTCGAGGAACTCCTTTCTAAGAATTACTTTGACGAGAAGGAGGTAATTTCTAGAATGTTACCACTTTGACATTCCAAAGTTCTATCAGCATGGCTCTAAGGAAAGAAGAAGGGCTGAAATTGGAAGTGCACTGGCAAGCGAAGTCAATGTTGCCCCACCCTCTAGACTTTTGTCCCTTATCGGTCAATCCTTAAAGTACCAGCAATCGCAGGGCCTTTTGCCAGCGGATTTCGCGTATGATCTCTTCCGCGGTGCTGCAATAACAGCAAAAACCGAGGACGATTGTCCGCCGTCCCAATGTTTCCGAACTATTAAGGTAGGAATAACCTTATACTTTAACTGATAAACCAGTTTCCAAGAAAAGCAAAAGCCGAGTCGGCGGCCTTTTCTCCAGATGGCCAGAATTTTGTAACTGGCACTCTAGACGGACTTATTGAGGTGTGGAATTATTTTACGGGAAAACATCGATTGGACCTGAAGTACCAGCAGGAGGTTTGTTGCAAATCCGACTTGATGTTATTAAACGATGTTTAGGAAAACTTTATGATGATGGACACTGCCATTTTATGTTTAAGTTTTGGACGTGAGAATGATGTCTTAGCATCAGGATCCCAAGACGGCAATATTAAGGTAATGTTGTTTAGTATATTTTCGGCGGCTAAGAGTGTAGATATGGCGAGTGTCGACTGGTCAATGTATAAGAAGATTTATTTCTGCGCATTCGCAAGGAGTCACTTCTGTCAAGTTCAGTAAGGACAATACTCAAGTTTTAAGCGGAAGTTTTGATTTTACTCTTCGGTGTGATTTTGAGCTTTTTGGGTTAAGACTAAAACTTACTAGACTGCATGGAATTAAATCTGGGAAAATGTTGAAAGAATTCAGAGGGCATATTTCATATGTGAACGACGTGCAATTTTCCGCAGATGGCTCTAGAGTATATAGTGCAAGTAGCGACGGTACTTTAAAGGTTTTCAACTCTTAGATAGGAGTCGCTAACCTTTTAGATATGGGATTCCAAGTCTGCAAGTTGCCTTAGCACAATAACCCTCCATGAAGGCAAAGCAGTCACGGGAGGCGTTGAAAGCTCGACCGTCAGTAAGATTTTGGCGCTTCCTACCAGTGATAATATCCTCGTATGTAACAAGAGCCCCTTCTTGTATCTTCTTTCACCACGGGGACAGGTAAAATTGCAATTGCTCTGTTAGTTTTACCAATATTGTAATCAGGTGGTTCGGACCTATTTCGCTAAGGCAAGCGTGAAGAAGGGTGAGAGTCTGCCCGATTTTATTACAGCAGCGTTTTCGGCGAAAGGAGAGTTTGTGTACGGGATCACAAATAGCAACCATCTGTTTTGTTTCAGTACTGAGAACGGCTCACTGACGAATAGCTTTGAGGTATATTTTCGTATCCATTATCAATTAATTTGGGCTAGATTTCTGAATCTGACGTCACAGGATTCTCTCATCATCCCTTTTCAAAATATCTGTGCTGTAATGACTGAAAGCGGTGTTGTTGCTTTATGGAAGGCGTAAACAATAAAATGTTTTTTTGCACAATTAAATAGTGGCACAAGATATACTTCAATATGTCCGAAGAAGTGGTTCGGACCTTTCGAAGTAAGCTGAAGACAATCTCGCAAGACTATACCCGCAAGCTGATTATCGATTGTAATAAACACATACAATGGATGGGGTCATATGCCGCAACTGTTATGGACAGTGATTTGAAAAGTATCATCCATTTATTTTAGTTGGTTTCTTTTTGATGGTAACTGGATGCAGCAACATCTACGACATACTCCGAACCCCCCAAGGCCAAAACATCGTTCAAGGTAACATCGACGACGTTTGTATGATTCTAAATCGACAGAAAATTCATGCTCCTTTGAAATGGTTGCACACCTCAATGAAGTTGAGAAAAAATAAATGGAGCTCAGATGTAAGTTTAGTATAAGTTTAGTAGAAGTCGGTCTCAAGTTATGTGTACAGAAATTCGGGAAATCTTCTAGCCGTCAGCCAAAATCCCTTCAGACCCTTACAAGGTATTATTCTATTAGTGATTTAGGACGACTTCGCAAACTCCTTAATCGATCATCTGACATCACACTCCTAGCAGGACCGAATATCAAGACGTCTATTAACGTAAGATAAGAAACTTACGATTCTGACATTTTTTTAAGACTTCAGATTCAGAAACATTGCTCTTCAAGGACTCGGCTTACAACTCGACAAATATTTCAATCTCTGAAGTAAAGCATGCAGATTCATCAACGTCGTCATGTGCCGAAACAAATCAAAGCGACGTTGCACCGCAGGTTAAACGGGTTAAGGATAAACTGGCTACGCTAAAAGCGAAATTAGTCTCACGGACGTTTAGAGCGTCATCTAATATCGGTAAATAGATTGCAATCAAATATTTTATATGCTGAAAAGCAGCAGTGGCGGTAGATTCACAGGATATCAAAAGCGCACCGTCCTCCGAACCCATATATATGCCTGCTGAAGAAGTTCCATACAAAAATATAAGTATGGAGGTCGACCCCGAAAGCCAAAGTCTCGATTCCAAAGACAGTCCTATTCGCCACCATTACTCTACGATCACCGTATCTTCAACAGTAAGCTGGAATTTTATTGTAGCGATTAAAACGAAATTAGGCAGACGAGCTTGGCGCAAGCGATAAACAATTTATTCCCGAAGACATCGTGGATGCTGTGAGTTTATATTTTCAGAGTCGTAATTAATTTCTTTTCAGTCCCTTGTCTGCACTAACAAAATGGATGTTGTTGACCATGGCGATTTTGAGGAACAGTTTCTCCATAACTCAAGTCGACGCTTTAGAATCGACTCAAACTGAAGATAATGATGGCCAAGGTCGCATATCTTCACAACAGGAATTGACCCCAGTGAAGGCCGGAGGTTTGGAAGAGTACATTATCTGTTTACATACTTTGTAATTAACATTTATTGAAGAAAAAATGTGGCGACTATTGTCGACGAACATGGAGAGTTGCCAGAAATCTCGACCGAGTAAGAGATTGGTTTCATTTTTTTTTTTTAATTGATCTTTAGTTATTCGGACGAGGAAAGGAGCGACAGCGATTGCTCAGAGGAGGTTGCAGAACCGCAACGCACCGACACTGTTAAAAAGCCTTCAGTCCCGCACTGGGCTGAAACTCCAAATTTAATGAAAAGCTTGGAAGACCAAAGCAGGAGAGACCCAGATGCTATTTTCGGCGCTGTGAAGCCTCTAAAGCTCGAAGGTATGTTAACTCGTTGGCGCTTTTGATTAACCCGACATTACTACAGATGTATTCCACGGTTCCAAAATTAAAAAAGTTCAGAGATTCCTGCGCGGGGAATTGGACTGGTAACGATATTTTGACTGAGGAAGAGGAAGAAAAATACAAGAAGAACATGGGCTTTGGTTGAAATGTTGATCCCGTTGGCTTCCTTTATGTTGTCCAATGCTTATGGTTGTGGAAAGAAACGATCATAATAAACATGTGCATCGAATTTTTGTTGGTTTGAATCCTGTTATACTGTTCAAGGTGGGTGTAGATGCCATTGAATCTGGGAGAATCATGTCTCAAGAAAGGCGTCTTCGTTGCTGTCGTACTTGCCAAACACATCGACTTGAAAATGCAACGCTTTGGCAATTTCCTGCAAAGTCAACCTTCGACGGTCGGGTGTGAGCGAGACTTGGTGAGTCACGCTATCGGTTTCCATGAGGCTTTGATAGGATTCTTGGGTCATATCAAGGACAGGAGGAGCTGGTCGTGCAACCTCCACGTCTCCAATAAGACTTTGCAAGTCAACCAAACATATCCTTCCGATGCCTCTCCACTTTGAAACTATGGAGCGTAGTTTATTGGCTCCACCCTAAACAGTAGCAGTTAACAATACAAGCCGGAAACACTGCGCTGATCGACAACTCGCCTCATTACGATTCTTTATGAGAAGTTGGTGTCTATTAATTGTCTTTTGAAGCGCGATAGTTTCTGCCAAAAGCTTTGCTTGATGTTTCTTGCTATGGGGCGCTGGCGCTGGCGTTTGCGTGTGTTGGCCTTCTGGTAAGGATTTGTCCCCAACGGTGATGTCAGCCATGTCAGAAATTTCAGCATGCATTCAGATCTAGCAAATGCCATTTCAGCCATTCATTCGGATGATGCAGCAGCAAAAAGATTGACAGGGTGCATCAGATCCATAACTTCCATAGCAACCTTCCTTTGCATGCAGATTTTTCAGATCCTAAAGATTTATGTAGAGAAGAACTGCTGAGGGAAAGAGAAAATAATGTTAAAGTGAGTCTATCTTTGTCGACTGTAGAGTTACTCACGTTGGCAGGCATTACACTTTTGTTTGCCATTTGCTTTGTGGGATTTAGGAAACTATAATGTAGATGTAACCAAATCGTTTCTGGTGGACGCTTTGGAGCTTCTTCAGTCGATGATACAGGACCGCAGTCGCTACATGCGACAAAACGGAATAGATCTCTTGAATGATAATCGAGGCATCAAATTTGAATGCCTTCTTTTTGAAGCCATTGGAACTATCTACCGGGGATTACTTCAAAATTAATGATATTATTGGACGATGAGGACGAAAAAGTCAGATTAAAGTGCCATCAGCTATTCCACAAGCTCTCTGGATTTGGCGGGTTAGCTATGTGTTCTCATTTCCTTTCTTTCTTTAGTTATCCTTTAAGTTCTACATACTGAAGCGAATTTAGGGAAGATTTTCGGTGAATGACAAGAATGAGAAAGATCTTTCGACAGCTTTTATTTATGCACTCGCAGAAGGTCATGCAGAAACTCGAACACAATCGGCCGCCGCAATTCTTGATCTTCTGGGTGGCAATCATCAAGATGTTTTTCTATTTTTAACCGACGTAATACCAATTGTTTTCCTTATCATAATTAACTTATTGTTACAGCCAGATTCTTTGAAATCTACGTCAACGTCATTTCCTCTGTATCAACGACTTCAAGCTTTCCTAAGTTTTGCTGAACATTCAAGAAAATCATTTCCAAGAAACTTATTCTCAAAATTTCGCGAGGTTTTGCGACAAATAAAAGAAACAATGACGTTAACATGAAGTAAGTCCGACAAGTAACTTATATTGATAACGAAGATCATTCCTGGTGTCATTGTCGCTGGGTACTTCACTGGAGTTTGCTGTTGCAGTAGTGGAGGATTTGGGATTTGATGTTGGTATATATACGGAAAGCTTGGTATGTAACCAGTTATTTAGGGTGTCTTCTTAGCCATAGCGGCGTTAACTGGAAAGTCATCGTTATCTTCTACATTGTCTTCGTCAGAAGAAATCATTATGAAAACCTTAGGCCAAATCGCTCTGAAGGCTATAGATTATCATAAATATACAAAAGCTCAGTAGGTTGGAAGGGTGAAGCAAAACTCTAATTACTGAAGCGCGAATATGAGATTCCGATAGTTGTGGAGTTTGTGGATATTTATCCTGGCTGAGCTTGTGTATGAAGTCGGAACTCGAACTCTATTGATTGAACAGAGTCGTTCACTATGTTCTCATATAATCGCAACAGCCGCGGCTTATGTTGGGAATGATCGAACCTTGGGATCATGGATTCTTGTCAAGAAGAGCCAAAGGTTTTGGCGATTAATATTTTTTTATTCTCACAAGAGCCCAGATATTGTTGAAAGACTTATCTCCCA
This sequence comes from Chytridium lagenaria, assembly GCA_025449115.1. Classification (NCBI taxonomy): domain Eukaryota; kingdom Fungi; phylum Chytridiomycota; class Chytridiomycetes; order Chytridiales; family Chytridiaceae; genus Chytridium; species Chytridium lagenaria. Next base: position 208,786 of record JAHLKC010000010.1, on the reverse strand, counting down.
CAACTTATCGTGGTCCTCAATTTCTATGGAATTGCTCAATACGTTTGTTATCCCATTTTTCCAAAAAGAATCCTCGGATGGTATTTCCGGTGCTAGATGATAAAGATCTGGCGCAGGATGACACAATTGATGCTTTGGATATCTGAATGCGCTGAGGTTTAAATCTAAACGGCAGCCATCTGATTTTTTCTAGTTGGATGAGAGCTTGATAAGAATTCTATGTCCATTCTCATTGAAGCTAGTTGATGATCATGAGACACGTTACAAAATGCAGGGTATTGAAGTTTTTATGAACTTATTGAGGTCCGAGAAGGCGGTCTTGCAGGTTTCAAATTCATATGGAGATGTTGTTTTGAGGTATATTCATTATTTCCGAACTTCCACTCATCTACGTAGAGCATTAGGCCTTGCTTGGCTTTTCTCTCTGACCCAGATCTTTTCGATGCGGCGTTCCACGCCATGGAGAAATTTGTGGACGTGGTTGAAAGTGCCCTACATTGAAGCGCAATACTAAGCTTGAGTTTTGATGGATGAGGGGATTCTACCGGCTTAGCTATGTCGATTGGTACCAAAACGAGATGTTCTTTTCGTATGTTGTTTGTATATTCTACTACTCATGTGCAAATGAAGATTATATTGAAGAAAGCCGTAAATGTTATTCGCAGGCTTGATACTACTAGTATACTTTATTTAGAGGTCTGTCATTTGTTTTTTAAGTATTTTCCTCATCCCTTATTTCATTGATCTGCTTTATGTGCAACATTTTATTCATTATGTTATAGCCTTTGCTTAGCTTAGTGCTAGAAGTTAGCTCGGTGCATTTATCGGATGTGTCAATATCCTGTGCTTGTTGCGACGTTCTCGACGAGTTAATCTTGCAGTGCTGGCCAAGGTCAGATTGAATGCTTAAGAAATCTAATAGCAATAGGATACGTCATTATCGGGGGGCAATCCTTGTAAATGTATTGAAAATGGCCAACGAAATAAATCGCGCTCAAGCAAGGAAAAAGTCGCACTAAAGGTTTTTGTAGTTGTTTATGAGATCCAATTTACAATCGAATTAGCAACGGAAACACTTTCTCAAAAAATTCAACAGGTGGTCAAAGATCTTGCAGAAGCTACGAATGGGAGTTTAAAGGTTTGATGCTGTGTTTGAAAGCTCAGGCTTATAGAAGAAGGCCCAGCTTGAATTAGTACGGGAAAAAGATCCCGGCCTCTACGCGATATGCAGTGGAAATAATAATTAAGTTCTATAACATTAATTATCCAGTGCAGCCTTTAAAAGAAACAATGATCTTTAGTGATGTTTTGATGTATATACAAGCTTTTTCACTGTTGGTAATAATTAATACATAGAGCGCTTAAATACAATATTTTGTCCTGAGCGAGAATGTATAATCATAGTCCAGCTTCACGTAAATTGAGCCTAAAACCGTAAGCCAATTGCAAACAAACCACCTTACTTGACTATAATCGAATGGACGGCTCGCAATACTGCACGAATTTGTGACGTGTCAGTGGCCCATGTAAGATGAAAATATTTCCTCTCCTTAAATTTGTTCAAAGCAAGAAACTTTTGCGTAAAGTACTGTCCTCCATCCTCAAACGTGTTACTCCCGTTATAGTCCTTAAAATAGTTGGATATTGATGTTGTCTTAAGTTTCTTTTTAAACAAATCTATCTTGTTCAGAAATAAGATCATAGCGGTATCCTTGAAAAGCGGATGGTTGCAGATCGATCCAAATAAACTTAAAGATTCAAGCACTATAACACAAAGTTAGCTAGCCTTTTTGGACTACGTTGGCATACTTCGATTAGTTGTAGAATCTTCAAAACACGTTTGATCAAATGAACTTATGGCCGAGACAAAGATGATAGAGACGACATCATCAAAGTACGGGGCCCATTTCTTCCGCTCTGATCTCTGACCTCCGACATCGTATATTTTTAAAACTGCCTCATCAATCTGAACACGTGTCTCTGTTATGGTGGTGGTCATTACTCTTGCCGCCAATATATCTTGATCTGTTGGAACAAATTTGGTAGAGCAAAAATCGCGAGATGTCGGTGAGGTAGCTGGAAACGGAAAAGGAATATGTTAGAGCATTGAGAGGACCAAAATTTCCTACTATTCGCATGAATCCATTAGCTGAAACTCGTTTGCTCGTGCAAAGCAACTCTGAATCCCTGCGTCCGCCCATAAGGAATTCATAGCGTCGACCAGCTGCACAGGTACAACCTCTCCTTCTCCAAACGAGAAAGGCGCAGACCTTATCAAGGATGTATAATCCGAGGGATTCTGAGAGAACAAAAGATAAGATTATAAACGCGTTTGATTGCTTCATACGCTGTATGGAATATTCAAATCCTCCATAGCATTCACGAGTGTTTTTGCGCAGCTAATAACATTCCCCAGGATAGCAGATCTGTACACATTTCGCTCCTGGTTGGAGAACCCCAATCCATGGATCAAGCGGAACTGTTTCAATACAGTCGATTTGCCTGACTCTCCTGATCCCAGGAGCAAAAGTTTGACAGCATCATCCTTCTTATCGCTCTTTAGGTCTCTATCTATCCGGTTGCTCTGCTGCCTGGCCTCCGCCTCCTCCGGTGAGGAGCTGCAGTTGCCCATGTGAAATGGTTTTTTGAGACAAAGAGGACCCTCAAAATGTACCCAAAGAATGCCAATCACAAATTGAACGAAAGCTGTGAGATTAAATGGTTGAAATACATCGAGATGTTTATTTTGGTTCTTCTCTCATGATATGTTTATTTTCACTCTTGTTTTCTGTTTAGGAATATCAGAATTGTCACAACTCTGGACAATTCGCCAGAGATTGTTGCTTTGGGGAAAAAAAAAAAGTCCTTAGATTCATCTAGCTCCAATACTACACAATAGGCAGCCATGGACGAAACACTGGTGAACACAGTAACATCAATTTCTCTAATATGGTACAGGAACGACTCACCCGATATCAGCGCAGCTTTGATGATCTGATCAACATGATTCCCTTAAAGTACTACATGCCAACTGATTCGGACGATCTTGCACTGGTTTGATGCTGATGCCGTAGGAGGCATCTAACAACCTTTTAGAACCGTTATGCACATAATAAGAAGAACAAAGCTCCGAAGCAGGAGATTAAGGAGGCAACAAGGAGGGCAAAAAGACAGAAGGTGGGATCTTGACAGCCTTCTCCTGTATTTTGATTATACAAAGCTTGATCCGGAAGCGCAAACATTTGCGGATGTGCAACAAGAATTGGCAAGTAAAGCGGCAGCAGAGCTCAAGCGGCAACCACTTTTGACCAATGGTGTGGATGGTGGTAAGCTCGGCTTTTCTAACTTGAATATCTCTCCATAATTCGCTCACATTATTTTGACATGATATGCTTGGCAGGCAATACCTCGGCGTCTTTACCAGAGTTAAGGGAGAAGCTTCGGAGAAAGATTGCGGCTATGCGAATCTCCAGAGAGCAAGGAAAAGCAATTCCGGAAAATGCGATGGAGGATGTAGACGGGTCGGATGCTGCTGCTCCACGAAGCCGGCAAGAAATACTCGAAAAGAGGTTGAAGAGAAAGAAGGAGAAGAAAGAATTGAGACTAAAGAAGAAAAACAATGCAACCACTCAGGTGGGCCACCGTGATTTATTGGCCCTTGTTTTTTGACTCCATTTAACGTGTGAGTCATCATTTTACTGTCTTTCAGAGCAAACCTGCGGACACCGTAAAAGGCGAAAAAAACTCTAGGAATATGGACGCGTTAGGGGATAACATCTCTTTTGGAAAGATCGAATCCAATACTGACGTCAAAGGGCCGAAAGCAACGCCAAAGAAAACCGGATCTGACGTCAAAGGTTTACTGAAGAAAGCGGAGAACAAGGCGAAAAAGCTTGAGGCTCTCCAAACTGCAGATCCGGACAAGGCGAAGGCAATTGCTGAGGGCCAGAAATGGAACAAGGTGCTTAAGCTTGCCGAAGGTCACGTTGTGAAAGACGACTTGAAACTTTTGAAAAAGACTGTGAAGAGGAAGGATAAGCAGAAGGCGAAGGCATCGAAGGACTGGAGCGCTCGCACAACATCTGTCGCAAAAGCACAAGCGGATAAGCAAAAGAAGAGAAACGACAACTTGAAGGCACGGGTAGAGAACAAGGGAAGCAAAGGGAAGGTATCCAAGTCAAAGCCGAAGAAGGCATCCCGACCTGGGTTTGAAGGGGGATCACGGAAAAAGGCGAAGAAGTAAAAGTTGAAAGTGTTATTTAATATGAAAGTACATAGATGCTTAGCCACGTTTCTTCAACCATTCACTGTAGTTTTCAGCCGCCTTGGTAATTCCAGCAACAAACGAAGGAACCCCCTTTTGCGCAGCCATATTCAAAATAAAGGGTGGTATAGCTCCCTTCGGATCATCATAATAACGCATACTCATTAAGGTACCGCCGTTGCCTGGGATATTTTTCACAGCGATTTGCTGGTAATAATCTTCGATCCTCACGCCACCCTTCAGCTTTTGAACGGGAAGATCTCTGATGCTCTTGCCTTCGACTAAAAAAGCTGTGCCTTCGCTCCAACAGCGAAGGGAGTAGACGTAGTCTCTTGTAGCAAGAGGAAAAGGCATCTTGATAGCGTAGTAGTAATATTTGGGGTCATGTGTTGGTGTCTTAACGACGACAGACGATTTCCTGCAAGAGGGTTAACATCATGCGACAAAGGAGCACTTACCAAGAATTGTTTTGGCATCAGACATTTCGACTCCAGAGTCCGCTCCAGGAGATACAGCAGAAGAAGGCGACTGTCTTCCTGCGCATGAAGCATCTTCAGAAAACAGTGGAATGGTGGTGGTGATGGGTCGTTCGGAAATGGGATATCCTTCCAACACGTGAGGATCCCAGAATTTGCGGTACTCGAAGTCCAAATAAACGGAAATTAAAGTCTCTGCATTGACTGTTGGGAAAGAGCCAAGTGCCTTGTATTCGTACTGCATTGGAAGAAAGAATAAGCATCATAACAGCAAGCCAGTAAGATGTTCTTCCATTTGTTTGGCTTACCAGCCCTGACGACGGCACCAAACGACGCCGAACATCGAAAGAATCAAATGTAAAATATCGCTCGAAGCCTTCAAACAGAACTTCCCTGTCATCATGCAGGAAGACGTCGGCGGAATGCGTAGGAGGGAAATCCATAGTTGCGTTGGGGGTATATCATCAAAGTCAATCGTACTTGCTTGGCTATATATTGATGAGACACCATTCCATTTTTGGGGATGATAAAGGTCATTGGGCCAATCAGTGACAAGTCCAAAAAAAGCTGCAAACCGTCCTGTATTAGGCCATTCCGTATTTCACTCGTTTTCGCCACTTATCACGATGCTCCTGACCAGACTCCGCATTCGTCCGAATAGAGCCATCTTTCCTGCGACTCGATTCCTTTCTACAAATACAACTATCCCTTTGGGATCGGTGGTGGAAGCAGGGGACAAGACTTTTGACAAAGTGCTTTCTGATGCAGCCGATACTACCGTGATCGTGGACTTTTATGCAGAGTAGGAAAATGACTTTTCACATTGATACTCAACAATTACATAGCTGGTGCCCACCATGCAAAATGTTGGCGCCAGTGCTGACAAAGGCTGTTAAGGAGAATGGTAAAACCTTTATGGTCAAAGTCAATGTCGATGAATCTCAAGGCGTCGCCGAAAAATATGAGGTAATTATTATTGACACCATAACAGCCTTCTGACACCACTGGATTTTCAGATTGCATCCCTTCCCACTGTCGCTGCGTTCAAAAACGCCAAGATCATCGACAAATTTATTGGTTTCTTAGGAGAGAAGGAAACAAGGGCGTTTGTTGATAGAGTCTCCAAGTAAATAAAAAAGATTTTAGTTCGTAACGGTAGTGATTCATTTACTTGCTAAGAAACCCGTACTAGAGATGTTCATTCTTATGAAATCCTGGGCTCAGTGAAAGGTATTCTGGCAAGCGATTTGTGCAACCCAATTCATTGGACATGGCGGTGAGCAGGCTCTGACCACGAAGCAACTAAACTCTCGTAGTCACTCTTTGGCCTTGGAACTTCTGCCGATATCGAAGTGGTTCTTTCCGGAGAAGACCAACGGAAGCAAGTGGAGGTTAAGGTTGATAAGGAAAAGAAAGCCAAGTTTCCGTTGTACTTCGATGGCGAGTCGGTATCTGGAAAGGTAATTTATAGACAACAGACGCCGCTCATGTGCATCAGGTCCTTGTTCGCGTTAAGGATGGAAAGAAAATTGAACATCAGGGCATTAAAATAGAGCTAGTCGGACATATCGGTAAAGTTTGAGATAAAGCTTTTCTCTGATACCCGACAGAATTGTTCTATGATCGCGGCAACCATTACGAATTCGCTTCCCTTGCACAGGAACTTGCAGCTCCAGGAGATCTGAGGCAGAGCGCAACGTATGAGTTTGAATTCAAGAATGTCGAAAAGCAATACGAAAGCTACTTTGGGATCAACGTCAAACTCCGATACTTTGTGAGGGTCACGATAGAAAGGAGGCTATCGAGCATCATCAAAGAGAGAGATATTTGGGTATATTCCTACCGCATGCCTCCGGAGGTCAACAACTCCATCAAGATGGAAGTCGGAATCGAGGACTGTTTGCACATCGAATTCGAGTACAACAAGTCAAAGTAAACTCTTTCCCGAATCCTTGACGCTAAAACTGGCAGATACCATTTGAGAGATGTAATCGTCGGCAAGATCTACTTCTTATTGGTCCGAATAAAGATAAAACATATGGAGTTATCGATCATCAGAAGAGAAACCACAGGCGCTGCACCCAATCAATACAATGAGAGCGAAACTATTACAAAGTTTGAAATTATGGATGGAGCCCCCGTTCGCGGTACGAATAACCCCTTCGTTCTTATCACCATCTATTTAAGCACAAAACTGATATGCCCTTTTTTTTTTTTTTTTTTTTTTTTTTTTTTTTTTAATTTCAGGCGAAACAATTCCTATTAGGCTATTCTTGAGCGGCTTTGAGTTAACACCGACATACAGAGATGTTAATAAGAAGTTCTCCACTAGATATTATCTTAATCTCGTCCTTATTGACGAAGAAAACAGGCGCTACTTTAAGCAGCAGGAGGTGCGTTGTTTCGTTTCATGTTTTGATGGCTATACCGTGCTATACTAACATGCACAATTTTTCTGCCTCTGCCTCTGCTAAATGTCACGTTGATATCATGTTTTACTGCTCTATTTTATCTGCTTTAGATCACTATATACCGCGTTAGAGGTATGTATTCCAGTACATCATAAGGCATTTGACTGACTATTTCAAAGATGATGCTGCAGAAATATCCGAGATTCCGGGTGGTGCATCTTCGAACGGACTGTCTACCTTTGCATAAACCTCTTCGCAACATCTTTTGAATAAACCGCAATAATGAAAATCAGTCTCAACAATTTTTTTCGTTTGTCCAGTTTAATATAAGCAGGGAGGATGGGGAAGCGGGAAGCCGACACACAACTTACTAAAGATTCCACGGACGACCATTCGGGCGGAGAAAATGGTACAGAGGGGTTCAAAATGGCTTCTCAAACAGCTTTAAAGGGACGAGTTTTTGCTGCTCCCAGAATGCGGGTAAGGCAACAGAAACTTATGAATGATTCCAACTAAAAGCCACTAGAAAGCCAACACAGCCAACGCAGCACCGACTTCCGTTGCTGCTCCATCGAATCCTTTCGCAAACGTCATGTTTGTCAAGCCTACACCGGACGCCCCCGTTGTTCCGAGTTTTGGTCTTGGTCCACCAAGCTTCTCTGGCTTTTCTGGCCTTTCGGACCAATCCATTCAAAAACCGCAGGCCTTTGCCCCGGCTGGAACTAACTTTTTCTTAAAGCCCACACCTTCCGCTACATCCGTTGACATATCGTCAAAGGAGAATCGCCCAATTCAAGATGAGGGCATGAAGGTTGATGCACCGGACAACTCCCGTGTTGTGAAATTTGGAAGGAACTTAAAGGGGCTTAACACGAGCTTACTTCAGCATCTTCAAAAGGTCGTGGCAGCCGACGGATTTGTGGACTTAACGGCATTTTTCGGTGAATACAAAAGCTACCGCGAAAAGCTCGTCTCCGACTTCCAAGATGTCAAAGATCAATTACTCTCATCCTCCAAAAATGATGGCCTATCCTTAAAGCCAGCGCCAGCCGCCACGGAGCCGGCCCCCTCGGCATCGCCTTCAGGTTTCTCCGGCTTCCCAACTTTCCAGTCGTCAAGTGCCACGGTCCCATTCGTATTTCCCCCAAAAAGTACAAGCTCTCTTTCGGACACGCAGCCCCCTTCCATTTTTGCCTCATCTTTTGGAGGCAGTAAACCCGAAGCTTCCGCAACTGAGGAAACGGGTGATGATGATGGAGAAGAAGGGAAGGATGAACAGATTAATCCCGATATCCTCATGAAAGGTGCGGGAGAAGATTCAGAGGACACTGTTTTTGAAGTAAAGGGAAAGGCAAATCGGTATAACGCAGAAACTAAGGCTTGGGCGGACATTGGAGTGGGGATGATACGCATCAACAAAGACCGAGGCTCCGGGAAGAAGCGCCTCATTCTGAGAGCCGATGGATCTGGACGTGTTTTGTTAAATTTCTACATCGCGAACGGGATGTCTTCTAAGATTGAAGGAAAGTCGACTGTTACTTTTTTCCATTCTCAGGATGGCAAGCCTGCAAAATTCTCATTGCGTGTCAAAGAAGTTAGCTCTGCAGAGAATCTTAAAGGTTTATTGGCCGCAGCCTGATCTTACGGGAATTGATTTCAACCCGAAATAAACTATTCCGCCTTAAATCTTTTCCTGGCGGCTTTTTGAACCAGCAAAGTGCCGCCGATACCCATGGCTGTTAAAACTACGCCCATCACAACTTGCATCGCTTGATATAACGGAGACGTGGTCATAAAGGTTCTGATACGAAGAGTGTTTGAACTCCATCTGCAATAATAATGTTAATATCAAATGACAAAACAGCTCAAACTCACGAGCTCTCAACAAATGAAGGCTTAGAGGCATCAGCAACCTCAAACCGTTTCAAGTTATAGTTAAACTCCAGTCCGGTCCCATATGCAAAATGAATTTGAGCTTGCGTTTCAACGCACTGACCGGCTATACATTGGTAGCTGGGACCTCGCTTAAAGATTGTTAATGGAATTGCCTTGATGCAAATAATTGTACCTGCTCGCACGTTCCTTTTACACACACTCCCGATCGAGTAACTGCCGTGGCATTCGCCAATATTTGTTGCGTATAAAAAGGCACAAACCCGACTCTGTCGCTAAACTCAAATGTTCCCTGATATTGTGTTGCTTGAAAGAAATTCCGTCGATCTTGCGAGACTACCAAGTAGTATTAGATCACAGGAACTTCGACGACGACATACTGTTGTAGAAATTGCTGAGGTAAGTGCAGGAAAGGTTGCGAGTAAAGCACGTAAACATCTCTGACACCAAAGTACAATTTGCGGAAATAAGGTTTGACGCTGCTTCACTCCCTCCAGCTGTCCGAAATATACCCTGAGCAGCACGTGTTGCAACACCGCAAAGATACGCCGAATTAGCAGGGGTAATTGCCGAGCCATCATCATACTCAGAGTTGTAGTACCTAAATATTAGGACTGACAAAGCGCGTTATCTTACTTTGAGTTGAACTGAGACCGGTAGTCCCAATAACAACAGCCGGAATTTTTTTTTTGCCAAAATGACATCGCCGAGGATGGAGGTAGCCTATTATTGGCTGATGATATAAACGCATCTAAAAACTGCATCGATACGTTTCCGCCGTCGGCTGGATTTTGGAAAGAAAATGACCCGCGGAAGTTGCTCACTAAATCCAATGTAGGTAAATCTGTCGCGTCATTCACGTGCATGTAGGCTGTAGCTTGGCTCAGAGGATTTTCAAGACCGATGCCTGCGACATGACTGAACTCAACAATAGCATCAATTTTGTCGAATCCGATATTGGTGAAGTTTGTAGACGCGACACAAGGCTTTGTACATGCCGGGTTTGTAACTTTGCAGAAGTCCGAAGGCTTTGTGTCCAGGCAAGTAAATGGCTCAGTCAGATCTTTCACAAATCTTTGAGAACCGCTAAAGCCAAAAGGTTCAGAACCAAAAAGAGTAAACACAATGTCACGCTGCAAGCTTTGAATTGGCGGATTGTTCTTCCAAAGATATCAGCAACCGCAAGCAATGCAACAAAGGAGCTTGTTGCACTACTGGCTCCCCATGCGTTGCCATTTCTGAATAAAGCGTTGCTCTCAATAGGTGCGGTAACAATTACAACTCTTCGATCATTTGATTTCGAAATATTGTAGGAATGTGTCGCCCAACTTGATATTCCGCCGATCGGCGAACACCATCCTAGTCAGTATTTCAATACAACATTCTTTATAAACGTATGTCAAACCTCTTCTTAAACAAGTGCTTGCATCCACAGCTGCATGCATAAATGCATCAAACTCAATGGCATATAAAGGGTATTTGGAGTAAGCTCGGTCCCTGTTGTAATTCAAAGCCTGAAAATTTAGAGGGTATTGATCACCTTCATAAACCTCAATAACCGTTCCAGTGGCTTGCTGACCTATCGGATCGTTTGGTGTTGTGGGCATAACAAAAATCGGAAAATCGAATTTCTCAAATAGTAAACCGTTTGCCTAAACATCAGCTATAAACAGGTTTCCTATCTCACCGAAGGATTCCAAACGTAAGGTACTCCTTGCTCATTTGCATACAATGAATACTGGAAGTTGGGGAATGGCAGGTCCGGCGAGAAAGAGGCGGGCTTTGGAAAGTCGGCGTTTTGTTGAATTACAATAACACCTGCAAGTTTACCGCTTGCTTTTAAACGTTTTAGCACAGATCTGAAAATGAGTTATTTTAGCCTATTTTTGTGAAAGCTCACGGTGTTAAGAGGGAGAAAGGTATTACAACCGCATATCTGGTGAAAATATCTCGAGTGCTGCTAAAGCTATCCAGTTCGCTTTCAGTGTTCAACCCATAAAGAACACCACTTGTTATAGGGCCTACATATCGTTAGATCAACATGGGGAGATATAGAGCTGGTTCGTACTGGAACATCCGTATTCCTTGCCACCATCCAAGATCCTAGTACAGCCTTGCGTAGTTATCCCCTGATAAATAGATTTTTGTAGAAACGAGGTATCTGCATGAGCTAGCAGTGCTTTAAACGAAAAGGCTGTCAATGAAAGGTACACGATGTTTATTCTTTACTCGTCAGGGATAGGGCCACTACGACCCATACGATCTTGTACATATTCCAAAAGTTACACAAATGCGTGTCTGCAAGAAAAACAAGAGACTATATATGTGTATGCACGTTTTCAACTACAACACAAATAAGAATCTTAAGTCATCCTCAGAAAGCTGTAAAGATATTAGCTGACGAACAAAGACGGTTGCGTTTTGTCATACCTTAGCTAGTGCATCGATATCCTTGCCAACAGTGGATTGGAACAACATCTTCTTCTTCTCCTGAAGCTGTAGAATACGGGACTCAATAGAGTTCTCTATGATCAAACGAGTAATCTTGATCGGCCGAGTTTGACCAAGGCGATGGATGCGATCAAAGGCCTGATCTTCTACGGCGGGGTTCCACCAAGGATCCAAAACTAAGAGTGTTAATATTACATCGGTATTATTAAATTTACTAAACACGCGAGAGGCTTCGGTCAGGTTTAACGCAACTCCTCCCGCCTTAAGCGAGACCAAGAATATTGTGACAGTTGGATCTGTCATAAAGCTAGAGATGACGATACTTCTAGCCTCTGGCGACATCCTCCCGTCAAGCTTCACACAGGAAAATCCAGCTCGTGTCAGTCGCCACTGGATAAGGTCCAAAAATGCGACAAATTGGGAAAACACAATAGACTTCAAAGTCGAATCTTCCTTTTGTAAAGCAGAAAGCTCCTCAACGAGAGCTATGAACACTAAATCAATACGCCAATAAACTCAACTCACCTTCAATCTTTGTGCTGCTCCTCCATTTACTCATATCAATATAATTAATAATAGACGCCTTAGGGGCATCGTCGCTTTTTGAAGATTTCGTGTACTCTTCTTGAGAAAGATCAATTGATAAAATTCGATAGCATGTTGGGCAAGTAATTTTTTGCCCTTCCGGGAAAGACAATAAATATTGCTTGATATCCTCTCGACAGAAAACGTGCTTGCATTTTGACAGAATCGCATCCTCGGCTTCGTCCTGGCATATACCACAAACTAAAGTATCTGAAGACTGTAAAATAGTTAATGACAACAGCCACTATACTTCCTTACCTTCTTTGCATTCTCTAATTTTGAAGTGACCAAATCTAAATAAAATTACCAATCATGTTGATGAAGACGCTTTACCTGGATGATTTACAGCCAGCCTCATCCGAGAAAGAAGCGAGAAAATACTGGCATAGTTGTTCAACAGTGTGTTTGCAGTTACGTAAGTAGAGAATTGACGTCGAGAATCAGAGTAAAGACTCTCATATAGCTCTTCCTCAGCTTCATTAAACACGTCGCGACGAACAGTGATAACGCGAGGAGGTAAGCCCAGATCGTTTGCTCGCTCAACTTTCGTTCTTCTCAGCATAATTTTGTCTAAAAGAAGTCCTAGTTTCTTAAATGCAACTAGACCATCGCCAGCGCCTCCATATTTCTGGATGGGCTTTAAAATCTCAGAATTCCACCAACAGAAGTGAGAATGCGATATATGACCGCACAAATCTAGAAAACTTTAATTTGAATGTAGTTTATCAATATACCGCAATGCCTTCGATCAGTGAAGCTCCATTTTTGGCTCTTGCAGGGACATTTTTTGCAAAAATAGAATGAAAACGGATCTAAATCATATTTTTTAAAAAAAATGAAGGGGCGAAGAAACGAATAACCCACCGGCACTTAAAAATCGAATCAAGGAATACAACTCCCCTACTCGATTTTGCAGAGGTGTCCCACTAAGAGACCACTTGTATCGGCAATTTAAATTAAAAACAGCCCTTGCCGTCGACGACGAACGATCTTTAATTGCATGAGCCTCGTCTAAAACGACTCGCCCCCAAGGGATTGTATGTAATATCGACTTTTCTTTTACCAGCTGACCCTTCCGCTTAAAGCCCAGAGTCTGTTTTCTGAAACCTGACTCCACGATAGCGTACGTCGAAAGAACGACATCATAATTTTGAAGTTTAGCTGCGGATGTCTCCCTGCTTGCACCTTAAACAGTTAATACAAATCAAATAAATGCCTCACCGTGGTAGAGGCAAACTGTTAATGTGTCAGGAGATGTCCTAATTTTTAATTTCGGCAAGCCACTGTAAAATGGCACTTTAAATCCCATATTTCGGAGAATAAGTTAGACAAAATCAAAATGACCGAAAAGACAGAAAGGGTTACAATTCGCTTACACTGTCGGTGTCAAAATTAGGTTTGGCTTGACATCTGGCTTTGAAACTAGAAGAGATAGGAGTTGAATAGTTTTTCCCATGCCCATTTCATCAGCTAAACATTTTAAACTAGAATTCACAACAAGTCATTCTCACCCAAAATACCGCCATTGAACTAAGAGGCGAATAAAGGAACAAAGTGTTAAGAATTGAACAGTGATAACTCACTCACCCTGCTCTCCTCCTGATTCATCAACCAATTGACCCCTATCTGTATTAGAAGTACTATTTTAGTAAAACAATACCTTCCAGCTGGAATGGCAGCAGTTTAATAGCAATGTTTGGTGGTTGTGTGAATCCTTCCTGCATTGTAATAGATTCCATATCGCGAAGATCGTCCCAAACACTTTCGAGCTCCGGATGCATAGATGCAAAGTACTCCTGAAAGAAAATCAGAGATTAAACAAAACTGCCTTACACTCGAGGTAAGCTTCTTCGGCCCGCTTTGACGACGTCGGCTCACTGCGCCATTGACACCATTTCGCCTTCGATTCTCTGAAGAAAGTGGGTTTTCCAATGCTTCTTCCGATCCGGAATCGCTGGTGCTTCCGTCAGCTTCCGATGGCAGAAAATCACTTTCGTCGTCCTGATCAGCGTTTAAACGAGATCCTTCACGCGACGTTGGCGGCCTACTATTAGAAGAGCTTTGACGGCCCCGCCTGCTCGCCGCTCCTCGTCTCTGAGGTGTGGGTTCTGGTTGCACAGATGTGCTTGCTTCTTCCACATCCACATCCACATCCATCGCGGCTTCAATTACCATAGGCCTACCATTTCATTTTAAAGGTCACGATACATGTCTTCAACACCTAAATTACATACGTGTCTTTTGCGCCACGTCCATTTTGCTTTCCACTAGCTCTTCTGGTCCTGGCCTTAGTCACCGAAACTGGGCCACTATCACGGCGGGATATGGATCGAGGGCTCTGAAAGTCGTCCGACTCATCAGAATCTTCGGATTTCCAGTGATCGTCTACAAATAGGGGTCAAATACAAGATGCTATGATCATACCTTCCGAGTCCCCACTCTGATCTTCTATTGAAGCATCAGCATAAATAGCTGTCACTGCCAGCTTAGCCTTTTTCGCTGCATCCAAGATTAGCAACGTTAAGGACGTATACTATACATGCACTTCTAGACGGCCTTCGAGAGCTGGAAGCTTTTGATGTAGACACTGAAACCCCATTCTCCATAAAGTCATCGTCGCTGCTTGACTCGGCTTTCTTATTCTTTGGTGGCATGCTTGATTGAATGAAATTTGACAAAAAGGGGGTTTTTCGGACTGACATGGACATCATCTTGGATGAAATAGAGGATTCGTTGAGAAACAAACTCTATACAAATGCCATATTCCTTGCACATCGGTTGATGGCATTTCGACCAAAGGATGTGGATGCGTTGTATCTGCTTGCCGATGCGTACTTTCATAATGGAGAAGTGTCCACAGCATATAACGTCTTGAAAGAGTCGACTACAGTTGGAGGGAAGTATTTGCTGGCCCGATGCTGCCTTGAGTTAGACAAATTACAAGAGGGCGAGCTCATTTTGACATCCTTGCTGCCGGAAATACTCTCGAAAGGTTTCGCTTGCATGTTGGATGAACTTGAAACTTATCATACCAAGGTCCAGATCCGGATACGAAGAGGCCTACTGTTGCATCTGTACATTGTCTGATGGGACTGATTTGCAAGTTAGTAAATTGAACGTCATCGAATTAAAGGGTTTAGGAAAGCAAGCCGAGTTGAAATGGCCACCCGCCACTTTCAACAGGCCTTGTCGTTAAACCCATTTCTGTGGATTGCATTCGAAGCACTGTGCCAGATGGTACGATATTTCAAGCTATGTAATAACGCTCTTAGGAGAGAACCATCACAGCATTTTTTTCAGGCGATTCTGTCGGCGACTCGCAACTATGAAAACAATAAAAGAATGGAGTATAAATGCAAGGTTTTGACAGGAGCAAACGAGTCTACTGATGGAGTTATCCCACTATCAGGAGGTATCTAAGATCTAGAAAATGGGCAAGGTCTTTGCATTCTCCTTTTAGCTAATAGATCAGCTTGGAATACGAATGCGAAGTCGCAGGAGCCGGGTTCAACAATTAGAAACAAGCAACGGGAAGGTATGCGAAGAAAATTCCGCTGTGATTTTATTTGCAGAAGATAGGGCTCTGCAAAAGATGCAACTTCTGCGCTTAGGTCCCTCAATGGTTTGAGTTGCCTCTATCAATGAAGTCTCACTCCTTAGAGTGAAACCCCGTTTCTTGCAGATGGCAATATTCTTTTGTAATGATATTCAAAACTTGCGCAGCTACCTTTACTCTCGCAGTATGAGTGGAAAAGCTTTAAAACTTTGGATGAGCTTCCGCAAGACCATAATACAGGATGGTTCCACTCGTTGCTCGTTATGTTCCAAGCTCTGATTACAAGCACGTAAGCGTTATTTTTGGCTTCTTTTTTTTTTTTTTTTTTTTTTTTTTTTAACGCATTCATGTAAGCGGATCAGATGTTTAGCAAAGCAAGTAGTTTGGAGCAGGCTAGGTAAACACTGAGATTTTAGAAAGCTTGAGCGTATGTTATTGGATATGGATATATTCGTCGACCGTGGATCTGCGTCAGAAATTCCTTAATTACTCGCGCATGACCTTTAGGCTTGAACGGAAATCACGCAGCTGTGTGCGCAGAATTTATTTAGGTAGACCCGTATTAAATCGTCTAAAGTATCAGCTGAAGCATGAGTCGCTTAAAATGTTTTAAAAGAGCATTCAGTGGATCCTAATTCACATACGCTATACTTGTTGGGGCACGATACTTTCGATCGAGATGGAGAAGGCGCAATCCCACTTTAGAGGCAATACATTGACAGCGTCATATAATGCATGGTACGTTTGAGTCTGTTTTCAGCAAACCTAAGAGGTCTTAGTACGTCTTGGAATTGTACTTTCGCAGAGAAACTCGACTTGCAGAGTTCACTTTGAAAAGCTACAGTATATTCATCGAGCTCTATTCTTGCTGTACTGGAGTTGTAGTTTATCCAATCTTTTGTTTTCGTTTATTGGTTTTGTTTTTATTGTTATTCAAACAAGTTTTGTATTAGGTGTTGAGGAAAGTCGAGTTTTTTGGAAGCTCTCATGCATACACTGGCAGAAAATTGACCAGGCATCTCACCATCCTCAGACAGCATCAGCGTATCTTGCATTAAATCGATGTGAAGAAGCCTGACGGTTTTGGCGATTGAAAGATAGGAGCCGCCGAGTGTAATGTTCTTTCCTTCTTGGCAAATTTACAGAAGATGGGACAGCAGACACCGCTTGCGGTATTTCACATGGCCAGATGTTTCTGGATCGAAATTCGTCGCAGGTGACTAAACTCTATTACTAATTTTAATTTATTAATTTTTTTCAGCATCAAGGAAGAATTGGTATGCGTTAATCTTATGGAATATAAAGGTGCTAATTCAATTGTAGACCCATGGATATCCGCAAATTGAGCGACTGGGCATCGAGAGAGAAGATTTATCGATTGCAGAGACATGCTTGAGAGAGCTTCTAATGATTCGAAATTCTGGCGGAAGATGTTTGACTTAAGAAATCGGTGTAAGACGAAGAACTCTTCAACTGCCAGTTGCTCGCTGTTGTTGAAGGAGGTACGGTATTGTTGCCGTATTAGGGGAATTGCATATTCACAGAAGATTAGATTTGTTTCATTGCAAAAAAAATGCCTGTTCTATAAATAATATCTGAAGGTTTTTAAGCCATAGCTGATAACCGAGCCACTGTATCGTGACTAGGAGAAAGAGTTGGTTATACCTTGACCAATGCAAAACCGATCTGCAATCAGTTAGCCATCCATGGAGAATGCGTGGCTCGCGTCTTGTGGTCATCCTCAATCCTCCGAAACTGCTCAACAAGATAAGAAGCGAAGATCGTCCGGTATGTTAAATAACGTATTAAAGAGAACTGTAATAAACAGACAGACCTCGATTACATTCAAACCTGCACCGTCGGCTTGACTATTGAGCATAATGTATTTGGAACACGGAGATCAGGAAGATCAGTGCGTCCATAATACAGCAGAAGTAAAGTTTCTTTGATTCGCGTTCAAGATGCGTACCATGTATGTAAGGTTTAAAAAAGCTTGGAAGGATTCCAGAAGCCTCGTCACATCCTCCTCGCGATCCAGCTGGTTACAGAAGAAATCCCTTACATCGCATTAGCAAACTGAATCCGTATTTGGCCCAACCATAATGACAGAGCTACATCAAAACGCTTATCTTCCGAACGAGCAGTAAGCACATGAAAAGCGCCCTTTCTTCAATAAATGCTTCAATTGGTCATTTGCACTGGGGCTGAGATTTTTCGGCAAAGCCTGCTTTTCAGCGGGTAAAGAGGTGGTCCCTAGCTTTCCAGAACGCGTCGAAGAAGTAGCTTTGTCATGAGAGACCCAAGAAAGACTGTCCCATGGTCTCGAAGAAGTTAATGAGCGTTGCAGCAAAGATTGAGGAGATACTGTCGGGCACTTAACATCCATTAGATTGCTAAAGAGAAAGCAAATCGCGCGCTCAGGGACTCACGTTCGTCAAGCACGAGAGATATGCAATGGGATGCCAGACACTTGAAGGATAAGGACGCGCAATCAATAAGGCTTTTACGAGATCTGCGGTCACCTCAAACCATAAGAGCTCGATATTGATACGAATGAAAAAGGAGATTGCTATGACCATATCAGAAAAGAGAGGACCGTAGCCAAAGTATTCCGTTCCTATAGACATAGCGTCGTCGATTGTAAGTAGTAACGTCAAGAAGAAGGATGGATGTTCCGGTGTTGAAGTGCATAGTGCGGCAAGCGTGTCGTTGTTAAGGTCGCAGTTTGTGAAGAAAAAAGTAATCACGCGAGCGGAATAGCAAAGATGGTCCTGATGAGTGGATTTTGATGCTGCGTCAGAGTGATGATCTTGAGGCGTGAGAAAGCACTGAGCCAAATCTACTTTTCCCAGCGGCGGTATATTTGCTACGGTCATCTCGGATAACATTCGACAAATACCCAGATAGACAAAGTCAATATCTTTGCTGAGACCTGATGCTATAACAACGCTCCTGTTTCAACCAGTGAGATTCAGCGATATAGTTCTCCATACTTGTAGTTGCAAAAAAGGAGCTGATGCTTGAAATCGAGTTTCGAAGCTCTCACAATATTGACCTTTATGATCTTGTACATCGTGTGAATGTAAACCGTACTAAGAGGAAGTCAATACCGTCTTATAATAATACGTACAAATTGCTTTCACAGCGTCGACCTTGTATCACGGACTCCAGATTTTTAAGTGCTCTGCAAAGGCTACTGATATTAATCTAATGACTTGACCACAGCAGATGGATCCGACACTTTAGCCAAGATTGATAGTATTGTTGTCCAGCGACGTGACATCAACACCACTTACATTTAAAGTTACCTGAATTTGACACACCCAATCGTTGGTTTTGCTAGAAAACAGGCCAATCTGAAACATGACCTTAGCAACATCCAAGATCCCTAAGATATAACATTAGCAATATAAAGACAAAAATAGACAGCCTACATTGGCGTCGAGAACGGCGGCTTCCAACGCAAATTCGAGAACTTGACCAACGCCGATATCGTTCCATTTTCTGCAACACGTCTGAGTGCAAATTTTCATAAAATGCCATACTGTTTAGTGACCTCTGATTTTAGCGCGTCATCTGCAAGCTTTAATAAAATATGTCAGAAGATATGGTGAAGGAAGTTATAGATCTAGCCTGGCTTGCGCATTCCAAAAGCAAGAACAATTCCAAGAGATGGCCGAATACGCTGACAAGAATCGTGACGAGCCCGAATTGGATTCCGAAAGCATCTTCATGCCAACGTCTCATGATTGCTATGACTAGCTGTAGACATGTTGGCATGACAAGAATACTTCGGAGGGGTTTTTAAGCGTCCCTTCGGTTGTTAGCGACTGAGTCCACATCATGGCTGCGTGCTGAACAACCTTTCAAGTAAATGCCATGGCGTTAGAACGATGAATATAAATATGATCAGGGCATATTCTCCGTTTTTACTTACCCTCTCGAGCAGATCGGCCGTGGGCAGCTCGTTGACATTTCTTGTAACCTCCCACCAGGTCTCGCACACGTCATGCACTTCGGACATGTTCTTGAAATTCGGTCTTGTGCAACACCTTTGCTAATATAGATAAGGGGTTCAGGTGCAGAAAAAAAACTTGAAAAAATGGTTTACTCTGCGCCTAACGGAGTGGTCGTGCTGAAGCGATCCTCTCAACTGACGGGTTTGCTTTCCGTTATTCGGTCTAAGGAGACAAAGAGAGGAGACTTTGTTTTCTTCTCTGACAGGATCATTCGGTTGCTTGTTGAGGAGGGTGAGCTTTCTAATTTGGTGGCTCACTTTTCACTGACATGATCGCCTCCCACCTTGATACTTGCAGCACTCAACCACCTCCCTGTTCAAACTAAGGATGTGATCACTCCCACTGGTACTTCATTTTGTTCTTCCGGACATCGTTGTTGCGCTTACCGCTTTTATTGTAATTAGAGAGTCACTACGATGGTGTTCTCTTTGAGGGCAAAATCTGTGGTGTCTCTATCATGCGTGCTGGAGAGGCTATGGAGCAAGGGTTGAGGGATTGTTGCAGGTTTGTTAATTGCTATTTAATTGTTATTGCCCATGTGGAGGATAAGCTGGAAGCTGATCACATTTGCAGGTCTGTTGTATTGGCAAGATTTTGATCACGGAATGAGGAAACTGCTCTTCCTCAGGAGTTACCCTCCATATTTTGGTGTGCTGATATTATCACAGCTTACTACTCAAGCTTCCTCCGGACATCAAGACGTTTCGTCCTCCTTTTGGACCCCATGCTAGGTATGTTTTGCACAACCAAGCGTCTCTGACTCGTCCGTTTAAGCCACGGGAGGATCTGCAAGAAGGCAATTGAAGTTTTGATTGACCATGGCGTGCGGAGGAGCGGATCTGTAAGATCATACTACATTATGCTTGCTGACAGATTTTCAAGGTTGTGACTCATTAGTTGCCTGAAGGTATCGACTTCATTTTGTCGGCCACCAGATAAGATGTTACGCCGAGTTGACAATGGCTTGATGAGCGCAAGTACATTATCCTGGGCTCGGTGATTTGGATGGTACACCATGTTTCTTCGTATCCGTACTAACTATCGTCTCTTGACAGCCGTTACTTTGGTACGATGTCGCCAGTGAGAAGTAAAGATATTTAAATCTTCAATGTGATGATGATCATGAATAAAATGTATGGCGGTCGTTTTAATTGATGATGACAAAGTCTATGAGGGAGCCCTTACAAAAAATAATAAATAAAAATAAACAAATAAGAACAGTATGATCGAAAGAAGATAAAAAACGAATTGGAATGCAAGGCCAAGAATGGGGAGAACCAAGAATGGAGGAGAACACGAAAGCAAACGCGTGCTGCTTTACATAATACTGCACTTTCGCAGCCTCCTCGGTTTGTCGCCTCCACGGCTTGGGGGTTCGGCTTGCTCAACCCTTTCGACAGAATGGTCCTTGTGAGCGACGGCGGAGGGTGGGAAGAGATTGCCACTGTTAGGATGCTTAGACTGTGTTCTGGCGGGACTGCTCCTCCTCAGCGATAACTTCTCGAGTCGACGGAGAGCAGCTCGTTAAGAGGCCGACAGGACGCTTTTTTTGATTTCACGTGTAGACTAAAGGAGGAATGAGAAGGGAGAAGAATTGCATAATGGATAAGCTCAAAAAACAAAACGAAGTCGAAAACAGAAGTATCCTTAATCGCCGCTGATGCTTTGAATGCAGCGATGCACTCATCTCAGGATCTTCCGCTCTCAGCTTGGCGGCACTCTGCCTTCTCCTTGCATACGCGCGTCCTCCTCACCTTTCTTTGCGATGCGCTTTCCTGAATTGCGCGTTCCGCAGCCTCCTTAGCAAACCGCTCTTCAATAGCGCCTCGGCTGCCTCTTTGCAGCCTTTCTCATCCTGTTCCTCTTCTCCTCAGCCTCCTTTGCAACTTTCATCCTCCTTCCTCTTCTCTCACGGCTGCGTGCGAGAAAGCTTCAGTTCAGCTGGTCATGGCCTATAACAATTAATTAGAAATATATCGTAATGATGGGAATCGAAAACAGCAAAACTAACCTTCAACCTGCTCCTCCTCAAACTTCCCATGCTGCTTCTGCTTAACAAGCTTTTCTCACGTGCTTCTTTCAGCCCCTTTGTCATCTTCAGCAGCCTTCTTGCGAGCCTTCAAATCATATCATTTAGATACCAATAAAACAATTAAACTAATATAATTCTTAGAATAGAGACTGACCTCCTCCTCGGCCGTCTTCCGCTTCAATTCCTCAAGCTTGGCAAAAGCCTCGGCCTCCTTGCGCTTCTCCTCAGCGATTCGGGCCGCATCAAGCAAAGCCTTTTCCTTCTGCAGTGGTGCTCAGTATTTCCGCATTCTAAAAAAAATTAAATACACACCTGCTTCTGCACCTCAAACTCCTCAAGCTTCTTTTTCTGCTCAGCAAGACTGAGAAAATAAACAAATAAGGAATACAGAATAAGCGGGTTGGATTTCAGAAAAGAAAACATTGGGTGCATTCTGTTATAAAAAATAAACCTACCGAAGCTGGCGAGCCGCCTCCTCTTCCTTACGCTTGGCCTCTTCAGCAGCCTAAATAGATGATACTTTTATTAGACATTTCGTAAAAGAATGCAACAATAAAAATAGATGAAACCAACCTTCTTGGAAATAGCTTCGGCCTCAAGCTTCTCCTTCAAAATGCGTCTGGGATGATGCAAGAGAAGTAAGCTTTACACATCCAAGCAAAAGAGTAAAAACTTACGCCTTCTCAAAAGCCTCTAACTCCTGTTTCTTAGAAGCTTCAAGAGCCTCCTGCTTCTTCTTCAAGTCCTGCTCCTTCTTGATTCTTTCAAACTCGGCAACACCGGCCTTCTTGGCTTCCTCGGTTTTGAAGATGCTACAACATAAAAAGATAAGGCTGTCAATTCAATGATCCACAAGATTTGACATCCAATAAAAATGCTATCTTAACAACATACTCGGCTCCTTTGCTCTCAGTCCTAGCCATACCAGGGGTGGTGGGAGTTTTAGGCTCAGCTGCAGGAGGGGCGGCAGGCTGCTGATCGGGCTCAGCGACTTCTTCGACAGGGATTGCGTCAGGTATGACCACCTTCAAGGATATTTCCTCCTTAACTGGGACAGCCGGTGCATCTTCGGCAGCAGGGATTACCAAGACCTCGGATTCTGCAGCGGGAGCAATGATCTCCTCCTGAACTTCGATCACTTCGGCGGCTTGGGGGGTGATATCGGCCTATAACCAAGCAAGTATGTGCTGTTAGCTATTACTTTAAGCATGCATGCAATCTCAAAGCATCCGTCCGCCTGTATGCATTCTGTATCAGATGATCGCATTCACACTCTCTTTTCATAACCGATGCTAGCGCTCCATCACCGCATCAAATCACATCCCACCTCCACCACATAAATACGAACGTACCATGTGAGGTAGTCTGTTTTAGGTCAAAATATGATAATTATTGATGGGGTGCAAAAAGAGAAGCGACAGTTTTTCGCATTGGTTGTTCAATTCCAGTCAAGACGACGTCGCACATCGTTTCACACGACAATTTCGTTTGGTTGTCTTCACTCACTTTTATAACACTATGCAAGAGATCTGGCTTCCACTGGAACAGCACTCATAAATAGAACGTCTTTATTACAAATGTCTCGTATCGTATAATTTATTGCTGTTTGCTAAAAATATGTAAAGGGAGGTATTTGTTTAACATTAACACATGTGAAGAAAAATATACTGGAAGAAGCCAATAAATGAGACACGTGCACACATGCACACAAAGAAAAGCACTCAACTCGTCCCAGCGCGTTCGTTTCTTCCTTTGACTGCTCTGGTCCGCTGTGCTTGAGGTAGGCTGAACATTCAATCCTCCCTGAGTCGTTGTGCCCTGAAGATGCCCACCAGCATGGGATACAAATTGCATACCAGGTCCTGACCCCCCAACAATATTTTGAAAAGCCTGTTGCTCGCGTCTCTTTTGTATTTTGACTAAATAATTGGTGGTGTTAGCAAAATGTATGATTGAAATAAGAATTTCGAAGGAAAACGAGAGAAATTTGAAGTAATGGGGTGTAGATAGTGTTGATAAGAGGAACTCATACCGATCTCATCATAATATTGTTCAACAGGGAATCCTCCTGGATCAAACTGGCTCTTATCATAATTGGATCCATACTCCTCAAGTCCGAGATACTCGATTAATTTGCTCATAATCGCTGGATTTGCAAACGAATGCGTTTTTGCAAGATTGTTATTAAATACTGTGCCCTGCCGCCGAAGCTCTGTGTATTTAACAATTCTCGCCTAAAAGAAGTGAGTTATAAGTGGTGTTACTTTCGAACCTGTAATTTGGGATCGCATTCGCCTTCAACGTCATGGGACAGTTTAATGCCAGTTGGAATAAACGAGAGCAGGACAGACTTCAAGTCCATTTCAGTATCCATTGGCCTTGAATATGCAGATGGAGTGATTAGCTGTTCCGCGGTAGCTTCGTCGACGGCGGAAGAAGCCTCAAAGGATTGGCCAGCAGCATCTAATTTCTTTGCCTCATCTTTTCTTGCTTCTAAGGCAGACTTGTCTGAAGACTTTCGTTTCAAGTTTGGTAAGGCATCTTTGGGGAGTTCTGGTTTTCTGCAAAGCCACGTTAGTTTGATGCCAATATGCCAAATTCTTTACATTTGAACTAATTCTTGTGGTGGCTACCAAGAGAAATTAGACAACATGAAAACGTTCATTAAGCCAACTCACTAGTGGAGCTAGTTCCAGCGGAACTTCTTCTTCTAATGGTAAATGTTAATGTCTTGGAGGAACCCGAACGGACGGTAATTCACCTTCACTGTCAGATGCATAGTCTATGACCAGCCCAGACATCTACGGAGTCCCCGTGACAATTCTACTGAGAAAAGATGGCGGAAGCATTACCGAAGTTATTTATTCAGAAGAGGTTTCAAGAGGCCGAATCATTATCAAAATCGCTACTGAGTGGGAGCCTTACCAACGAAACCGCCCAGCTGGTTCTTCTCTTTCGACTTCGTAATGCTCATGAATTGGGAACTTCAAAGCAAGTTTGGGAAGAAACATTGAGTGCATGGGGTGGATTGGAACATTTACCCGACGCTTTCGCCGTTGTCGGGTGAGATCATGCACTATCGACGTCTCTCAGATTTCTAACTTAAATCAAGTTTACAATCACATGTTAAACGTGGAGATTTTACCGAAGCAAGAGCAACTTGTGAAGCCTGGTTGGCCACCCAACCTGACTCTTACTTCGATCAAATCTCTATGGGAATGGAACCGGCAACCTCAAATTACGAACGCCTACTTGAGCTTTACCTTTTGCATGTGCTTCCAAAACTTAGTCCGTTCAGTGAAATCCAAGAATTCCTCAATTATAATTATTTGTTAAAGGAAGAAACAAAAAAGGTTGGATTATGACGTGGGTTGTATTGACGTTTGCAGAATTACAACATTATTCTGGATCGTTTGAAGGGCGATGCACAGAAACTCAATTCAAAAGGCGCTATCTCAAGTGTTGCAGGGGAAACGTCTGTTGTTGGGAATGCCTTTGAGCCATCAAAAAAAGCTTCACAAACCGACAAAACATCCACAACGAAGGGTTCCACTGCTTTAGAATCTAGGAGTACCCACTTAAAACCTCCAGCAAACAATCCTCAGGAAAAACAGAAGCCGAAAAATGGATTGACTTCGAAACTATCTGAAACGGATCCCTCTCCTCCCGTTCCGAAGACCATATTCCAATTATACCCCACTCGTAGCATTTCTTTCGGATTCGCGTTTACTGTTCTCATAGCCCTTGTGCTGCAGCGGAATAGATCTCTCCGTGAAAGAATTAAAAGTATAGCTCGAACCGCCCTTCAAAAGATCTACAAGACTTTGGAGATGGCCTTGAACATGCAACCTATGTGAACTTGCTGGCTGACGGGTAGATATACTTTGACGAATAAAGCACGTCTTCCAATTCCTCACGAACTCTGGTCATGTCGTCCTTGATTTTGATAAGAGTTGACGTGCTTTCGTTGCCTTCATGCTTCAACGTGCCGTGGCGATGCTTCATGCCAAAGTTAAGTGTCTTAAAGTCGTTTAGGAGTAAAGCTTGCTTGACTTCGGAAGTGAGCGAAACGAGCGCATGCGACGAGTGAGTCTTGTGATAGATAGTAAAATGCAAGGTTAGATATGCGCAAATGTGGCATCAACTTACAATGTTAGCGGCCGCTCCCTCAATTTGCTGCGATTCTTGAGTAACTTTGTACTTGTCCTTAGTCTTCGCCTTATCCACATCAGCACCAGCATCCCTAAGCTGTTGAAAATAAAAATCGTCACTAAATCCCGGCTGAGGAGAAATCACTACTAACAGAGCTCGCTCGAACAATATTGCCAAATTGGCTTTCGAGACTCTCCATTTCGACATCAAGGCGTTTGTTTAAACGCTCAACGGCTTGTGAGGTCATCTTGATAGTTCAAAGCTTTTAAAGAAAATTGTCATGAATGGAAGACACCATGAGCTTTAAACCTGGATTACCTCAAAAGAACTTTAAAAGATACGGTGTTGGTTCTTGCACGAGTTCTTTTTGCTTGAACATAGAAATAATAATAAAGGAGCCTCTATTGTTTGTATTAAAGGACTATCACTTGCAGGGCGTCAAAACTACCAACAGTCTATTTGTAGCTGATGAATGACGTTCTTTTATCTGTTGAGAGACTCTTTCCCATCATACGTGCAGTTCGGCTGTTTATATTAAATCTGTGTACTATCTAATTCCATCCACAAACCAAGTCATTCCTTTCATTTTGATACATGACTTTTAGTTGTACAACATGACGGTTACCAAAGCCTCTGAGGCCGAATGCAATTTGTATCGCTTTTTGAAAAAGTACGACGACTTTACAAGAGGGGAACTGGATGAACTTGCATACATACGGCATGCAAAGGTTATTTATAAGCTATCTAAGACTTCTAAAATATTCTTTGCAGAACATCGTTTACATCAAGGGATTGATTGAAAAGGTTAGATATGAAGGAAAGGCCGATGAAACTATAGTGGAATTCGTTAAGCGAGTGGAGGAAATTGAGGCCGCTCTAAGTAATTCTGCGGTAATTTGCAATTTTGGAAGTTATTTTGCTCATGCGGCTAAGATTAAGCGTGAGGAGGTAGATCCAGGACATAACATAAAAAAGCCATACCAAAAGTTTGGAAACGCGCAAGTCGTAAAGCGCAGATAGATCAAGATACCACTTGTTTTCCAAGTAAGGAATACCATTCTCTATTTTATTTACCTTTTATTCAGCAATATCACAAGAGGATTCATCTGTATTATCGTAAGCAACCATACTGTTTCGTCAAGTCTTAACGGAAGAAAATCAGAAAAAGATCTAAATACGATAATGAGGATGAGCTAATACCAAAGGAGAAGAGAGAAGAGGACATCACTGTTTCGGAACAACAAAGATTGCAAGAAATGTACTCTGACGATCTCGTGCGAATGGCTGCTATTCTTAAATCCTCAGCTCAGCAGTTTGGGGACATGCTGAAGGAAGATGCCAAGGTATTTATCTTAAATAGATTTCCGTCCTGTTTTTTGCGTCCTTAGCGATAAAATAATTCTTTGATAAAACACTTAACTAGGTCATGGAGGACGCAGATTCTACACTTCAACGCAACGTCGATAAAATTAAGGGCCAGAATTCCCGCTTATCTCAAGTTCTCCAAAGAACTCGAGGGAACTTTTGTCTGATTCTTCTATCGATTTTTAACTGTTACTGTTTTGTTTGTATGTTTATTGTGATGCGGCTATTCCGACCAGTAAAGCCGTAGTAACTCTTTTGTATACATCCCTCTTCATTCACAATCCTTCCCTCTGTTCTGTTTCGATTCACAGCTGCGACGATGATGGCTTTTTCTTGATCCTCTTTTTGATCGCTGGTTTCTGATTTCGAAGCGTATCCTTGAAATACACGATACTCCTTGAGGAAAGGAATGATTCTACTTGCATTCTACGACATTTTATTCCAACGTCACGAAATTTGCATAAAACTTCGTCAACGTGGATCGGCTATTAATTTAGCCCGTTGCTAAAGAATGTTACAAACCTGGTAGAATAAGATCCTATTATAGAGCTCCACATCTTTCTTGATCAACGACACCATAGTTTCATCGGATACCTGCAAAACATCTTGACTTGACCGCATAAAAACTGAGGTACTATCCAATTCGGAATCTGAATCTGAAGAGATTCTTATGGGAGTAAGATCTCGGCCTTGTACCGAAAGGCCTTTCTCTAACTTCAAAGATATTACATGTAATTCCTTGAACGTTATAAATACCCTTGACTTTGGTCTGTTCCGCATTTCAGAATTGGCAAATCGCTAAAAAAAGAAAGGATTAGCACGCGATATGATAATTTTTTTATTTACCTGAGATGAATCAAAAGCTCATCACTTGTGCTGTAACGGGCTGTATTATCACTTATGCATGAGCCTAAACAGTGAAAGTATGAGTGCCGGACAGTAACATCAGAAAACTCCTACCATCAGATTCTTCCGACAAATTAGATGATAGGCCGTAGAGGCGCATCATTTTCAAAACCATCATTGACATCAAACCAATATGGTTCAAGAATACTTAGACAGTAGAAAGATTTTCCAAAAAAGGTTGAGGATGCTTTCCATAGTGATTTGGTGTTAAATGAAGCCACGTGAGAAGACAATACACTTTTTTTCCTGATACCGGTCGTTTTTGAAGTAAGTGACTTGGAAGATAGCACTCGGAATCTTTGCAAAATAAGCTCTGTGACCTCATATCCCAAGAGCACAGGTGATTCTGCTTCACGATGCGACTGCGTCTTCTAGTCTTTCCTGTTGCAGGCGCGTTTCCTTCTTAGAAAGCTTTATTGCCTGTTCAAGCTCCTGATTCAAGAATCCAGCATCGGGATTCACTGCGCATCGGAGGTGCTGAGCGCCCAGAGAATTCATCGTCAGATGAATTATAGACCATAATAATGCTTTGTTGCTTTGGTGGAATCATTGTCGTTTTCTTTTTTGATTTCAACGGTTTCTGTACTTCTTCATGTTTACTTAAAATGGTTTCTCGGAGACTGTTCGAAACTTCATTCTCTTCGTATGCGAATCGTTCAAGGTCTGGAAGTTGTAAGGCTTTCGGTTTTGGCTCAGACTTTTTCTTGTTTCCTGCAACAGGAAACTGAATCTCATCTGAATCCGAAAGTGGAGTTTCGATATGGTCATATGGTACTGCTGCGGCTGAGCGATACGAGGATTTTCGACGAGAAAAGGTGCCGTACTCGAAATCGAGCACATGTTGACGTGCGCTTCTCTTTCAGATTCAGACAGGAATTCCAGACTCATGTTACAGACAAGACACGAAACCGGAGATGGTGGTCTTTTCTTTGAACCTCGGACCTCCGAGTCCAGGCAGTAGTTAACATGGACCTCATCGGCAGGTGTTCCTTTCAGTTGGATAGAGCAGACTGGACATGCAAGCATTCTTTTTCTGACAATTCTCTACATTTATTTTAGTCATTGGTTTCGGGACAAGGGAGTTGTAATGTTCTCCAAGACCGTAGTAATGACGGTGATATCTGAAGGACGATAAGCACAAAATACTGCCGTTAACATACGAAATCGTTAGTGGTATCCCAGAGTACTCTTCTCCAATCTTAATGACAGGAGTATTCATTTGAAAAACGTGTATTGACCGCCGTAATGCCTGAGATAGTGCTCGCAACTGAGGATATAAGGACGAGAATTTATCATGTAAGAATTCAAACATACCTCAATCTGACCTCCCCAAGTTGCAGATTTTTCCACATCGACGCAATATTTTCATAATCGTCTACATTGCGTTTTCAATTATAAAGAGCGTTTACGAAATACCTTCTGTAATATCTTTATCCAGCTCGCCAGCAACAAAAGGAAGGAAAGTTTCTGCATGTTTTCTTAGGTAATCAGCCGCAATCTTTCGGACGGAGCTTGCGAGCTAATTGTTTTAAAAAATTCATAGCACACTTGTGAATACCTCCAAATCTTTATGGTCCCGTATTGAAAGCTGATGTGCGACAGCATTGTAAAGACTAATCATGTCAGAATTGTATGCAGTTTTGTACCCACCAATGTCCGTCGGCAGTAATCT
The DNA here is from genome assembly GCA_025449115.1 of Chytridium lagenaria. Taxonomy (NCBI): domain Eukaryota; kingdom Fungi; phylum Chytridiomycota; class Chytridiomycetes; order Chytridiales; family Chytridiaceae; genus Chytridium; species Chytridium lagenaria. The sequence goes on along the minus strand of JAHLKC010000010.1, from coordinate 179,004 downwards.
TTGAAACATTTTAGCCCTACTTTGTGAAAAAGGAAATATACCTCTCTTAAACTTAAACCAAGGGGTCGTGAGGCATTTGAGATCGCATCCATTTCAACTTCTCGCATTTTGGGAGCATTTGCGGCCTCCTCTTCAGCCAGTTTCCGCTGTTCCTCCATCTCCGCTGCCTTTCGAGCCTAACAGATAGGTAAAAACGAAAAAAAGATACTAAACCTTTCGCTGATGCTGCCGGTTAGGTTTTTTCTTATGTGTTGCTGGTTCTTCGGTTCTGTGTCATTCGAGATGGAAACATCCTTAAAAGACGTTTCAACTTCATCCACATCAGCTTTTGTAGCGTCCTCATCCGGTGTTTTCGAAGAACTGCTCGTGGCCTGTGCCATCTCCTGCTCATGCCTTGCCTTCAACTCTGCCTCCATAACATTAATCTGATCTTGGACATCCTTTTTCTGCGATCCTTGGTGAATATAATACAAAATTACCCCTCAAACCTTCTTTTTATCTCCAGCACCTTTTGCCACGGTCTTTTTCAGCGCTGTGATTTGTCCGGCAAGGTCTTTGGCTTCCTTTCGATGTCTTGCATGCGTTTCTTCTAGCGACTCCATTGTATGTGTAACATAAGTTTTGGGCCTGAACGAGGTTGTAGCAAGTGAAAAATGGCAAGCGTCAAGAACTTCATCCTGCCGTTTGAAGCACTCTCGGCTCTTGCCGCCATTGGGCTCATGGGGTATTGCGTTCCGGGCCGGTCTCAAGGAGTTCCAGAAGTTTGAAAACGATGGAAAGGTAAGCATTTTTGCCTCCGTTGGATGTTGGTTGAATTACTGATTCCTTTTTGTGCAGCCCAAAAGGTTCGGCGTGGATCGATGGGACAGGAGGATGATGGAACGCGACAGTCGCCTTACTGGAAATGTAAACGTTCAATCGGTAATAGAAGTTATATCTATTTTTTGTCCTAATCTGCTTATTCAAGGCTCAATCTCAAGCGCCGGAAAGCTTCAAGGTCAACAGTGCATGGGAGGTTGAGCGTCCCTTTTATCTAAGATGTGGCCTACTCCGCTTTACAAACATACCGTTGGGATTTCGCAAACCCATAACCATCAAACATCGATCCTTTTTGATAAATAAAAGCATTTCAAAAGTCACTTTATTTTAACATGGACGAGGTTACCTATGATAATGATCAACAAGAGAATCTATTATCAAAGCGTTGAAGTTGCTAAAGAGCCAACTAGTGCAGACAGAGAAGGACATTGTAACATTAAAGGATTTAAAAAGAAAGGCAGAAGACGATCCTTTGTCGTTTGTGAATGAGATCGTAAACAAGGTTTGAGGCCAAGCTTCGCAATCTAAGAGGAATGCAAAGAAACCACTTGGAATTCCTCGTCCGCAAACCATACTTGCATTCCCTGATGAGAAAGTTGTTCTTTCAAATAAAGGGAAAAGCGGTAATTTGCGTATCTTCCCACATATCTAAGACATTTATAGAGCCTTTAAGATTTCGTTGGAAGCGACCCAGATACACAGTTCTACCTCCCATAAAGGTTCGAATTTACATGAAAATACCTTAATTTATTTCAGTATGTGGCAGAAGATAATGAAGCCACAAAAGTCACCGCTCAGGTTAAGAGGTCATAACAATTTTATATTTTTACGCTGTATATCAGGCCAAACCCTCCACACACAATCAACCCTGGACGGACGAAGAAAACGTATTACAGTACCGTGAAACTTATCTAACGTTGAATAGAAAAACTACTAAAGCTACTGGATGAATATCCAGCTGAAGATAATCATGCAGCCCGCTGCCAGAAAATTGCAAGGGCGTTGGGAACAAGAACGGCGATACAGGTAGGAAGGCGCGTAATACTTCATTAATTGCTATAGGTCGCCACCCACATACAGAAGATTCTAGCAGATAATGTATTTAAGTGTACTTTATATCGGCGGACTTAATTCCATGCAGAAAACCTGGAACAGGTCAAAGGTTAGCCTTCAAGTGAGACTTTCAAATACAACTGCAAGGTAATTCTCTTTCAATTAATCAATATGAAATTTATATTTTAAGGACGTCTGGTGCAAAATATTTGAGCTCTTCTGTAGCCACAGTTCCAACCGAATTTGGAAAGGTACACATTCTTATTATTATCTGCATACTTACATATGAATAAAGCTTTTGGGTAAACGCAAAAAGCAGGATCTTCTCGATGAGATGGTGCACATTGGATTTCAAGTAAGCTTTATTTATTCGGTGCTTAATGTTTTAAAGTGTGACGGCTGCGGGATGGTTCCTATAGTTGGTGTAAGTAAATAATTTTTCAAAACGATGGCTTTGCATACAACAGTTTATTGAATTTTTTGCTTATAGCCGCGTTGGCGTTGTTGTGATTGCCTTCCAGAAGAATTTGACCTATGTGAATTATGCCATCATAAGGGAATAACAACAAGTGAGTCCTACATTGGCATTCTTTCTGAGAAAACGTATGATTAAACAGCTATTTTAACGTAATTTGCCAGACGTTCATATACAAAGCCACAATTTGATTTCGGAAATGCCAGACGGCGCGAAAAATATCGAACAGCAAACGCTCGCAGCTCAACAAGAATGAATATTATAACTTTCCCCTTTTGACAAAGGCAGATGCCCAGTTTTTCTTGTTTAGATAACGGGGAGGCTCGCGTGTCCACAATAAGGAAAAATCATCGCCTTCAAACGCGAGAGCATTTAATATTGAAGCATCTAATTTACAGTAAATATCCAAATTATGCTTTTATCAGACCTTCTTCGTAGACATATGCGGACAGCAATTTCTTTATAGGATGTATAGGAACAGCATAAGTGATAAATGGAATGACTGTGTTGCTTGACATTATAAGATTTGATGTCAATATTCCAACGAGTTGAAACTCGTCTTTGTAAAATCGGAGTAAAGCCCCGCCACTTCAACTAATTAGAATATTATTCTATCACAGGCTTCAGAACCTTGCACCATTCTGAATCAAAGTCGAGCTCTGCAGCCTTGCAACAACCTCATTACGAGGGTTGACTAAACTTTTTCCAAATACTCCAACGGATATGGATGGGCTTTTAATCAAAGCCGCTGGCGTGAAACCACCGTAACCCACGGCGACAGAGACGTCCCCGAACTCAGGTATTTCGGGCGATAACTCCACTAGGTGTGCCAGATCTTTCACATCAACTTTCAGCACCGCTAAATCCCAAAATTCCGAGGAAACGAATAAGAGTTTCGCCTCAACAGTGACGTTGATGAAATTAGTGTTTCTATATCTAACTCGAATCGGACTTGATAAGCCGTCATTGAATAGAAATGGCCGCACTACATGGCCATTCGTGAGAATATGTCCCTTATTAGACACAATAACGCCTGTTCCCCAGTTATCACTTATGGTTATCAAAGCGACGGATTGGCAGGCCTCACGTAGCTTTGATGTAAAGTTGCTTTCTTTGATATTAATGGTTTTTGCTGGTAAAGAAACGATGTCTGCCAGATACTTCCTGACAAGAGGCCATGGAATAAAGAAAGATAAGTCGAATCCTTTCACGTCCCTTCTTATCAGGGGCGGAATGATAATCTGGAGGGTATAAGTGAGTTAAATTCAAAAAAGGATTATACTCCTAAACACGTGTATGTTTCTCTACATATAACGGGTGCTCCTTCCATTCCTGGCAAAAATCGAATATCTACAAGACCGAGAGCAGGTATGCCGTCATCTTGTTTAAAAAGGATCGAGACAGTACCATGCAAAACCGTATTGACGAAAACAGCAGGGGCTTGCGAACCAAATGGAGAGCAGATTGTGAGCACTGGAGTTCCTTTCTAATTATAAATGTAAGACTAGAAACTTAACATACCTCAATGGGTGTTTCATTATCAAGAAAAAACCTCTGTCCATTCCATGGCAGTTCAGGTTCTTGTGTTTGAAAAAGCTCTAACGTGGTCATGTATTTGCTATCTCTTGTTATAGGAAACTCCCAGGACCCATCGCGGTACACCAATGTGTTTAATACTGCAAATGATTCTTTGACGAATATCGTTGCAGCTGATACCAGGGGAACAGGCTCATGCAACTCTGGAAATGCAGAGAGATCTTTTGTATGCTCAAGGGGATAACTATGAGAAATAATCATGCCGGACCCTTCCAAATGCACCCCCGTTGCAAAGCTTGAATTGATTGTGTTGGTTTTTCGCCTTGCGGCCACCATGATCCCACATCCCTTCATTCTTCAATACAGAATTTATTTTGTATCTTCTGATGTGGTTGGGTTTTGATTTACAGGGAGAAGATGCTTGAACTTCCTTATCGGAGCCCTATTGGGAATCGCCACAGGAACCATTTCTGATCCTGCTAGTGCGGTTGTTGGGTGAGGGAAGATGAAGTCCTCCTTCATTGTGACAATGACTTTCTTAAATGCTGCTGAGTTTGTAGGCAGTCCTTTCCGATCTCTATGATACCGTCCAAGGTAATTCATTGTCCTCACGTCCAAAACATCAATGCCATATAATGATGTCAGAAGGGAGGAAATGTCCAGCTTGTTAAGACTCGGGGGAACTCGGAAAACGGCTTGGTGAGGAGGGAGACTTGAACGGACGAGCTTAATGGAGATATTTGGGAAGAAAAGGCTTGCGCCAGCTGATAAAGTGTTAGAGTCAAATAGAGTATGCAGTGCTACTCCATGTACCTGGCAGCTTCATGGTTACAATATACTCAGTTTGTCGTTTCTTGCTTATATAGTTTGCTTTTTTTTTTTCTTTCGACTTAGTTTGTCACAACATAATGGAGTATCGTCCATTAACCATCAAGCGAGCGCCAACGTCGCAAGGAAAGAAGACGGCAGAGTCAAAATACTGGAGCAAGTTTAAGGTCTATACCTCACCGCCTTCTCTACTAACATAATTACAGAGCCCAATTTTAGTTAAAGAATTCGCATCAGTCACATCTGTTCACTTTTCTCCCGCCCAACCGCATGATTTCGCTGTTACTTCTTCAACCAGAGTCCAAATTTACAGTCAATCGACACATACGGTTAAGAAGACAGTTTCAAGGTTTAAGGACGTCGCCTACAGTGGATGCATTCGTAATGATGGAAAGCTCTTGATTGCTGGTGATCAGTCTGGAACTGTCCAGGTACTGCGACAATTTGACGGGTCTAACCTTATAAGATCTTTGATCTTGGAAGCCGAGCGGTTCTCAGAACCTTCCAAGGACACAAGGACGTTGTTCGAGTGACAAGGTTTTCAGGCAATGCCTCGCATGTCTTATCTGCCTCTGATGACAAGACTGTTCGGGTTTGGGACATCCCGACCCAAGAGCCAATTTACATCATGGAAGAGCATGCCGTAAGGATATCGAATTTGAATATCACTGAATTTAAATAGGATTATGTTCGAAGCGCCATAGTTAGTGAGGACAATCCTCATATGATTGTTTCTGGTTCTTATGACCATACAGTGAAGCTTTGGGATATTCGGGCAAACAAATGTGTTCTCACAATGGATCATGGGAGCCCTGTGGAATCCGTTTTATTTTTGCCTGGCACCTCAATAATCGCATCCGCTGGTTCAAATCGATTGAAGATTTGGAACATTTTAAGCGGAGGCTCACTCTTCCAAGATCTCTCCAACCATCAGAAGACGATTACCTCATTGTGTCTTGATGGATCTCGCACACGTATCATAACAGGCTCCTTGGATCACCATGTCAAGATCTACAGCACTTCGGACTACAAAGTGACCTACAGTATGAAATATCCCTCTCCAGTTCTTAGTGTGGCCGCATCTCCGTCAAACTCCCACCTTGTTGTCGGAATGGCTTCAGGTCTTCTTTCGATAAGACATCGTATGTTGAAGACTGAGGATATTGCAAAGGCACAACGAAATAACGACGAGCTTAAGGGTGGAACTTACAAGTTTTTCCAACGTGGTGCAGCTTTCAAGCCAACGGACACTGACGTGCGGGTAGAAGGACGGCGGAGAAAGCGGTTTACTACATACGACAAGCTGTTACGAGGCTTCGAGTACGGCAAAGCGCTGGATTCGGTTCTTGAGACAAAACAACCTCCTGTTATTGTTGTCAGTCTGTTGGAGGAGCTTTCATACAGAAATGGTTTGCGCATGGCATTGGGTGGAAGAGATGATATTGCTTTGGAACCCATTGCCAGATTCCTCGTCAAATATATAACGAACCCGCGTTACAGCAGACTGTTAATGGTCGTCGCGAATACTATCTTAGGTAAGAAATCTCCTGTACAACATATTCTAATTTTTGAATAAGATATGTATTCTCAAGTTATTGGGCAATCCACGATTATCGATGAGCTATTTATTAGGCTGAAGCGAAAAATTCATGCAGAGCTCGAGCTCCAACAAAAGTTTTTGGCATGCATCGGTCAACTCGAATGTGTTTTGTCTTCCTCCCAACGTCTTCTTCCTCTCGGGTAGATCGCCCATGATAGATTTAAATACATCTTTATTCATATTTCAGTCCTTATAACTCCATGTACGCAACTGTAGGAGCTGGGACAGATTTGTCATGTAGCAAAGTGTGGAACCTCTTCACCAGATCCGGTGTGAGAGTAGCCTCGACATTTGGCTGTTCTAGAACAGTTGTCAACAAGGCGTCCCTCAGAGACTAGAGTTATTTGATTAAAACGAAGAGTTAAACAAACTAGAATTACTACCTTTTCCTTCTCGCCTTTTGGTGGTGAAAAAAAGAAAGATATAGCAATTCCGCTATCCTGCAATGTTCGTGCACCCCAAGAGAAGCGTAAGAGATTATTCAATATTGCGTAAGATGAAACAATATCGTGCTTTTCAATCGATTTTTGCGCGATTGCAATAACTCCGTTCAATCCTCCAATGCTCTCAAACAATTTCCCTGAAATGACGTCAAGATCCGATGCAGGGTATTTTGTGTCGTCTTGCAATAGACTGCCAAATGCACTCAAAGCAGCAGATTTTACACGACCCATACTGAATCTGGCGGCGGTTGCCATTTCAAATATGGCGGATGGGACATTTAAATCGAGCCAGAAAAGGCCATCGCGTGTTCTAATAATTCCTCCGATAAGGAGAAAAGCATGCATCAGAATATCATCCGAATCCGACTCCGTTGCTGCTTTTAAGGTACGTGAAAAGTTGTAATCAGCGTCCAGACGATCCATCTCGCGAGGATGCTTGCTTGAGAGACTCGTTAAGAATTCAAAAATAGACGGAGCGATAAGCGCGGATAACAAAGGGTCGGGGTTGCTGTTTGAAGCGATAGCAGCAAACTTAGACATAACTGGTGAAATAAAACCTATTGTCTCCAAAAAACTTTGGTCCATTTGCGTAATCTGTAATCTGCCAAAAAATTTTAGATATAATAATTATCTTATACCAACTTGAGACGCAAGACCCAATACGCTTAAAGTAAGCGTGAAGTCCGTAGAATCTAAATCATTGGCCATATCCCGTAAAATTTCGACAGCTAAGGGTGTCTCTTCAGCTTGACATAAACTTATCGCGAGTTCATAAATTCGACATTTGATAACAGTATTTTTCTCCTTCGCTGATTCACACCATGCCCCGAACGTTGGTCCTAATTGCTCTACAAGTAAGCGCCCACGTGCAATCTGTTTAAAATAAGTAGCAATTTGAAGGTCTGCATTACCTTTTGAAATAGTTCAAGTATTTTTTCAGAATGACCCACTTGTTTGACATCTAGTAGAACATCCAAAGCTTTGGAAAAAAACTTAGATCTCACCTACTTTCGTTAGTTATTTAGAACAATATAGAAGATTTTACAAATTCCGTGACGGAGCTTAAGGAATTTGATTTAGCCTCCATTATTCGCAGACACATTTGACGCATGCGAGACGATGTATGCCATAGACATTCCAACAAAAAGGACTTTCGAAGTTAGAGATGATTTAAAATCAAACCCACTTCAAACTTGTTGAGTAAATCTGCAGGGCTCAGGTTGTATGCTGATAGTTCAAGGCATTGGCAGCAAATGTCAACTATATTGCTATCGCCCGTAATTTCCAAAAGCTGCACCAGCACGGGAACGAGTGCCACAATGTCCTCCACAGGCCGATTGTTGCCTACAGAAATCTTAGCGTTGTTCATCATTACCAAAAAAATCTCACTCTGTAAGTCTCTCAGAATCTCTTTAAGAGAATGGACCAGCGTTTCGGGGTCAACTTGAGCATCACTTGATATCAGTGCGACAAGTCCTCGGACGTCTTCATCGTTGTTTTGTGGAACGACCATTTTTTTGAGGGCGAAAAAACGAAGAGCCGCATTCCAACATAACATCAACGATGAGCGCAAAAACAAGCCTGGCCTTTGCTAAAGTGTGGCATATCGTCGATGCAAAGAACGAAATTCTCGGAAGGCTTGCTCAACGTGTGAGCCTTGCTCTCCGTGGAAAGTACAAGCCGGTTTATCATCCATCAGGTTTGGCATTCATTTATATCAATTTATCCATGCTGACAGCTGGGATATATAGTGGATTGTGGAGATTACGTTGTAGTGGTCAATGCAAGGCATATTCAGGTCACTGGAAAGAAGGCGGAGCAGAAAGAATACAGATGGCATTCAAGGTGGCCTGGAGGTGACCGTTCACTGACATATGACAAGTTTATGGAGAATCATCCAACTGGGGTAAGAATTAAGTAACTTTATTTATACATGCTAATAGCTGCTGTAGCCTCTGAAAAAGGCCATCTACGGAATGATGCCAAAGAATAACCTCCGCCGCCAACAGTTTAAGCGGCTTTTCATTTTCGCGGATTCGGACCATCCTTACGCAGCCAATATCATGAAAGACAACACCCTTCAGCAGCCCACAGAAACCATTAAATCACCAAAATCCACATGATTATCAATTCCTGAGTTAAACATATCCTGCATCTGGCGAGAAACGGCGTTTTTTTTTCGATGAGAATTTATTGCGGTATTCGGTGGTCTATGGACATCATGGGTGTATTTACTTTGTGAGGACAGAGTCGAATGTGAACCCATCGATGGTCCCTCCTCTCATCGATCTGGTGACATTCATCTCAAAAGTCTTCCTATTAGTGCGCAGAATCTCGGCAGCCACTATAATAATTAATAAATGAACATCTCCCATTTACCCTACCCTTGTTTAACGGGTCATCCGCATTAGGCTCCAAAAAGAGGTATTGCAGGCCAACAAGAACAGAATTGAGGTTGAGAACGGGTTTCCAATCTTCCCTCAAGATGTTCAAGCATACGTTCCCCTCCAAATCAATGTTGGGATGGTAAATCTATTATTCTCTACTTAGAAAAAAACATCATGCATGCAATCTGAGCAAACCTTTTGTGTGCAAAGGACCTTTGGGGGTTCGTGTGGGTAGTTGTTGTTGATTTTGAATGTGAATTTGAAGAAGCCACCCTGGTAAAAGCCTGATACAACGTCATCAGTATCCATCATGCAAAAGCAAATCCTCACCTTCATCAGGACAAATAGTGAGATCAAAGTTGAAGACGTCATTGGGGTCGGGGAATGTAAGCTGCATGGTTTTTGGCAACTCGCTGACGTCGGCCAAGTCTTTTTGTGATGGTATCAGATGAAAGCCCAAAGGCAACGAAGTCAAACCTTTCTGTATCCTAATCTGAGCCGCAGTGGTTTTGGGCTTCTTGGCAGCGCCTCCCTCGGCGGCCTTAGACTTTTTTAATGACATAATGTTGAGCATGATGGCGAGTTTCCCTTGTTGATCGAAGTGATGTGGGACACAACGTATATATTTAAATACTTCAAAATGCTTTTCCAAGTTTTTTTTTACGAGTCTTGACAATTACCAAGGCATTATGGGCAAAGTGCGATTCAACGCTAAGGCACGATCGTCGGTTAAGGGCCACACAAAGAAGAAACCTAGCAAGTCTGAGAAATCCAAGAGAGATGATTCAGGTGAGTTAGATCCGATGGTATCGGATAATGCTCCTGTATCGGACGAATATAGGAAGTAAGTGTTTTCACTCGAGAATTGAGGTTAATCAAGACTTAGGAGCCCTTTTGAGATGCCCATGATCATTGATAAGAAGGAGCCAAATTATGAAGAGGATGAAACCCCAAAGGATGAGGCATCCGAAGTGGTACTAGTTCTACGTAACAGTTGATACTAAAGCTAAATAAGTTTGACACCAGTGGATTCTCTTCCAAAAAGAGAAAGCGCATGGAGAAATTCGTAGAAAAACAGCTTAAGAAAGAAGAGAGGGTTAAAATTATACAGAAGCTCTCTCAGGATACGTTCTCAAGCGATTTACTGCAATCGAGCAAAAGCTTTAGTCGAAAGATGACAAAGAAGGAAAGGCTGCGGAGAGCTTTTAAGGAGGAGAAAGCCGGAATTCAGCAGTCGGATCCATCCGTTCAGTTATATGTTGATCACCACATTGGTAGTTCCGATGTAGATGACAGTGCCATGGATGACGCCTCTGACGACGACGAGGCACCCGCGAAGTGCCAAAAAACGTGAAAAGGAAGACTACTCCCCCAACTAAAAATGGTCCTGGCTTTGGGGCTGGCTTAAAAGCAAAAGCACCCCAAGTAGATGAAGACGATTACGAGGTTGATGACAAAGGTCCTACAACAAACTCACCAACGACAGCTGCAACATCAAACGGATTTGGAGCAAAATCAAAATCTAGCCTTCCGGGATTTGGGGCAGGTTTGAAATTGTCCGCCGACTCGAGCACTCCTGCTGTCTTTGGAGCCGGCTTGATATCCAAAACGGCCGCGTCAGAAACTTTGGCCGCTGAAGCTACCTCCAAAAGAAAAAAAAGAACTTTGGCAAGTGAGAACACGCGGGAATCGAAGAAACTCAAAGAGCAGCCGAAAGAGGAGGATTTAGAGAAGCCGGTGGTTACCTCCACCCTGGACAAGGGCAAAAAAACAAAGTCTGCTCAGCTTCCCGCATATCAGCGTAGACTTCTTGAATCTAAAGCGGCTCAATTGAGTTCTGGGGGTGAGGCGCCGAAGTCTGCCTTTTTTGTTCCTGTTAACAGAACGGAGGCAATCTCGTTAAAGAGGGTCGAACTTCCCGTTGTTGGGGAAGAACAGCAGATTATGGAAGCCATCTACGAAAATGACTGTGTCATTATTTGTGGTGAGACTGGTTCTGGAAAGACCACTCAAGTTCCTCAGTTCTTGTACGAAGCTGGATTTGGAGACTCAAGACATGAAAAGTTTAAGGGTATTGTTGGGATCACGCAGCCTCGCCGTGTAGCTGCTGTCAGTATGGCAAACCGTGTGGCGGAAGAGATGAACCTGAGGGGTGGAGAAGTTGCATATCAGATTCGTTATGATTCCTCCACCGTGAACACCAAAACGAGGATCAAGTTTATGACCGATGGTATTCTGCTAAGAGAACTGAGCGGAGCTGTTGGTGCCTCTGCTGCAGCCGATAAGGAGGCAACAAAGGACTTGCTTCTTTCAAAGTATTCGTGTTTGATCATCGATGAAGCCCACGAGAGAACAATCGGGACGGACATTTTAATTGGGTGGCTTACTCGAATTGTGGCGTTAAGAAACTCTGGAAGGATTACTGGGATTGGTCCTCTCAAGCTTGTTATTATGAGTGCCACGCTCAGAGTCGAGGATTTTACAGAGAATGGGACGCTTTTTTCGGCCGTTAAGAAGCCTCCTGTCGTCAAAGTAGACGGCCGTCAATATAAGGTAACTGTATGCTCAAAATGCGTTCTAAATTTGATACAGGTTGTGGTTCATTACAATCGGATCACTCCCGAAATCGACTATGTTGCTGAAGCTTCAAGAAAGTGTCAAAAATTCATAGAAAGCTACCTCCAGGCGGTATCCTTGTTTTCTTATCCGGAAAGGCTGAGATATCTCATCTTGTTGCTCAATTAAGAAAAAGCTTCTCGAAAACAAAGACAGCACCGGATTTGGAAAAAGGCTCGAACGACAAGGAGAAGGGTGGAATGTCTCTGTTTGAAGAAGAAGAGGAGGGGGAAGAACATTGGGCCCAAAAGGAAGCTGGGGAGGATGATTTTGATGCGATGGAGACTGATGATGATGAGGAAGATGAGGTTCATGTACTGGCGGGTCAGGATGGGGATAAAGGTGATGACGAGAACTCGGAGGAAAATGATAAAGATTTTATAAGTCTCGGAGGTTAGCTTATTCATAAATACACTTTAAACTAATTTGAATATCAGATACTCCGCTTCACATCCTCCCTCTTTATTCCGGACTTCCCACTGCCGCTCAGCTGCGAGTATTCCAGGACCCTCCTCCTGGAACGAGACTCTGCATTGTCGCTACCAACGTTGCAGAAACCAGTATTACGATTCCCAATATTAAATACGTAGTTGACTGCGGGAAAGTGAAGGAGGTAACAAACACTCCACAAACTCAACTCACTCTTTATTAGCGCTTTTATGAATCCCGAACTGGAGTACAAAACTACCAAGTTCGCTGGACGTCTCAAGCCTCTGCTGATCAAAGAGCAGGACGAGCCGGCCGTGTAGGTCCCGGTCACTGTTATCGGTTATTCAGTTCGGCCGTGTTTTCAAATTACTTTGAAACATTCTCAAAGCCGGAGATTCAACGCGTCCCTGTTGAGGGTGTTATATTGCAGATGAAGTCGATGGGGATCTCGAATGTGATCAACTTTCCATTTCCGACGCCACCGTCTGCTGATAGTCTTCGAAAGGGTGAAAGACTGCTTGTGCACCTTGGAGCGCTGACAAGAAGTGAAGCGGGGGAGCCGAGTAAAATCACGGAACTGGGACGCCTTCTATCGTCTTACCCGATTTCTCCGAGATATGCGAAGATGTAAGGAATTTTTCTTATTGAATAGCCTCTAACAAGTTTTCTTGTAGGCTTGTGATTGCGGCATCACAGACTAAACGCATTGTCGAGTTCTTGATTGCTATTGTAGCTGGAATGACGGTTGGTGATATCTTTATTAGGGAAGAATCCATCCACGATAAAGTAGGAAATGAAGACGACGACGATTCAGAAGGATCAGATGACGATGAAGAGAGACGTCGCAAGAGATCAAGTTGGCACAAAGTCATGAGCGTATGTTGTCTAGTATTGTGCTCTCCTCACCCTCTTAGATTTTTAGAGGCAACACCCCGAATCCGATGCCTTTGTGATCCTTCGTGCAGTCGGCGCTTACACCGTCGCCACATCGAAATCCGGCACCAATGCAAAAATTCTGCGTTGAACATTTTCTAAGGTCAAAGGCTATGGAAGAAATTGCCCGTCTCCGATCCCAGCTCTCCGAGATTGTTCGTACCAAAACCCTCCATCTCACCGTCATCCGCCTTGTCACCACCAACCTTTGAAGAGCTCGCCAAGATCAGGCATATCATGCTTGCAGGGTTCCCTGACCATATTGCGAAATTGGAGGGCGTGAAACAAGTCAACAAGACCAAGAAGACGGTACCGTTTTATTCGACCATGTGGACGGAGAAGGGCCAATCCTTTCGCATTCACACGACTTCAGCGCTGTCAAGGCGATCCACTCCTGCACAATGGGTCATGTATGAGGAGATTGTGAAAAGGGAGGAACGGTTTAACGCCGATAACACCAAATTTACACCCAACGCAGCTGACGGTAACGTGACTGAGAACTTTTACTTGAGGAACGTTACGTTGATATCTGAGAAGTGGATCGGGAAGACGGGTTCTGAGGATTTTGTTAAATTATACAAAGATCATGGAACAGCCTGAACCGCGGTACGTGGGGAAGAAGGATGGGATGGTGGCGTATTGTCATCCGAATTATGGACCCAAAATGTGGGAGTTGCCCATGTGTGAGGTGCCATTTACTGGTGGGGAGGCTTATGTGTGGTTTGCGAAAGAGTTGTTGGAGGGGAAGGTGGCGCTGACGAAGGGGGAGGGGGGGTCAGGGGAACTTTTTTAAACAGATTCAGGTATAGGATTTTTTGGCACAATTCTTTTATTAACGTTCTATTTCAGCCATTGCTGGCTTCTAAGCCTCTGATTCTCACAAAATCGTGGGCACGCACCCAAGCCAAAGTCTTGCAACTCGTAAGCGCTCTTCCGGTAGTCAAATATCATCACGCAAAGCCCTCGTGGCAAAATGGTGAGTCTTTCCCTACTCTTTCCCTCCCTGTGGGACGTCTCCCAACAATTCTCCCTTTTTTAGGCAACAACAACCAAGCTTCCTTTTGGATGCCTTGAAATCATGGCTCCCCCATTCCACGCATACTGCCGTCGAAGTTTTCTGGCCACCCGTCACGTTCACCCCGACCCAAAAGGGCGATCCCATCGTCAAGGAGAAAGATGTCCAGAAATTCACACTCGCTACCATCATTCGCACCGCAACTGTGTCAACCGGAAGCGCGAACACTGCGAAGCATGACGACAGCGACATGGACAGTGATTGAAAGAAACCCCCCAATAATAGACACTCGCCTTTCATCGCGTACAAAAAAAAAATTACTATAAATCACAGATTCTTTATTAATTAAGTAAATTTAATCCCAATCCTCAAACATTCCTCAATTTTATCATTCTCATCATTCAAGAAAACCAACACCTCCCTCCCAATACCTCCCGCAATCGGGAGGAACCTGAACGAAATATACTGTGACGCGCCAGCCTCTAATTCCAGGGTCCTTCCATCCCTGAACTGCAGGATATCGTCGGCGTTGGTCTGGAGGTGGAAGATTTTACGCGTAGGGTAAGGGTTTTTGTACGAGACGCGCTGGAAGGTTTGTTAGAAAATGTACGGTAACGGGACGGCTTACTTTGTTAACGGCTTTGTTGCGGGGGAGGGAGATCTCAAATGACTTTGTGACGGGGGGCGATGTGCAGTGAGTTACGATCATCCAGGAGCTAACGAGGATACGGCGTTCAGCATCTAATACGAAATATAAGTATACCATTAGTTTTGATGTGCGTAAAAGAGTTGTTGTTAATCGTGATGGGATGTGAATGATATTAAATGTAACCAAACACGGGTTCAATATTTAAAGTTATAGAAGAGTGAGACATGAAAAAAAAGGGTCACTCACCAAAGAAATTCAAAACACTATTCCTCTCAACCAAGCTCCTCGGTTTTAAATTCACCGTCACCTCATTCAACACATTCGCGACAAGCGAAAACGGAGCCCCCGATACCACAACCTCTGAAGTACTCGAACACCCCGTCACAATTCTCGTGAACGACGATCCTCGAACCACGAGACTCGTGGCATTGGATTGCCCCAACACACATGTCACGTCTAGCCTTGAGAGAGCGTGAATGTGGATTCGCCAGATTTCAGCGAGGGAGGTGAGGAAGGGATCGTAGTAGAGGAGGATGTGAACGGTGTGGATGGACATGGAGGAACCGGTACGACATTTTAAGAGGAATTCTTTGATGCGTAGGGGTTTCTGATGGAGATAGGGTGATGTGGGGTTATTGAGTTAGAACAAGAATGTGATGTTTAGTGAAGAACTTACGTTTTCTTCGTCAAAGGTACAGAGAAGGTCTTGGTTACTGCAACGGATGTAGCGGTTGAAAGGAAGTGAGTTTTCGTAGATAGGGTTGAAATCGGGGTTTGTGGAGATACTGTCGGAGCCGATGAGAGGTGCCGAGATTTTCTGTCTGAAGTTTTCGTTTTCAGGACGGAAGAAACGGAAGGTTCTCGAGACGGCATAATCGGCTCTTATGACATTCACGTCGAGGAGTGACACTGGGATGTGTTTTTGGTTCAAAATAGACACCTTAAATAAAAAGTCAGTATAGTGGGGATAAAAGGAATCGGTACTTTGATGGTCCGGGATTTGGGGGTAATGGCGTCTTCTTTCATGGTGGATGCTTCCGGGGCGTGGAATTTGTAGGTGTGCGGTGGGGGATGCTCGATAAAGGTTTGGTAGAGGAACGGAATCGAGATGGTTTCACCTCCATGGAGAAAGATGGAAGGGGTGTTGTCTGGTGAGAATGAAAAGAGGTTTTCTTCAACACCGGATTTGATGCCATACAAGCGGCGGAGGTATTTCCATTCCGATGTTGAGAAAACCATTCTGTTGGGAGGCTGGGGTTAGGCGGACGGAAGGTGGGGGGAGGGGTTATTTTTTACCTGAGTTCGTCATCTGCCCAACTGATTTCGAATAAATGTTCTTCTTCGTACCTGAAAAATACAGTGTTAGCCACTCGAGATTCTCAACACGAAAAACACGGAAACAATTTCCACATCAAGGCCCATAAAACGTAAAGCACTCCCAAAAAGCCACACAATGACCACTTCAAAATCATTTCCTTCCACAAAAACGCAACAAAAAAAGGATGGGAAGGGAGGGGGGGGGGGGGGGTTCCAAAAAAACAAAAACAAAAGTAACAAATCCACTCACGGATTCGTAAACCCAAACTCAAAAAACACCGCCTGTCCAAACCCGCGACCACTTTCACCCCCGTCGTCATACACTTCACCAACGCCTCCTCAATCACCAACGGTTTCCTTCGTTCCCTAAATATCCCAATCGTCTCTAAATCCCTCTGTCGATCCTGTCTCGTCATCTGATACGAGAAATTCGCCGCATCCACTTTCCCTGCAATCTTGTTGCGACGGAGATGTTGTTTGACCTTTTCAAGGTTTTGGAGGTGGACGAGAGGTGTGGGGAGGTGCTTTTGACGACGGTCTTCGTATGTGAGACGGAGGAGGTCCGAGAGTTCCGTGTCAACGTCCATCATCTTTAAGAACGTTTTAGGAAACGCCGGTAAAAATATAGTGAGAACAATAGACGAAGTTATGAAGTGTGAAAAGCAAGATGAGACGGGAACCCGGAGGCATCAAATAAAAAACGAAACCGGTGACCCAAAGAAAATAAGATAAGGAAATATAAGATAGGGGAAGTTGTGGAAAACCGCGTGTAAATACATACCCTTTTAGGTTCCACCATCACCTCCCCCTTCACACCACTCCCCCTAAAATCCCTCACAATCCTATTCTCAAACATCCCCTTCCCCACCTTCCTCTCCCCTTTCCTCCCAACATTCACAACTCTCACATACAACCTCCCCACACTCTTCCCCTAAAAAAAACCCGTTACAAAAAAAAACCGTGGGAATAAATATACCTCTGCCATGATATCCACATCGTATTCCGCCATCACCCCTCCTTGTCCTTGACGAAGACAATGACGAAGATCGAGACGAGAAACACCGAGATGGAGCATCGAATCGCCGTCCCAGATGTCAATGTCGGTGCTGTGGAAACCGAGGTAGTGAAGGAACGAAGGGAGGGAGGTGTGATGCGCGGAGAGAGACGGGGTAGGGTCTGTGTTGACGTCGATGGAGAAGGTTTTGGTGGTTCCAGGTGTTACTGTTGAAAAAAAAAAACGGTATGAGAAACACGCGCGTGGGGAAAAATGACTTACTTGTCATGGCACCATTGTCATCGAGTTGGTATAGGATGCCAGGGAGTTCTGGGGTTGACGTTGGGATGTTGGAGCGGAACGATGTGTGGGAGGGGTGACGGGTGTGACGGTCGACGGGGAGGGAGGCGCTACGTGGGAAACGGGGGGAGGTGGAGTTTTGTGAGGGGATGGGGAGTGGACCTGTGTAGATGGCCATGCGAGGGGTGAGGTGATGCCAAAGGTGTAAAAGTCGAAACTGAAGTAGAGGGACGTTGGGGCGTCTGTGTAAAAATACAAAAGGGTGTTAGGATAAAAGTGGGGGATGGGAAGTTGAAGAATAACGAGTTTTATAATGAAGGGGTTTGAAATAAAGCATGAGGAGAACAGGGGGGATGTCGAAAAAAAATAGAGCGAAAGAAATGAACAAAAACTCTAATACATGAATAAATAAAAGTATCAAACTGGAAATTGAAGAAAGTAAGATAAGAAAACCCCATCCAAGAAGAAAACACGAAAGAGTCGAAACACGGAATACATCAGAGTAAACCGTAAAATGATCTCACCTTTCCCAACCTCATAAAACGCCACCCCCATCACCTCAATCGTAACTTCATTCACCCCCTCTCATCCCCTCTCTCCAACCCCCAATTCACTCCACTCCCCTCCCTCCCCTTTGCATTCACCACAAACACCTTCTCCCCTTTCTCATCCACATACCCTTCAAACCCAGCCTTCACAAGCCTCGCTCTCTCACTCCGACTCATCAACTCCCGTTTCACCGGCACCGGATCAGGTTGACGTGTAGCGGTGACATGTTGAGGGACGAGAAGCTCATCCTCAATAGGAGCAGGCGGGAGGGAGCACGGGGGGTCACGGAGATATCTTCTTCTTCATTGTATTCTTGTTCTTCGATGAGGACGGGACGTGGGGTGAGAGCGCGATCGAGGGGAGGGGAGTCATCTGTGAGAAGGGGGATTAGATTGGAATGATTTGATGGGGTGGGGTTACGTCGTTCTGGTGTCGAGGCGTCCTGGAAGGTGTAGGAGAGACATAGGGATACGTCTTTGTTGGCGATGCGGCCGAATTCTTGCGCGTAGGGTTCGAGGTTTGGGGTTTCGAGGGATGTGACGTCGGGGGTTAGGATGAGGGTAGAGTATGGGTTTAATGGTTTTCCGGTAATCACTGGACATAGGACGGGGGTTTCACCATCTACGCGAAAACGAAAAAAGTGTTATTTGTAGGGAACATGGAAGAGGGGTTGGGGGGGAAGTAGCGGTGGCGAGGGAGAGGGATTGAGAAGTAGCAGGTGAGAAAGAGGGTGAGTTGATTTACGGAAAACAAACGGCACACAGAGGTCGTGAGGGGGGAGAATTACCTTGAAATTGTTGAGGTGTCCACACAAACCACCCCAAAGTGACAACGCGTTCCACATCCACCACATTCTGTACAGCCACTTTCGGACCCAACATTTTCTCCACGATTTTCGCAAACCCCGACACAGACCTTTTCGCATCCTGGTTACCTTTAACGCGATCCGATAATCCAACACCGCGACAACCGCCACATTCGGATCCACCAGGTACTTTTCGAGTTCAATGTTACCGTTAAAGATGAGATGGAAGGCGTCACCTTGGAGAGGGTCGGTGTAGAGAGGGTGAAGGGGGATGATGGTGGGAGGGTGAGAAAGACTTGGGTGTTGTGAATGCCAATGTGGAGACGACGTTCGACTATTTCGGCGGGGAGAGGTTGCCTGTTGGGGAGGTGTGGAGGGTGTTGGGGAAGGTTTCGTTGAAGGAGGTGATGTAGGAGTGGAGGGCTTCGGATTCGAAGGTGCGGACGGAGGGGTAGATGGAGATGTTGATCTGATAATAGAGATGTGGGTAAAAAAGGTGACGGTGAAAGGGTATTTGGTGTTTTTTTGGTTAGAATTGTGATGTGGTTAGGGGTTATAGAGGTTTTTTGTGGTGAAAAGATATATGCGGATGAAGTTAAAGATTGGGGTGAGGTGGTGGGGTAAACTTTTTTACGTGTCTTTTAAATTAAAGATCTCATGTATGCTTTGCCCAGACATATTTACCTTTGACAGCTTCACCTTTAAACTTTTATACAAAATACTCCCATTCGTGTTGACTTCAAACTGCTGTATCCCCGGAATGTCATCTTCCGCCGAAATCCAGATATTCTCCTGCCACAGCATCGTAACCGGTCTTAGATCTGGGCGTGGCGCAAACACAAAACGTGATGGAGGCGTTTGGGATAGGGATGAGGAGGGGGTAACCTGATAGGTTGTCTTTGAGGAATGGTCCGATGAAGAGAAGGGAACGCGGGGAGCCGACGTAGATGGGGAGACTGTGGGGGTGTTAGTGTTGGAAGGAAGGGAAGGGGGAGGGGGCTTACGTGAGTTTTTCGTAAATGTGCGGGGAGTATTCGATGGGAGGCGAGGAGTCGACTTGGGACCAGGTTGAAAAGGGGTCGAGACCACCGTGGTCGGGGTTGAAAAGGGGGAAGAAGGTCCAGCCGCAGGAGATTTCTTCGAGGACGGGTTGTGTAGTTGGTTCTTTGGGGGACATGTCTTCAACTGTGATGTCGTGTGAGTTGGTGATGGTGTTTGAGTTGGTTGAGTTGTTTCAAAAGAAGGGAGTGCTGTTACCTATGACAACGTATTCTATGACGGCGATGATGAGATCGCTTGTACGGTTTGTGTGCATCCATATAGTCTATGAATGATGAACGTGAGTATATATATATAAAGGAAATAATATTGTTTATACCCTCTCTGCAAGATCAACGGTGACTCCGATGTCCCATAATTTTGATGGGGAGTTGTTTGGAGGGAGTTTGAACGGTGGCGGTTGAGACGCGACGGTTTTCTGAATCTTTTTGTTGCTTTTCCGTGTTTTTGGGTTCACGTTTGGGTAGACTTCGGGTTCGTGGAGTTTGTTCTACAGAGTCCACTGTGCTGTTTCTTCATCAGAGTTTCATCGTCGTCAGATTCTTCTTCCTCGTCAGAAGATTCGTCAGTGTCATTGTCGTCATCGTCCTCGTTAGATTCTTCATCATCCTCCTCGTGGCTGTCGTCATCCTCGGAGCCTTCATGCAAGGGTTTTTTCATAGACCTTGACCCCGACTTGTGCACCGTTTCATTACCCCCTCCGTCCTCGGGCTCCCATTGCACATGATTCTCTGGCAAATTCCTCAAATCATATTGCATAGGATCCACCCAGGTTCTACCGAAAAACGAATTTGTCTCTAGGTCAAACAAGGACACGCGCGTCTGCAAAAGTAAAGGGCGAGAAGAGTCCATGTATTCCTTTGAAATGTCTTGATGGAGTGGGAGGGAGATGGCCTTGTCGAGACAGATGCTGTAGGGGAAGCGAAAGGATGGTGGAGCCAAGAGTTGGGATTGGACGGCGCGACCTGGGGCTTCGACGGTGGCGGTTGCGAGAGGGAGGAGAGGGTGCGTTGGTTTTTTGAAAAGAGGTGAGGGAGGATAAAGGAGTTTTTTTGGTAACGGTGGAGCCAGTCTGTGAGATGGTCAGCGTGGGGGTTGGTGTTGGTTTGGGAGTCTGTGTCTTATGATGGTCTTGGTCAAGGTGAGAGGTTGTGGAGGAGTAGTCGTGAGAGTGGTGACGTTGATGATGGTGATTTACTTGAGTGTTGATGTGAAGGTTGTGAGGGTTGTGGTGATGATGGTTGTGCTGTTGGTGAGTTGGGGTGGCCATGACTGATGAGCTTCTTTTTCTTGTAAAAGACGGTCTATTGCTGTAGTCTGAAGTGTAGGATGAATGGGATGGCATCTTTTGTAGTAGAGGTGATCTGCTCCTATTGTCAATGCTGTTGTTGTTATTGTTGTTGTTGTTATTGTTTTGTGCATGGATAAAGAAGCGCTCCTCCTCCCCCTTGTAGTATTCGACTCTCTCTCTCTCTCTCCTCCTACCCCTCCCTGACCCCTTTGTTGTTGATGATGATGGTGATGCTGCATGGGATGCAGAGGTGAATAAGAAGAAGAAGAAGAAGAGTGATGATTCATCTTTTGCGCATGAGGTGATGGTGATGATGATGGTGATGATGATGCAAGTCGTAGCATTGTGATATCCTATTAACTACTCTTGTGATATGAATCTATTTAAAATGCATTAAAATATATTATCTATAACAAACAAGTTTGTTAGTTTTTGTTTTGTTTTGATATAAATAAATGTATATATATAATATATGCAAGAGACAAGTCCGATTATTATAATGTGTATTGTGACATTCAATACTGTATTTTATTATGATAATACTCATAAACCTTATACTACAGGTATATACCTATATACAAGAATAAATACCTATATATTAATAAAATAAATAAAAGAAATAAAGTCATACAAATTAATAAACTAATTAATATGTAATAAACTAATTTATTTAAAATATTTTAATAATGATAATTATAAAATAAATAAATAAATAAATAAATAATAAAATCGTTCCCTTCTTTTGTTCCTTGTTCTTCTTTCTTCTTTCTTGTTCTTCTTTCAATTAATTTATTCTTGTTATCATTTAGAGTGGTGATACAAACTATAAATTACTCACTCACCCATCATCATTCATTCCTCCTCCTTCTTGTTGATTTATTTTCTCTCTCTCTCATCTCTCTCTCTCATCACTCCAACCAAAAAACCTCCTTTTTATTATTTACATACTGTACTGTGAAAGTATATAGCCAGCCAGCCTCGTTTACTCTCTACTCTCTACTCTCACTCTCACCTCTACTCATTCAACTCTTACCCCCACTACTCTCTACTCTCCACTCTCCACTCTCTTCACAAAAAAATTATAGCTTTTTGACTTTCTATTTTTGCGCCTCCTCCTCTCTATTCTCCACATCCACACAAACACACACTACACACACTACACACACACACAACTCTCTCACTCATCCAACACCCAACACCCAGTACCCACACACTCTAAAGGCAACTCCAAACTTGCTAAAACATCCATCATCAAACATTCTCGCTCTCACTTGCTTGTAAACCTCTTTTACGAGCAACTCACTTTTGCAATCTCCCTGTTCCAAACCACCACCACCTACCCCGTTTCCCACTGAGCAGAGTAAGTTGTCCTTTCCATGATGTTTCGAAAAGCACAATATCTTTATACCCCAGTTACTCTTTTAAAAGAAGGAATAGAAATTGACATGAATTTTCTTTTGGTACCGATCACTTTATAGGGTGACCTCTGGTTTTAAACCGGCGCACTGGCGAAGAGATTGATTGAACTCCTTTGGTCTTCTGCAACGTGAGTTTTTTTTCTTTATTGGAGTGGAGAGTGAATGTGTGGACCACAGAGTTCCGTGGTGCCACATTTAGAGAACTTGGACGATTCCTGAATGTTTGCCAACAATCATCTTACTTTCAACATGAATGTGCTAACCAATGATGATTTATTGAAACAGTTGCACCTCCGCTCAAAGTCAAGTCATCAAAGTTTAGTAATAGTAATAATTACTGAGCCCAGGAGAAATACCTACCACGAATAACAAGGATTTGTTTTATTTAACCTTTATACGCTGTTTCTCCCAATTTAACCCCCCAATTCACGTCGCAATCATGATGATGTAAGTTGGTTTTGTTAAAATGTGCTTTGACCTCTCTTTTGCCTCTTTTTATAAACATTCTTACAATTAACATCCAATTTATTTCTTTTCTTCTTCTTTACAGGATGACGTCAAATTCGAATTTAAATGTCGCCATGGACAATTATTCCGTCGGCGGCAAGAGTGTCGCCTCTTACCAGACTCCTCTTCACGAGACCCTCGCCGCCTGTACCGTCAGCCGCACTACCTCGGGGTGAAGAACAGTTTTTGGTTCACGAGCGGTACGAAGACCGGGTGGTATTCCTGACACCGGCCGGGAAGCTACACCCCTCGGCGGAGCACCAGGACATTTGGCCCCCAATCCTAATGTCGCTCTGCCTTTTATCGAAGAGATTGGCCTCTCTCTCGATAATGACGTTGATGCTCTTGTGAGCATCACTTCGAGGCTATCTGGACGACGTGATGGGACTCTTTCATCTTGGCCTGCCTTTATCTCCAATGAAACATTGTTTTTAAAAGTACCCAATACGGACAATGACCTTGTGAGCAGTGGATTTGGGTTCAAGGAGAGTGTTTGCTGCTGTACTTGAACTTGCCGAGGATATCTTGGACTGCAACACTGTTATTCTGTGCCTTGATAAGGGACGTCCTGATCTCGCTCAGATTTTGAGGGCATTTTTGTTTGTTGGTTTTGAGATTGTTCATCCTTCTGTTTACAATTTTAACGGCGGTTTTGTGCTTGTTGGCCAAAACTTTTGAGTTTGACTCTTTGAGTTTGGTTTTGTTTTTCATTTCTTTTTCCTTTTGCTTGTACGTGCTCTCAGCGTTCTTGCATTTCTACAACCCTTTCTCTGGATTTTGTTTTGTCTCTTTTTTTTTTTTTGTTTTAGCTGTTTGAATGCCCCCTCTCTTTTTCTTCTTTTTCTTTGCTGTTGAATAAAAAAAACGATGTGAAAAATGATTATATACTTTATCAGAAGAATGATGGAATCAAAACAAACTGGCTTTCGGCAATGGGTTGTGAGTTGAAAGGAAACAAACAGAAGAAATTGACCAAATTTTCGTAAAAAAGTTGAAATCCGACAATCACCCTGTTAGTCTGGACATTCCTTTTTTCAATAGCCCTGCTTGCATAGTGCGCAAGCCAAGACAACGGGCCATTCCGCATTCCCAACCCTCCAACCATCCCCTCACAAACACACCCCACCCCACACTACCTCTCCACACACCACCCCCCCCCTCCCGTTCCCCCACAATGTCACGGCACGTTGTCTCCCGACCCAACCTCTTCAGCGACGCCCCCAAGACGCCATCAACGAGCACACGATCCTCTTTATCCAAAAGACGACGAGCAAGCATACCCGTACATGGAGTGATTTTGATACAGCCGAGTTGGCGTTGAATGCGATTATCAGTATATTTGAAGAACGGTTGAAGGAGATGAATCCGGCGCAGAAGCAGATTAATTATGATATTAGTGAATTGAATAAGTATATTGATGAGTTGGGGGATTTGGGGGTGTTGGTGTGAGTTTGCTTGTTTTTGTTTTTTTGTTTTTTTTTTGTGTGTGTGTGGTTTTTTGCGGGGGTTTTTGATGTAGGAGGTTGGTTTTGAGGGGAGGGGGGTTTTTTGGGGGGTTTTTTTTGGCTTTGGGTTTTGAAGTGGGGGGGGGTGAAGGGGGTGAGGGTGACGATGCCTTGAAAAGAGTTTGTTGTTTTAAGGGAAGGAGGGTGACGACGCCATGAAAAGACTTTGTTGGTTTGAGGGAAGGAGGGGGTTTTCGGGTTCTTTTTGTTTTGATATTGCTTTTAGGAGGGGGAGTGAAGACGCCTTGAAAAGAGTTTGTTGCTTTGAGAGAAGGGAGGAGGGGGAAAGGGGGGGGGGGGGGGGGGGGGGGGGTCCGGTTCTGGTTCTTTTGGTTTTCGGATCTTTTTGTTTTTTTGTTGGTTTTGGGTTTTAGGAGCGCCTGATATCGTTAAAGAGACTGATCACCCTTTTTTTCGGGGAAATCAGGTATAGCCCCAAGTTACAAGCTTATCGACCATTTGATAAATCGTGGATCAAGCAGCAGATTTTGATACAATTGAAGAGGGTGAGTGATTGTGTTTCATGAAAAGGGCTGGAGTTTGACGCTTTCTTTTTTAGGCGGCAGGACTTATGTAGCGGTTCAGAGGGGGGGGTTTTGAGATGAAATAAGCGGGTGGGGGGAATTGGTGTGGTGGAATGTATATGTTGTTTTTTGGTGTCGATTGAGTGTTTTTGTGTTTGTGAAGGGGTGGGAAGGGATGAAAGAAATATAATTGTTTTTTTGCTGATGGTTTTGGGATTTGAATGAAGGGGTTGTGGGTGCGTGGTGGTGCCTTTTTTTTCATGATTTTGTCTTGTTTGGGATTTTGCTCGTCAGACGTTTCTTGTGTGTTGTGGATACTGGTGTTGTTTTTTTGCTGGGATTTTTTGAAAGATAAGTTACTGTGAATTGAGGTTATGGTGGACCTGGTTGAAGAATAAATATCTTCCGGCGCAATTTATCGTACGCAGGTGACTGGAGCGCGATTTTATTTTATATTTCTTTTGGAAGCGAAACAAAACAAAAAAAATAGAAAAAGAGAATTAAATGTGGGTGGGAGGTTTTATTATCACACGTTCTTTTAAAACTACTTTTTCTTTTTATCTTTGCTACCCTTTTTCTTGTCTTTGCCTTCATCTTCTGCTGGGGCTGCGAGGAGGGCGGCGCGTTTTTTTGCGAGTGGGGTTTTTTTCAAGCCAGTCCTGGAAGAGGGGTGTTAAAGGAGGTGACGGAGGATCATGGTATGGAAGAAAAGATATGAGGTGGGATTTACCCTGTAGAGTTTATCTTCGTCCGTGTTGATGGGAGGGAGATTAAAAAGTTGTTCGGCGAATTCGTTAGTGGTGAGGTGCCTAAATCTCAACTAGAAGGCGAAAACCATGTTAACAAAAAAAAAAAAATCACGGCGCCTCACAAAAAAACGTTCAAAAAAAAAAGGGGGGGGGACCACAAGCACATTACCAGCTTCAACCTCCGTTCCGTCAACACCCTCTCACACACCAACAAGATGGAACCCGCAGACAACCCAAACGACATTCTCGTCAACAAGCTCAAATTAATATTCTTCACCCCAGCTTTCGCTGAAATAAAACTCCTCCACATCATATACCGAGACGCGTAATCCGGTTTCGGTGCCATCAAACATTTCTGAAACACCGGCATCATCGCCTTCACCTCCCCTTCCCAAGGTTTCCAACTCGTCCCCAACACCACAACCCTATCCTCTGGTTTCAAAGCCTTGACCTGTTTCATGAGATCCTTTTTGATTCGTTTGGGGTCACTCAAATCATCTTTTGGAATCTTTTTCGCAAACACCATCTCGATACCGTCAATGTAGATGATGGAGGGGGGGTGCGCTTTGGCTACTTTGAACACCATGTGGAGGAGTTTGGTCACCGCTGGTTTGCCTGTGTATTGTCCGGCTGTGGTTTTGGGGGAGAGGTTGAATAGGTAGGAACCTGTTTCGGAGGCGAGGGCGTTGATGAGGAGGGTTTTGCCGGTGCCGTGGGGGCCAAAGAGGAGGAGGGAGGTGGGGGCTGGGATTTCGCCGGTGTGGGGGAGGCCGAGGGGAAGGATGCAGTATTCGGTGAGGACCTGTGGATATTTGTTGTTTGTTGGTTTTTCATGTTTTTTGTTTTTTTTTTGGTGTTTGGAAAAAAGTTAGTATTGAAAAGGTGGGAAAAAAGTGGCGGCATTGAGGGAAAAGTAGACGGGAAAAAAGAGGTAACTCATTTTTCTCTCGTTTTTCCTTTTCAGCTCTTGTTCGAAAGAGGAAAAAAGGGGATGGGGGGTGGAGGTGTGGCGCGTAAAATATTATCTTACCCTTCTCATTTCACCAATGGTAGGATCAATGATTGTATTTTTCGTCGCAAGATTTTCCAGGAGGTTCAGTTCTCCTTTAACGTCCGACATTTGCACATGTTTATACTAAACCGAGGTGAAACATGTAATTAAAAAAAAAAAAAACGTAATAGGGAAATGACGAGAAACTATACTTTTTGGAGAATACCCGTTTGAATCAACTCCTCTACTAACGATTCCATCGTCCTATTCGCTGTAAGATCTTTCTCCTTCTTCCCCTTCTTTCCCCCTTCTTTCCTTTCTTGTCCTATACAACGTTATTTTAAACGATGGGGAACGTGGGGCAGTACCTTTTTCCCTTTCTTCCCTCCCTTTTTGCCCTTCTTCCCTAGAAAAAAGAACCAAGGCGTTCAGCACTTAAAAATACGAAACCGCTACAAAAAAAACCTTTGGCAGACTTCCCCTTCTTCCCCTTCTTCCCTTTCCGGCTTTTCGAGTTCTTCTTCACGATCAACAGCAAGTTTAAGGTTCTTGAGTTCCTCTTTCAGAACTTCAAAGACTTCTTTTTTGATCTATACATGGAAAATGAGTCGGGAGGATGGCTTTGGAGGGGGGTACCTCTGCTTCTACTTCACGTCGCTTTTCGAGTTTAATGATTTCTTGGTCGTGCTTTTGAGCGAAGTTGTCGGATTCGTCTTTGCTGAGCCATTTCGTGCCGAAATTGTTGCATCTGAGTGGATGAGATTTTGGGAGATTAGAGGTGGATGACGATATAAGTAGATCATGGCGTATAAAAAAACATATGGAACACACGAAAGGCAACAAAGGATATGGCAAGTAATAAAAAATCTTGAAGTCATTGTGACGTCTCTACAACAAAAGACTAGAAAAATCTTTGAACGGAAAAGGGTTCCAACTTACTCTGTATTGATCACTGGCAAATGTTTCGAATCATCCAACTTTATTCCAAACCCCTCATCTTCATCCTCATCCTTCCCTTTCCCCTTTTTCGGTGTCCCCGGTTTCCCCTTTTTCGCATCCTTTGCATCCTTTTTCCCCTTCTCCCCCTTTTTCGCTGACGCGCTTCGACTCTCCGCATCCTTTGTCGACTCCCCCTCCCCATCCCCACCATCATTCCCATCATCCGTCAATGAAAACGCGAATTTAGGTTGTTGCCAGACACGGTCTGGCGGGAATTCGGGGAACTTGCCGTGGAGTTTACGGTATTCCATGTACCATTGACGGAAATTGTCTTGCATGCCTTCTTTCATGTCAGGGCCTTCGACTTTAGCGATTCTAAAAAAGAAAAATAAATGGTGAGCCCTTACATCTCCCTCCCTCTTTTTTTTTGTTTTATAAAGAATGATGTGTAGAAAGGAAAACGGGGGTTTACTTTTCTTTGGTGTTGACGAGAGCTGCTTGGTATTCCTCTTCGTGTTGAGTTTGGATGACTTTGCGACGTGTGCGATTATCTTCTGATTTTGCGGCTTGGTTTTGTTTGGATTCTTTGTGGGGTTGGGCCATGCCTTTATTTGATTTTACGATGAGTGGATGTCGTTCTTTTTTTTGAAGGGGGAAAAAAGGCGCACTTACCTAAGAATACCAGCTCTTCTTGGAGCTTTGCGCGAACCATTTTACGAGCTTTATAGCCTTTAAACCTAATCATGTTTTTTAGAAGCGGGTATAAGTAGTTTGACGTGGCTTACACTTTCTGAATTCTTAGAGCAGCTGAATTGACTTCAGCTTCGTCGTCACCGCCGTCAAGTTCTTTTTCACGTTGCGCTTGAAGTCTGGATGTAAATAAAAAAATCAGAACCGATCGCGACAGGGGGGGGGGGGGTGGGGATATGAGGTATTCTTACTTGATCTCTCGCATGTATTTAGCTCGCAACCTTCCCTGTCTAGCTCGTTCGCAAACTTGAATGATTTTGATGGCTTCCGAGAGTGGGATATCAGGGAAAATGGATGCTTGTTCGCCAGCGCCCAATTCTTTAGCTCCCAATGTTTCCTGTGAAATAAATCACGTTAAAAAAAGCGTAAGAAAGTAACGATCCATAAGGAGGACGATACTTACAAGCAGTGTTCTCCTGTTCTCTACATCCTTTTCTCGCTCTTCAATCATAAACCTTGGGATGGGGACAGTCAAATCCTCTGGTGTGAGTTTGAGGTCGAGAAGTATATCGGTGAAGTTGAAGAAATCGGAGAGTTCAATTTCGACCAGTTTCTGTCGTGTGAGTTGCCTTGTCAGCATTGACAGTGATATCATGACAAACATCTCCCAACTCTTACATGCTTCAACTCAAGTACTCTCCCGATAATAGAGACAAGAATTCCCCTCAACAGGCGTCTCTTTTGCGGATGCACAATCTGATCATATACCACCTATTTTACGTAATAACAAAAGCATACAATTATATTTTAACATCATGCATCACACCCAACTAACTACAAATGATGGCTAACCTCCAGCTTTCGCATAATCTGCAGATACTTCACATACAACACCGCAACGTGTTGTGCAGCAGTCTCCCTATCCTTGGGTACCATCGTCAGATCCTTGGGTGTCTCATACTCGAGTTGGTCAAGCGCATTCTGATGAGCCTCATTCCAGAGCTTGTTGAATGTCAGGTTCGACATTTGGCCTGTGGTTTTTGACAATTTTGATAAAAATTTCTATTCTTTAGTCGAGACGGTGTTGGAGAACCCGTTCGAGCTGCGGGAAGAGTTCGCCAGAGCTTGAGCCTTTAAAGACGGTGAGCTTGTGATCGCGAGAGTAATAATCGAGGAGGGGTGAAGTCATTTCGCGGAAAACTTCAAGGCGGCGACGGAAGACGTCCTGTGAGAAAAGTAGGAGAGGGATATTAGCCAAGCATGCTCTGCATGGATGACCCAGCAATTCTTACGATATCGTCGTCAGGTCGTTTTGATAATGCTTCGCCTGTTTCGTCGTCTAGGCCGTGGCGTTTAGGAGGGTTAAAGCTGTAATTGTATGTTCGTCCCTAAATAAAAATGTCAATGTTCGGTCATGGGCTCTTTTCGAAAACTTACACTCGGCGCGTGGATCCATCGATCTTTCACAGTAAATTAATATCATTTAAATGCTTGCTCGAATACCTTCTATCCGACCCAGTATTACTGCAGGGATGCTGTCAGATGCCAGTTTGATGTCCAAAATAACTTTTTACCTTTCTCTGGCACATCTAAAAACATGGCCATATCGACCCTCCCATTATTCTTATGTGAAAAGTAATCCAGGTATTCTGCTTGATGTACGGTCCTCGGGTATCCGTCCACAAGCACATGCTGAGACAGTACTTGTCAAATACGCAAACTCCAACGTCAAAGTCGCCCACCTTTCCTTTCTCATTTCCAATCTCGTACGTGATCAACTCTGAGGTTAAATCATCATCCACAAAACCCCCATTCGCAAGTGTCATCTTCACCTTCTTCCCAAGTTCCGTCCCTATACATCATCAGAAACTCTACGAACAAACCCTTCTTACCATTGTTCACGTGATTCCGAAAGATATCTCCACTTGATAAATATCCCAACACCGGAAACCTCTTTACCAAACTCTTGGATATCGTCCCCTTCCCCGATCCTACGATGCTTTATCAGCCGTCATGTAAACCATCCTCATCCCCCTCACCTGGGCTACCAAAGATGAGGAGGCATCTGGACATTTCAACAAATTCAAATTCTCACAAATGGTGTGCATGGATGCGCGGCCTTTCGACTGTCACCGACTAACCCTTTTGCTGTCATTTTCATAGGACTTTTACAACGAGACTGCACCCAGCCATGACTACGAGACCGAGGAATACGAAGAAGAAACCAGCCCTTCCAAGGGTCCGTTGAAAACTGTCACCTGGACGGTAAACCCTTCCTTATTCCTCCCTTTGCTAAAACCACCTGCAGCTCACTGACGCCAAACCAATCTCCTTCAAACTTCTCATCGTCTCCTTCCCTCGTCCCGTCTCCAAGTTACTTCAAACTTACTTTCCAGCGCAACAGCTCGGTACTGTCACAGTCCCAGAAGAAAAGGTAACTAATCAATAAACCGTTCCCATGTTAACAACAAAAAAGGATACACCTGTCTCTGATTACATTCCTGCGCATAGCTCTGCGCATAGCGCGGGTGGACGATTGTTTGGCGTTGAAAGATGGACTAGGATTGTTAGATTGTGATTTCCCGTCCGATCCTGTTCCTGATGCTGTGTTTGACTTGGTACAGGGCTTGTTTAAAGCACGTCAAGGCTGAACGGTAAAATTTCCTTTACTTTACTTTTCAAGCTAACGGTATTTTTTTACCTCACAGGATTTTTGATTATCGACTCGGCTGTTGTTAGGTCTTCGGATTCCCGACATATTTTTACTTTGAAGACATCAAAAGGGTTTGTAAAGGCTTATAATTCTCGCTCATCCCTCATTTTTATTGCGTAGGATCCTATATTTGAGAAAGTTCAAGATACCAAAGGTAAAGGGGATTTTTTTTCATGGAAGACTTGAGGCTCACCGATATATCCTTAAAATAAAAGGCCTCCTCGAACCTCCTGGTCTCGTCAAAAGGAAATTCACGCCTCAGTCATGACTTTAGTATGTCTTACCTTTTAGTTTTCCTCATTAACCCCCATTTCTAGAGTGAAATTCAAAGCATCCCCGCCGTTTCCTACATTCTTCCAGTTGACATTGACGTGGACTTTTTACTCCACTTCTCATCAATTGCTGGAGAAACGTCTTTTTCGTCAATTCTTGGATCACCCGTAGCGTTCCCAAAAGATATTAAGCTTTTTGCGGACGGTTATTAGGCCGAAGCCGGAATCTTCGTTTTATCTCTGAGATGATTGTAGAAATATAAAAGGGCTTGTTGCAGACTTTTTAATGTTCATTTTTTACAAGTCATTCGTGTCTAAAAAATCTCACGTTGAATGATTGATGCCGACATGGACTTTGGTGGTCATCGTTAATGAAAAAATGTCAGCTTTTAACAGCGCCATCAACAAAGCTACTGTTTTTTATGAAGAAACCAAATGGAATATTGCGATGTAAAAATCATAGTGCACTGACTGATTCTCCTTTTTTAATAAGAACTAAAAGACTATACATCAAATTACTGTGACTCCAAAACCGGCTTATGTAAAAAAAATGACATCAAAGAGATGCTGAGGGAGGGGTTTCTTGTGATGATTGAGACGCTCCAGCCAAGAGAGTTGCTAGACGTTTGTGAGCATGCCGTGACCCCGCCCCAAAAGTGGGCAATAGAACGGAAGGGTTCGGAGCGGTGGGACCAACAGGAACACTGCTAGCGGCTGAGGGGAGTGGAACCACGTTTTTGAATGTCAAGCTTAAGCCGAAACTGGGTGTTATGCCTGCGGGCTTTTCTTTCACCGGTTGTGGCTAAAAATATATGGCATTAAAAATAAAGAGCTGAACAAAAGATATATTAAAAGACCTACCTCTACTTCATTCATAGCCTTCTTCTCGGACAATCTTCGCTTTAATTTCGCAGCTTCATCACCACTCTCCGCCGCATTCACTTCTTTCATAACGGTAGGCTTCATGGATTTTGCCTTCTTGCCGGGTTTATCCGCATTCTCGTTATTTGCCTGTTCTTCTACCGCCTTATCCCTGGGGCGCTTCTTCTGGGTTTGGCCTTTTCAGAATTACGATCGGTGAGAGGGAGTTTGGCGGGTCTTTCAGGCTCTGAAGGCTTGACGGGATTTTCTTTCATTGCGGCTGTGACTTTTGCGGTTGCGACAACTTCTGCGGCTTCGGCAATTACCGGATTTGTGACAGAAGCTGGTTTAGGACGGTTTCGTTTCACAATAAGGGCCTCCTCCTTCAAAAATTAGTTACTTATTCAAATACACCCCAACTCACCTCGCTCTCCTCCTTCTCCTTCTCACTCTCATTATCCGCATCAATCTCAGAATCGGACAAATCTCTCATCGAGTTTCCCATTTTCCGTCCCTTCGCAACCGACTATCCTTCGGTTTAGGCGACTGCATTTGCTCTCCGTTTTTATTCGGCAACTTCCACCACTCTGAAACAGCTGGTCGCCGTTCTCGTCTTGATCGACTTGGTGTATTCGGATCAGCTGGCAAGACAGGGTTTGGTTTCACGGGACTAGGTTTGGCTTTAAACGGGCTTGGCTTTGGCTTTGGGGCCACTTTCTTGGCGACCTCCTTCACTGGCTTCTTCTGTTTGACGACATGCACGATAGCGTCTTCAACGGGGTCTTCCATCATGGGTTCCGGCTCGGGCTCGACTGGTTTATTTGCGGCCTTTTTCGGAGGCTTTGATCGTTGTTGAACAGGGACGTCAGATGATGATGAATCGTCGTCATCAGAGACTTTGTCCTCCACGATCTTCTTAGCCTTCCCACGGCTAGGCTTCTCTTTCACAGATTCGTCTTCATTAGAATCCGCGTCGTCAACAATTTTTTTCAAAGGTGCCTTTGCACGAACGACCTTTTCTCTTACAGGTTCGGGTTGGTACTCATCAGAAACCGTATCGACGACTCTTTTTGCGGGTGCCATAGCGCGACTAGGCTTTTCCTTCACGACTTCAGGTTCCTCTTTATCAGAGTTCACGTCCACGGCAATTTTCTTCGCGGGCATTTTCATGCGACCTGACTTCTCCTTCACGACATCTTCATCAGATACCGCTTCCACCAATTTCTTAGCTGGCGCTTTCGCACGGCCAGGTTTCTCCTTCACAGCTTCGACTTCCTCGTCTGATTCACCGTCAGCCTCCACCTTCTTCCTCTTCCGCTGAGGCTTTTTAACTTCCTTATCCTCGCTCGCTTTCGGGAGTGCTTTCTTGTCCTCGATGGGTTTAAAAGCTTTCTTGTCCTTGACCTTATCGATAACGAGAGCCTCTTTCCCTTCACATTTGTTTCTACCTCTTTCAGCTTACGATGAGGAGTCGGTGCCATCACGTAGTTCTCAGGTTTCTTAAAGGTGGCCGAAGTGCTCTAAAAAACGTGTCAGAAAAAACATAATAATTCTCTGCACCTCAGCAGCATAGTTTCGAGAATAAGACTATACATAGTAATTAGTACGAATTTATAGGAATCAAGTCCTTACCATGCCTTCCCGAGATTCAGCAGCAGACGGCAAAAAAGACGACTGCGAAAGCGTAGCTGAAGATTGTACAGCTTTTGCCAGCCGTTCCTCCAACCCCTCAATCTTCTTCAAAAGGTTTTGTTGCTCTTCATGAAACAACGATCTATCAAACTCAATCGCCTTCTCTGCCTCCCCAAGCCTTTTAACCTTCAAATCTAACACCCACTGCACCCTCTCGCGCTCCTTCTCCTTAGCTTCCAAATCCGACTCCATCTGCTCATACTTCAATTTCATGGCACCAGTCTTCTCTTGCAGTTCTTTTGCATATTTGGCTTTAATCTTTTCCAGAGCTTTCGAAGTCTCGTCCTTTGTCAACGCGGCTGATTGGGACGCTTCCAAGACTTTAGCCTCCATCTCCTCTTCAAGCATCCCCCGAAGTGTCTCCATCTCTTTCTCATTCCGTTTTCGCGTGGCCAGCTTCTCAGCTTCATACCGTTTCGTCAATTCCGCCTTCTCAGCCTCCAAAGCAGCCTTCTCCGCCTCATAAGTCTTCTTCAAGCCATCTTTCTCAGCGGTGAGCGTTTTCTTCAGATTCGCATTCTCCTCTACAGAACTTTGCCGGAGTTTCTTCAATTCATCCACCGTTTCCTCTAAATCCGCTTTCAAAGCCGATTTCTCCGAAAATCAACGTCCGAAGATTCTCCAAAGTTTCAGATGTGGCAGAGTTCGCAACTCGAAGCTCCTCAGAAAGGTTATCATTTTCTTGTTTGAGCAAAGAGACCCCGTTTCTTGCAAGCACAGCAAAGTTTCCGGCAATCGACTTTTTTGAAAATCATTCAAAATTAGGAAAATGCACCCGACATACCTTCACTTTGTCCAATTCATCCCTATAATAATCAATAACTCCAAAGAGTTTTGTGATAAAGCTTCCAGCGTTCAGCTTCCACATCTTGTGATAATCGAGTTCTGTTGATGTATCGATGTACCGCTCGGAAACGGTGATGGATTCAGTCTACGAAACATTAAATCCCATCTATTTCAAAAAGTACCTCTAATGCTTTAAGCGCTGACTTCAGTTTTATCGTAACTTCCACCTTTGTTTGTAAATCTTTCTCAGCGTAAACTATTGATTATTAGAATTGCTTAAAAAAAAAGTGACTAACGGGATGTAATCTCTGCGCGGTCTCGCCTCATCCCGTAAATACAAAAGATTTTCTTCTTTCTTCAAAACATCCGATTCCAATGCTATGCATTCACGGACCCGTCGTTCCTCCAGCTAATACAAAAAAACGAAACAATAAATATAAAGCTATGGATAGAAACATGACGTACATTGTCAATTTCAGCAATCAATTCATTTTCTCGAATCTTTGAGTCTTCAATCATCATCGACATTTCCTTCTGCAACGAGCCCACCACCTGCTGCACATGAACCGAGTGATTACTTTCCAGCATATCCACATCCTTCTTGAATTGCCGGCGCTCTAGCGACAACTCATCTTCAAGCTGCGTCAATCTCTCAGACGCCGAGACTAACTCGGACGCGCATGTTTCAGATGTCATCTTTGCATGTTAAGCAAAGTCGTCCAACCCAAACACAAACTTGAGAGAACTAAACTTTTCCTTCCATTCATCGTTTTCCTCCATCAAACGTTTTAATACGATATTGTTTTCAACCTATATGTAACGTGAGTCTTGTGGAAATAAAATTATTCTTACATGAACCGTCCGAATTTTGCGCAAAGTATTGATAAAATCCCAGCATCCCTCAACGTCTTTCTCAACCAAATCCTCAGTTTGGTTTTGCTAAATTAGAATATTAGATCTAAAAAAACTATATAATTGCGCATACATCAATAGAGTATAAAGTAGGGTTTCCCATCACCCACAAAGAAATCTAAATATGTTAAATGATATATTAAAACAAACTTCACCTGAGCATAAATTCGTCCACGGGCTTTCCTTGATCGGAACAAGTCCTCGGAAGACTGATTAGAAAGCATACTCACGGTACGACCTGCAATGTCAGACTTTATAACACAAATGGGAACGCACGAATTTTTTGAAAAGTATTTGCAAGCGCACTTGCACCATTTTTGCCTTTGAGATCAAAAGTGATGGGACCAATATCAACCTTTGTTAAATTAAATACCATGCATTTATCGTATAAAAGCTTACGAGATAAAGATATCCGGGAATCTTTGAAGTCGGAAAAGAAAACTTGAAAACCACAAGCATAGGTAACGTGCAATCTCGGGAAAGCAAACTCCTAATCTCGTTCAAGTCGCTGACAGTATTAAGGTATTTATCTAAACCCTCATCGAAATCTATAATCATCGAGCATTTCAACAATTATAAAATTATTAGAATTACTTGGTAGCTTTTTCTCTGTCTTCAAATCTAATACTTTGCTGTCTGTAATCCCAAAATAGCCGAATGAAATCAAGATTGGTTCCTTTTCTGACACTGTTGAAGCCTTAGATGTGACTTGTTCCGCAATTTTCAGGAATAAAGCAGTTCTGGGTTTATGAGTTTTCTTGCTTATGTATAGAACCTTTACCTATTTTTCTGAATGTGTGCCAACGGACGATGTCTTTTCAAGTACAAGAGTCAATGGCATGATCGCAATTTATAAATCCTTACCCCAGATTTGCAGTAAACACACCCATACGATGAGCTAGTGAGGGTTTTGTCAGTACAATTGTATTTGTGCGTTCCAGCTGCTTACCTGAGAATGCTCCCCGAACAGCTTGATCGATAATGGCGTCATAAAAAGAAACTCCCGAACTCCCAAGCTGGCACCCATCTACATCGACTTTCCTTACTGCACATCCTGTCTCAGAGATAGAACTCTCCATATCTTGACTTTACCTTTCATCTGCATCCTGGACTGGAAGAAAGCAATCATCAGAACATGTTGTCCGAAAGTGATGGATACTCACATTTTACCGTAAAGTTGCTGCTGCTGGATTCAATAACTTTGATCTGTACGAAAATAAATCTTAGCAAGATTAAGACATTATACGATGTTCCATACCTTTGCCGCTGGATCTGTGGATGCGCTGTCCCTCGCAAAGTGGACAAAGCATCTGAACCGACTCAACTCCGCCATTTGCTGCAGGAAATGTTTCTGACAATCCCTACTTCACCATTCTTGAGATGCTAAAAACTATGGATGTAGACGTTTGACCGCACAAATTCACGCAGACTGGCTGCAAATTGAATTAACGGACATCATTGCCCTTTAACATAGTTCACAAAGCAAATGCATGGTTTTCACATCGCCCAGTGTCGTAATCGCAGCTTTTCTGGTTAGAATGGACTTAGCTTACTATAAAATCTTTGTATACATATACATCAACAGGACATTGTCTCATGGTGCTAAACACGGTCTCGGTGTTGACTCTCCAGCGACCGTTCGGACATTAAATAGACGGCTTTCCTGGATGGTATCAAAAGATAGGATATTTACTTAAATCATTACCCATCGGTGTCGGTTCTGTAAGGACTCTGTTTACACTACCTGTATGATTGAATCTACCTCCTCACCAACGCCAAGGTCATGTGGAGTGAGGATCATGCGGTAACTCGATTAATTTACCTTTTATACATGAAACATCGAAGTATTCATAATCAATGAAAAGGAGGTTAAGCATCCCCGCTAGATATTTCGAAATTATGATATTTCTGCGTTTTCTGATATGTGGAGAAAAAAATGGCGTCAAGACGTTCGTAGGGATAAGACCAACTTTACAGTCAATATATACCCAAGAAGACGATGAAGTATCACCTTCCCCACCCACCACTCAATAGCGTGAGATTGGGAACTTCTTTGTAATGCATGTATGCGGGAGTGGACAATGATTATAAAAAGCACAACCTTCTGAATAGGTTAATATGACCTTTAGTTTGGACTTTATATTCTTTACGTCGGTGTATGGTCGTCTTCACAATGTGCCCCCTTTGGAGATAAAGAAGCCTTTCTTTCCGCCTTATTTTTGATGCAGATGTTTGCATCTTCTTGTTAACAATCGAGTCACTTGACCAAATTTCTGTCAATCCCAGTATGCCCCACATGCTCATTGAATAGCGTTGAGATCTCGTATTTCAGACCCAACACACCCGCCC
This sequence comes from Chytridium lagenaria, assembly GCA_025449115.1. Lineage (NCBI taxonomy): Eukaryota > Fungi > Chytridiomycota > Chytridiomycetes > Chytridiales > Chytridiaceae > Chytridium > Chytridium lagenaria. The sequence goes on along the minus strand of JAHLKC010000010.1, from coordinate 140,998 downwards.
GACTTGTCCTGATGTGGTGTGAAGTGAGCGCGCGGAAAGGGACCGAGGAGGTGATTTGACGTTGTGGAGGTTGTTGGTGGTGGTTGGATGGGATGTCGGAGTGGTGGTGGGTGGTAGGTGTAATGGGAGGGAGGTGATGAGGTTGGTGGTGGTGGATTGTCAGTGTGGGATGTTTGTTGTTGTTGGTAGTGGTGTTGAACTCGTGGTGGAGGTATATAGACGGATGATTGTGATGATTGGATGATGATGGGAGATGTCAATGTTGGTGTGGATAAGTACCGTTGTGTTGTAAAAGTCGAGAAGAGTGTTGACGCATGTTGTTTAGACTGATATTGTTGATAATGAAGAGATTGACATTCTCTTCCAAAACAGATTAATGAATGTTCAAGGAAGTTTAAACGCGCGGTCAACGGTAAAAAAAAGGCTATCAGAGAACTGCCAAACCATCTTTATTTTGTTTCAGGCAATGGAATGGGTTGATTTTGGTTGGAATATGCGCAAAGTGATGAGGAAGTGCATCAGCAATACCTAATTACAGGTAAATATAGGGGAAGGCCAAAAGAGAACAATAAAAAAAGAACACTAGACGCTATACACAGAGGAACTTCAATGGCAGCAGATGCAATGGAAGCAGAGACAATGGAATGATAGATGCAACAACGAAACAAGAACCAGAAAGAGGGTTTGCTCAAGAGACTGACTTCTCCTCCGAGTAGGGCGAGGAATGATCACAGGACAAGAGACGTGGTGGACAAGGTAGTCACTAGTGCTGCCAAGGAACGCCCTCTTGAACGCACCGAGACCACGAGAACCGACCACAAGCATGTCGGCCTTGATATCGTCCACCTTGTAGGCAATCTCGTCACGGGGGTCACCACGGAGAGCGACACCGCGAACATTGTACTTGTTGGGAGGGAGCTTTTGGGCGTAGGCCCTCAGGAGATCGTGACTTTCCTTCTTGTTCTAATAAAGATGTAAAGGTCAGTAGGAGAAATAAGGTACGGGATGACCCGTCAAACAACGTCGGGGAAAAGAAAGATATACTCACAGCAGCCTCGATAGCCTCAAACTCTTTGCCAAAGTCGACATACAGGTTCCGTAGACGGCGGGAAGGGACACGGCGGGCCTCACGTTCAAGAGAACAACCTGATCGGTCTCTGGCCTCACAATGTTTTGAATGGCCCAAGAGAATGCGTATTCCGAGTACTTTGAAGCGTCGAGAGCAATGGCAACAATTCTTGAAGGCTTTGCATGGGATTCATGAGCCTCGACAACATTCTCGTGAGTCAAGCCAGCTTGCTGCTGTTGCTGCTCTTGTGGGGTGGCGGGTTGTTGAGTGGGAACGGGTGCTGGTGCTGAGGCCATTATTGTATCTGGTATGCGTAGAGAGAACAGATGATGATGATGATGATGATGGGTGGTGGTGGTGGTAGTGTTTGGTTGATGTTGAGTGGGGAAGTAAATAATGTGTGTTGTGTTTTCTATTTATATTTGAATGGTCGTCATTAAATAAATAAATAAATAAATAAATAAATAAATAATAGATACTTGACTTTTTATTACACTTTGTGAGTCATAAATATATACCTTGCCTTGTCATATATAATTTACAGTAATACTTATAGAATTAAGCTCTTGTATCACCTCATATGGACATTATAGCATATGACATGCATGCATGACATAAATACATATAAACATTCAAAAGTTAAAAAGTTAATATTCATTACTTACTTGTGCGTACGCTTTAGTGACTCTTGATGAATGCAAATGTCCAATATCACATCATCATGTATTTATTATTATTATTATTATATTTAATAAGTTGGTAAATAATTAATAAAACTAATTAATTAAATAACAAATACTATCCATGCACATGAATATAAATAGGTGCATTCTTTCTCACACCACCACTTTGTCTCTATCCAAACTTGCCGTTTACTACTGCTGTTCACTACTTACTTTAAAAACCAACTCATTATCCAACATCAATAATGACCAACTCTACTACTACCAACAACGTCGAGGTTACTACTCCCTCTGTTCATGAGGAGCTCTACGCAGTGCCTTCCGGAACGTCGCGTCGCATCATCTGCATCGCCGTTGACGGCAGTGGTAAGAGCATTTGGTTTCTTTTCTTTTTATCCATTTTCATTCAAACAGTACTTGGTTAAAGGCATTCTATCTCATATTAATAATACTCACCATACATCTCTCTTTTCTCTTTCCCATCCTTTATGCCACCAGAACACGCTAAGCGCGCCTTTGAGTGGGCAATGTCCAACCTCGTCCACACACCTTCGGACGATACCAACGTCAAGGACCAAGTCATCCTCCTCAACTGCCGCAAATACTACGCCACCTCTCCTTTCAAATCCCTCGACGCTATGGGCGAGCTGTCTCTCGAATCTTCAATGCAAAACTCTTCCTGGTTCGACAATCTTGAAGAGGTTGCCAAGCAGGAATCGCACGATCTCTTGAAAAAGTTTGGTGCTGTCGTCTTGGACGCCAACGTTCCTTGCAGGGCTATCGCGTTGAGAGGGGACCCCAGAGAGGAGATTCTTGCAAAGGCGAATGAGGTGGGCGCTGATGTCATTGTGTGTGGGACGAGGGGTATGTCTGCTCTCAAAAGGGCTATGCTTGGATCCCTCTCCACTCACCTCATTCATCACGCTCACTGCACCGTCACCGTAGTGAAGCCTAATGCAGTATGAGAAGATGCACTCTTTTTCTTTCTTTGGCATCCATCTCTTTTTTCTTTAAAAACAATAATTCTATCTCCCTCATTTCAATATCATCCATTCATCCATTTATGCGTATACTCTTTACCTATATAAATACTTTACTGCTTTTCTATATGTAGTGTAAATAAAAGCACAAAAATCTTTACAAAAGCTGTATATCTTTAAAATGATGTGGTAATTGAGAGTTTTCGCAAAGGCTCAACTTGAACAACGCCAAGGCTCAAATTGAACAAAAGTAACAAACTGGAAATTGTCACCGGAAAGAAAAAGAAAAAAAAGTATTTAAATAATTTAAAAAAAATCTGACAATCCCAATACCTATAAATATGCCCCCCTCCCCCACTCCCCTCTTTTTTTTCTCAAGTTAGCAAGTTTAAATCCTAGTGATTAAATTCTGCTGTCCCCAAATACTAAACCTACCTGTGTTTTTTTATGCGTGAGCGTGGTATTGTTGCACCACACGTTTGCGTTTCCAAGGCACAGAAGAATCAACGGCATGCCTTTTCTGATCGGTCCTCTGATTCCTCTCCCATCTTCCCTTCGTGGGCGGGTGGGCGGTGGTGATGCGAGGTTTATCGTATTTTAAGGTCCTACATCTCTTCTTTTTTTTTACATTTTCTGTTGGTGTTGTATTCTGAGCCGGAGGATGACAGAGCTTTGGGGTGGGATTTGTTCAGGGATGGAATGAATGATTTGGATGGATGGATGATGACGTTCTTTTCCTTTCTTCATATCTATGGCCATCGTGTCTCTGCTTCTGTGGATTACGGATCTATGGACGGGGGTAGATGGTGATAAAGTGTGATGTTGAATTACTTTTTTTTGATCATTTTTCTTCATACCCCTTTTTTTCCTTGGAATTGTCAAGTCAATATCAATATATATAAAAAAGAAGTCACTTTAAATATCAAATCCAAGATATTACTCAACTTTTGCAGAAACCATGATGGTTTGGTCGAGAGCACGGAAAGCCTTGTTCTCATCCACGAACCCTCCTTAGTGAATCACTTGTTAGGAAAAAAATGGATTGTCGTCAAACATTTCAGAAAAAAAAGAACGTTGTCAGCTTTGCAACACAATGTCGAACGATATCTAATAATCTGCACGTCCAATGCAATGGATTACGCGACCCAGAATGATCATATTAGGATTGAGAGGTTTTGGCATGAGTGACAAGCGTTGGAGTATGCGCAGATGAATGGCCAGTGTGGTAAAAACTATACAATAATAAGTCTGAACATTATCGAAAGATACGAAAGAATATATGTGGAAAATGGCGCCAAAAGATGTGAGTGAATCGCTTTGCCCTTCATTATTCTTATTGGTATATATCACAGTGATGTGGTATCATGTAAAAGGTATGAAGGAGGGTGTCCTCGGTACACGACACCCTCTTGAAAGACTTTGATCAATAAAAGGCCTTGAACAAACCAACTTTTTTTTCATACCAGCACCAAACTCGAAATGCCATTAAATACGAATATAATTATGAACACTTCCCCCCTCCCATTCCCACAATCATATCACCCCAAAGTATTGTCCATATAATAAAAACATTATCGCCGGTCAACCGTCTAAAAAATGCATCCTTATATCAACGCCAGCAAGAAAAAAGAGAGAGAGAGAAGGCGTGTTTCTCATACATATATTCGTTCCATCGTTAAAGCAAAATCCCTGGCATCGCCTTCAAAAACAAACGCAAAAGTCAACGCCGCCATCTCCAATATCTCGAAAACCCTGATTCTCTCATCATTCCCTAGCCCCCCCCCTTTTCGCTACATTTCCCATTCACCTCAAAATAATCTAACCCATGAACGCATCTTCATGAACGCATCTAAACAAGGAATGTAAAAGTGCGTATTTCTCATACCATAACTATGTTCCGTCCACCCTTCCATCTTTCCCTCCCCAGAGCTTCCCAGCCCAAAATCATTGAACACATCTTAACAGTGGGTATTCTCCATATCCATATTCCTTCCACCCTTGAAGCATTCATTCCCGCCTCCAATTCCCCGGCATTGCCTTCAAAAACACCCACAAAAAATCACCACCGCTATCTCCACATACACAATCCCTGAAACCCTTATTCCCTGTTAAAACTTCCAAAGCCTTTGTCATCCTCCTCGCCAGCGCTCCACCACCATTCCCCAAAGTGTCAATTACGACTTCAACAGACGCGTCACATGGACGGTGATCGCCGACATTCCCTATATATTGAAAGGACGGGAGAATAAATAGTGCCATAAGCAATGCACAAAGACGTCCAATGCACAAAGACGTCCACACAATTCCGAAAATCTTGGAAGCAAGGTTGGTGACCGCGAATCGTGCTTCTTCAGACGTGGGTATACCATCAGGTGATAAAGGTCTTTACCGAAACTATTCCCTGATTTTCTCTACTCCTCAACGGCGCTCGACAGTTTCATCTCTGTGTAATATGGAAGGTCTTTATCCTTTAAACCCACCAACGCGTCCGCCGCAGCTTACCCCAAATCAACAACGTTGGAGATTTAATTCATCAAGCTCTCCCATAGATTTGGTACACGAAACTGGCTGATTGTGCTCTCTGCACAAATATCTATGTAAAGTTGCTCTGGTATCCAGTATTTAAGGAAAGAGAACAACCTTTGCAAACATGGTGTCCAGGTTTGACTTACCTCTTTGATATGGCATTTTACCAAAGTCAACCGGATATAATTATCACCAGTCAAAGACCAGTTACCCGCAGCATTGAAGATAGCAGGTGCGTTCGCTACACAACTGTAATCATGTTCCAATCAATCCATCCATCCATCAAGACCCTAATCCAACAAACTAAAAAAATCCCATCAGCAAACAAATTCTGCTCAGACAAAGAAAACGAAAAAGATCCCCTACCCCATCCCTTTTGATCCGCGCAAACCCGCTCTAATTTACCCTCAGCCAAACGTACCCTCCAACCATGCAAATGGACATGTCTCTGGATGACATCATTCGTCGCAACGAAACCACTGGGCCAACCCGAGGTCGTCGCAACAACCCTCGTCGTGCAGATATGGAGGTGGACCGATTGGTGAAACCGTATGATGGCGGGCGGCGGAGGAAGGATGAAGGGAGACGAGCGGGGGAAGGGAGGGTAAAAAGGATGAGGAGGATTTGAATAGGGCGGTGTACAATTATAAAAAACCGAATGCGATTGTGGTGAATAACTTGCATTATAATGTGAGTGCACTCTTTAACAGAGCCATCTGCTGTCGTTATGGTTTCTCTATATCCCGTTTTTTATTCAATTGGATCTTCCCAAGTTTTCATTGTTAACCGTTACCTTGCTTTCCTTCTTAACTTCATGTTATTTGTCCGAATGCGCCTTAACACCGTCATGAAAAACCCAGGTCTCTGAACCCGAACTCCTCGAAATGGTCACCCAATTCGGTGAAATCAACGACCTCCGCATCAAATACGACAACGCAGGTCGATCAGAAGGTATCGCCTTCATCTCCTTCACCTCCCCCGAATCCGCCGTCATCGCCAAAGAGCATCTCGATCAAGCTGTTGTCCAAGGACACCCCATGACTGTTGAAATGATTGTACAAAACTCGTTGCCGCCACGTCCTCGGAGTCCGCCGCGGTCGAATCAGGTGGTGACGTTTGATCCGTCAAAGGGGGATGTGAGGAGTCGGTTGGGACCGTCGACGGGATCTAAACGCGGTGCGGATATAAGGGGACGGTTGGGACCGAGTAGTGGAGATGTGTTGAGTAGGCTTGGGCCTTCGAGTGTGCCTGTTTTTGAACGGCTTGGAGGAAAACGCGAGACTGGGAGAAGTGAAAGGAGTGAGGCGCCGAATAGGAGGGTTTCGGCAACGAGGCTTGAGGGGGAGTTGGAGGCTTATATGAGGGGAGAAGTTGTCGTCGAGACGACTTTAGGTGCACGTGGGGACTGGGATGCTCCACCTAATGAGGTTTTCTTGAGAAGTGATGGGGGTGTTGCGGCGGCTGGGGGAAGAGCTGTTTTGAATTATGACGATGATGTTCCGACTGGTGGGGATGTTGGAGCTGTTGAGATGGAGGATTATTAAGCCTCTTTCTTGATGTGTTGGTCTTCCCCCCGGTTGTTCCGTTTGAGTGGTTTGGCTTTGTGGGTTGTTTTTTTTTCTCCACTCCTGTTAGACGTTGTGTAAGGGACAAAGTTTGCTTCCCAATAACCTTTCCGTATCAACTCTTTGTCATGTTTTCTATCTTTTTTTTTTTTTGTTGTTTTTTTTTGCTGCATACTGTTTCTTGCTTTCTTTCTGTTTCTTATACCGATCGTTGTTGTAATTGCCTGGGGATATCTGCTATTTAAAATATCCGGGTTCGGATGTGTAAACCTTTTTTCTCTTCATGACTTAATTAATGGATGCAAATATACCATTTTGTATCAACTTAAGCCACATTACAAAAAACAGTATTGCATAAAGTGTCCAAAATTTATAACGATCAAGTCAAGTTTTTATTGTTTTAAGATGATTTTGCAATTAAAGTAGAAATCTTTGAAGACGAGAAACGCAGTAGGACGTCGAAAATTGGGTATACAGAAGCAGAAAAATCTCGATGCAAAACAATAGTAAGGATCCCTTGCCAAGAATTATCAAACAACACTCCTCCTCCCCAACAACCCATTCACAAGTCCACTCGCAACATCCCCGGCCGCCACAACTCTATAAGAATCATCCCCAGGTATAGCCGCCAAAGACGCCCCAAACGCACCGCCCAACCCCACCCAAGAAGGTGACGCGACAGCCGCGCTCTTGGGAAACCTATGCCACGGTATCCCATACAATTTCCGAACCTCATCAACTTTTTCCAAGACACTTGCAGCGAGTTCTGAGGCTGCTTGGACCGAACGCGCCGTCTCTAGGAGCGCTGTCGCGGTTGTTGTGAGATGGGTGGTGGTGATGGACGTTAAGGAGGTGAGGGAGGTCATGGCTAGAGTTGTTTGGGCGAGAGCTTGGAGGGTGGGATCTTGGATGGTGGATGGAGAAGGTGTGGGTGTGAGATTTGCAAGAGAGGGAAGGGAGGACAGGGATGGGGTTTTTCTGGCTGTGGTTGTGAGAGGGGTGGGCGCAGGAGGTGGAGTCGAGATGGCTGCCATGGAGGTGATGGCGGTGTGAGCAGCTGCGGCAGCTGTTTGGGCGGCCAACACGACGGCAGACATTCTTTCGCGAGAGTCAATGGCTCCCCAGATTACTCCACCACCACCGACGCCTGCACCGCTGACGCGATCGACCCAAAAGCGGGGTCCAGCGCGATCATTGCAGGCAGCGTCGAGAAGAAGTAAAACGCATGCGCTTGAAGTTGGACAACCGTCTTCCTCGGCTTCTATGGCGGATCCTAGGGCTCTATCCAGACATGGCCATAGAGCGCCTGGAACCAATCTCGCGGCATCGAGGAGGGAGGTGAGACAGGCGTGACGACGGTGACGGGTTGCGTCGGAGACGGCGAGGGTCAGGAGTTGGGAGGTGGCGTCTGGATCGAGGTCGGCGAGGGTTGGGAGGAGGTAGTCGTGGCCGTGGGCTGAGGCGAGACGACAGAGGTCGGCGTTGAGGAGGGACCAGGAGGGGTCGCGAGGGGGACGGGGACGGATGTCTTGAGCGGTGAGGAGGGTTGCAGTTGGAGTGGAAGTGGATGTTGTGGTGGAGGGCATGGCGGGTAATTTTGAGGAGGTCGAAGACTGAGAAGCTGTGGAGGCTGTAATGGAGGGTTGTGCAGCGATGGGGTTGGTGGTCGTTGTTGAGACAGGGATGGAGGATGTGGTAGTTGAGGTGGCTCCAAGGGGTGGAGCGGTGCTGGACGTGGACTCGGCGACGTCATTTGTGTTTGTTTTAAAACTGATCAAAGGCTCTCCAAGGGAAGCTACAGCACTTTGTGTAGTGGAAGCGGCATCAGGTCCAGCAGTCGTGGTAGTCGTCGTGGAAGACTCCAAAATCGATGAAAGATTCACCAAAGCCGGCCCGGAAGGACGCCTCGGCAACGAAATATTTTGACCGCCTCCGCCACCAGCAGCAGCCGCTGACGACACCCCTTCCGCCAACATTGACAGTGCAGGTGCAGACGACGCGTTCTGCGGTATAACATATTGCAGTCTCATCTTTCTTATAAAATCCTTTAACGGAGCAATAGAAGCCCATCCCCCTTCCGCGTAAGTATCAAGCGCGATACGGAATGATCTAAACAGTTGCCGTTGATGTGCTGTAAGCCTTAAAAGAGCTGCCTGCTGGCTTTGACCACCCATGGCAGAATTCGATGTTGCCGCTCGTGAAATTACTCTAAGGCCTCCTCCAGCACCTGCACCCGCTCCATTTCCACCACCCCCAACTGCGCTATTCAAGCCTGACGTTCCTAGAATAGAACTTCCCATATCTTTCCCATCTTTCATACCTCCCATTCCAGTCCCTCCTGTTCCACCAGCATTAATGCCTACAACGGCCCCAAACGCACCACCCAACTGATACCGTAATCCACTCTGTCCTCCAAGACCCACCAAGAAACCTCCACCTCCACCTAACACTCCACTGCCCCCACTCCCCGCAACAACTCCAGCCGCCGTCATTATTCTGGGTGCATAAACCTCCCACAAAATCCGATGCAACACAATTGGATCACAACCTACCACATCATCGGCGAGACTTGGTGGTCTATGACCCCAACATTCGGCTTCCTCCAAAATCTCTCTAAACCGCTTGCTCTCCTCCTCTGAAAACATCACAATCATTTTCCTCCAACCTTTCGACAGTCGCGTCAACCGCGCAAGTTGAGGCGAACATCTGTGTAAGATCTTTTTGAGGATTGGACGAGGAGGAGTTCAAGAAGGAGAACCTGCGTTGGTTGCGCGCCTAGGTTTTGGGGGAGCGGAGGGAGGGCTTCCGTCACTATGGAAGACTTGCGCTGAGCTTTTGGAGAGGCCACGGTCGTTGGGCGTTTGAACAGGCTGCCGATCCCTTGGGAAGTCGCAGGAGAGGATGACAGAATTCCAGCCTCTGTTGCGGGGGTTACATCGTGATCTATGGCTATTGCGGCCGAGGAGGCGTTCACCGTCGGCACCGCTTTGTCCTTTTTGCGATACATCAAAAGTATATGGTGTTGATGGCTAGAGTGTGGTTTCTTCAGTTCGAGGATAAAACAAGTTCAAATGCTTAACGTTAGAATAAAATCGGGTTTCCAAACAAAACGTCCATACAGACAATGGCCAAAACGGCGGAGAGCTCTCATGACGTCCTTTTGAGCCTTAGTTTGGTCCAAACAAAGGCTCGAATCACGGTTGGTTCCGTGAGCACGCGGCGAGAACCATCTTGGTCTTATTTTGGGTTTATTACTCCGTTATTCATATGGTTGAATGAATAGGCAAGTGGCGAATAGGAGTTTTTCAGCACATACTTTTTGGAAGCGCGTCCGACTTGTTATCAATTCTTTGGCGTGGAGTCGGCGATGTTCCATGCATCCTGATGCCATTGGCGGTCCACTACATATAAAATCGAGGAACGCTGAACGATATCTAGAGTTCATTCTCTGTCATGACCCGTCATATTAAGAACCGCACCTCAAGATCATCTCGTAAAGATATATGTACGGCATGCCAGTTGTCCTGAAATCTTTTTTCAAACGGCCTTATCTTTCATCATCTTTTAAGCCCTTCCCATCTATATTTACTTCCATCGCGTCCACCCGCTCCTCCTCATTCAGTATGTCCGGCCAGGCGAGCAGCTCCATGTCGTCAAGGATGTTCTCGTATGTCGCTAGCAAGGATTTTAGGAGCTATTTGATGAGGTTGGTTTTTAGTGTGTGGTGAAAGTATCGCTTTGGGATGGGAGCTGGTGCAAAAACGGGGTTGTAAAAAAATCGGAGGGAGATTGAATCCATATTGAGTTTGGATGAGGAGATGTTGTGCGATGGTGTGAAGGTGTAGGGGTGTGGTGGTGATGTGGAGGGCATTACTGGTTTTGCGATAAGGAATGGTGATGGTTAGCGATCGTATGGGATCGCTATGACAGATGTTGTTGGATTCATGCACAATTTGACCAATTTGCCGGATTGGTTTACCATCACATTGACGGAGGAATGTGGGTGTGGTTATTAACCTCAGTTGGTAATATGGGAGTGCGCTAACTGGATTACTCAATTATTAAATGGATGGAAAAACGAGCTTCTTATATGGGCCTTTTTGGACGCTGGAGTTTGGCTGTTTTCTTTCTAAATACTTTGCTGTTGGGTTTCGCTTTAACCTATAAATCTTGTTCACACCGGCATTGAATAGCACGGTATGTCTTTTTTTTCTTCATTGAACTCTTCCGTCCTGCTTTCTACGATGTTACTCTTCTTTGATTTCTCACTGAGGCCATAATACTTACTTGTATTTCGTAACCTTCGTTTTGTGCAGCACTTTTGGGGTCCCGGTATGCTTCTTTTAAACTCGATGATTGTATTTTCTAACCTTTGACATTTCGCCATGCTTTTAGTTGCAAACTGGGGTCTTCCTTTAGCAGCTATCTCGGACACACGGAAGAGTCCCGAATTCATTAGTGGAAACATGACTGGCCGGTATGTAGATACTTTTTCACTGTTCCTAAATATTGATTCCAACTAACCTCGAAATCTCGCTGGCTATTAATTTTGATTCCGTAATTTTCCATTATGCAATAGTGCTTTGCGTTTACTCTGCCCTCTTTATGAAGTTCGCCATCGATGTGCAACCCAGAAATTACCTCTTGTTTGCGTGCCATGCTGCCAATGAATGCGCACAACTCGTTCAAGCGGGCCGTTTCGCCCAATGGCACTAGTGAGTCTTTGTTGAAATTATCTTTTTGCCGCATCTTACATCTAAAAACAACCATGTAATTTTAATTTGTAGCTTTGGCGGAAAGGAGCTTGCTGCACAAGCTGCCCCCATTCCTGCCCTTGCATCCCCTTCGCCAAAGGCCTGATTTTGAATTCAAGATAAGCCCTTGTAGTTTGAATTTCTGTATTTTCATTTCCAGAGTTGCTCTCTTTCTCCCGCTCTTCGTTTAAATCTCTCACCTTGGAAGAGATATTCTGCACATTATAAAACTTGCTCCTCATGGAATCTTGATGATTTTTTAGTCGTTTTGCAACGGGATACTGCTACCTTACTGCACTGCAAAGAAAATGCCCTAACTTTATGGCCTTCTGTCAATTTATGTCACGATTGATGTCTACTTAGGCTCTTACACCGGCCGTGCCGTCGTGGGTTCTCCGATCACCACTGACAGCAAATAATGGGCATTTATTCTCGATATGGTAGGACAGTGGCTGCAAAATAAATGCTCCTTTTTTTCGCATTACTGTCACGTTCTCCCTGCTAAAAAGTTCTGAAAAGTAATATAAAAAGTACGTGGGATCAAATCAGCAAGCAGCGGTCATATTGATTTGCTTGCTGCATAAGCCAAAGGTCTGTGCTATGCCGTGCAATGTTGGTGAAGTGACATATTTGATTTTGTTGACGTGAAATTACGGCTGGAGGACGCCACCGCGTTGGTAGTGTGCACCATTAGAGTCACTGAGATTCATGCACTTACTGTGATCACGTATGCGGATAATCATACGCGTTAATTCTCCTATGCGTAATACGTCTGGATGAGAGACGATCTGTGTTAGATTGCTTGTGCACCCCGTCAAGACAGGCGATTAATGTCTTACTCCATAATTTATTGAAATAGCTTCGCGCATCAGAAGCATCAGACATTTACGCAAGCAAAAGCGTTCGTCCAGCCCCTCCTCGTTGCATACCACTGGGTATTTAAGGGGATGTTCCGCTCGAGTAACTTCATGGTCCCATGGACTGACCCCATTTTTTTTTTTTTTTTTTTTTTTTCGGAAACTGCCTATTTTGAGGAAGTCTGAAATATAGGGTTCAGCTCTGGGTTCAGCTGTACACCACTCCGATACACCAACAAAAACATACATCACCCACTCATCTCCTCACAGGCATCGACCGTCTAGCCACTGTCGTTCGACGTCGTCATTTGCGAAAGGAATTATAGGCGCATTGGGGTTGGTGTTCGTCTTTTCATAAAACCTGGGCTGGGAGAGGGTTGCATGGTCACAACCCCCTTGGTTTCACCCCTTTCTCACACTTTGGAGGGGTACCTTCACCCCTTAACAACGTCTCTTTCTTCTTCCATTCTGCGTCAAGGAGATATTCATTTCCAGGTTCTTGTCAGCTCACTGTCTCCCTCTCTTTTCAATAGCCACTCGTTTTCAGACGGCAAGGGTGGGAAGCTGAAGAAGATAGTGGATTCGAAGGAACGAAAGAAAGTTGAAAGAAAGTCGAAGAAGAGCAAGACGATCCTCTTTCCACCGTTGCATGCAGCCGATCCGGTGATTTGTATATCCTTCTTTCCATCAACTTCTTCGAGACAGGGCAAAACAGAGAAGTCGCATATAGAGTCGACCGTCCCGTGGAGTATTAATTGATCGTTTACGTATGTCTTTATTTCTTTTCTTTTTCGTTAAATGCCAGAAAGTTTTTGGAAGGGCTGCAAGCTTTTTGCATTGAGTTGTGTCTTCATCGCACTAACCCTAACCTTCACTTCCCCACAGAGCGACCGCAAGAAAGTCTCTTATCTTGAGCTCACGGAGTCACTTAGCCTAGTATGGCACCCTCGTCAGGAAAAGCTGGGGTTGATACTCATCACCACTTATTTACCTCTCATCAGCAACATCATCACCAGCCCAACATGACACCAGCACCAGCACCCGCACCCATTCCAACACCATCACGACCTATCCTCTTAAATCCATCTTCACGAAATGCTGGTGCTGACTTTGGCAACAATCATCCCGCCAGCGGCGCTATCGGCGTTTCTCGGACTTACGGCGCCCAACGGACTAATTCCTCCACATCCCTTTCAAAGAAGGAGATGCCCCTCCATCCCACTCTTCTCGACCTATACAATTTCCATCTTGCAGCATCGCCACGGTCGCCGCTTTCCACTTCACTTGCTAGCTCACCTGCATTCCATCAACTCGCAGGGAAAAGATCGGGAGCCACAGGGACGGGATTGGGAGGATCGAGCAGTGTCGGGGGTTCTCTTCTTGGAAATCAGGGGGTGTCGTCACAGTCAGCCCTTAACTCAGGAATTACCGGTACCTCTTCAGCCTTGTCAATGGCACTAGCAGCTGCTGGTGGCGTCAACAGCAATAATGGCTTGGGATCGGGGCCGTCGCAAGGGTTTGGCCAGGGCGGGTCTCGATCGGCACTCTTCGGAAACTCACAGCCAATGGGATCCCTCCGGACGTCGTCCATGGGAAGCAGCATAAACGCTTATCTTAATGACGCCGCGTTTCAATCATCGCCAGAGCCCACATCCGGCTTGGGTTCGTCTATCGCATCAGCCCTTGAGGCCTCTACTTCAACTTCCTCCGCAATACCATCCCGAGGCTTTACACAATTTAACCCTTCCACCAACGTCCCGTCCTCAGTTGCGGGTGGTGAAACTTCGACACAGCCTTTGTACTTCCAGTCGCGCAGTTCATTAGCAGCCATGATGCTTGAGAACTCATTACCTTCTTCCGCTACATCCAATCTAACTCAACCGTCGTATCGCATGCAACAGCAACAACATCACCATCAGCAGCCACAACAAGGAATTTTGGATGCTTCACGCGTTGGGGGTGTGGGTGTTCCGAGAAACCCTGGCGGTTTTCCTGCTGGGTTTGATTCAGTTTCTACCGACATTAACTTTACTGCGCACGCTGTTCCTGCATCTAATGGCGCGTTTGGTCTAAACATGCCTCCGGACGCTGCTGGACCCTACTCTTGCTGCGGGACGGAGCTCTCCATGTTCACAGACCTACTAAGGCATTACGAAGAAGTGCACCATGCTAATATTCTTTCTGCTTCTGGGGGTCACGGGGCGGAGGGAAACGATAATTTAGGAAATACCGATTCGGAAGATTCTAAAAAGCAGGAGTCTGGGGCTAGTGTTGACTCTTCGTTACCGCCATTCCATTTGCAAGGCAGAGCAAGCCTGGCACGGCGTACACCTCCAGGTGGATCGATACTTCCTGGCCCTCCCATCGCGGTACAGCCTGCTGCAGCTCCCTCTATCAATGGTCTTCGGACAGGGTCACGTGGTGTAGAGTCTGATGATTCATCGTCGGATGATGGATCGGATGATTTTGATAACGACGACGATGACGACGACGATGACCTTGATGATGACGATGACGTAGATATTCGTGGACACGGTGAGGGAGATGCGGACACATCTGGAGGGAATGTTACTTTATCAAATCAAAAACAGCGTCGGCGACGGAGACGGAGAAGGAGACTTCTTCGGCAAAGGAAGCAGGGTCAAATGATGATGATGGGTGGACCTGGTGCGGCCTCTGCTAAGCTTGCTGGGGCACCTTCTGGTTTTGCGGGTATTAGCATGGGTGGCCAAGGGAATGTGATGTTTGGAGGTACGGATTCCGATGTGGACTTAAGCGCTATTCTTGCAGCGCAGCCCACACCTCCGAGTGCTGGAATGTCCAAAGCAATGTTAGGAGGCAAAAGGAATCTTTCGACAGCAGCTTTTTCTCTCGGATCATATACTGGGGCCGAGCTCAAGAGGTTTCGGGATGATTTCAACCTTTCAGGCCTGGATCTCGCAGATATTTGGGATGCAGCGGCGTCGTTTGCCGCTGCTAATGGTTCAGTTGTTTCAGGGGGGGCAGAGGGGATGAATGTTGAGACTGGAACTGCTGCTGCTGGAGGTGGGGGCAATGCTGATATGAGTAGGCCATTTGCAGTCCCGAGAGCGGTACGGATGGGAGGTGGGGGTGGCATGGATGTAGATGTCGAGATGGGCTCTAAGGACACAATTGGAAAAAGAGAGGAAGGAGACGGCTGTGAACCCATGTCAACAGGAGGTAGCGTGAGCAACAGCTTGTCTGGCTCGTCCTTCCTGCTGGAGAGCTACCCAGCGTTAATGGACCTTCTTCGACCCGTAAATTTGTTTGACATGACACCTGATCAAGAAATGGCGCAGGTTATGCATGCTCATCAGCTTGTACAGCTTGCACATCACGCGCAGGCTGTTGGGAAGCTGCAGAGTGGATTTGGAAGCTTGGATCTGGGCGGAGGGTTCCGTCAGCCTCGTGGTAATCCATCTCAGGATGGGGTGGCAACGGATAATGCTTTGCTAGCGCAGATGAATGCCATCATGGCAGATTTAAATGTACCTTCTCAACACCAGCCCGCTGGGACTCAGTTTGTGCAGCCTGTTACCGTAAATGCGCAGACACTCGTTACGTCAAGAGGAGTGAACCCGTCATCGACAGCTACTCCATCTCCCCTATCTGCGAACGCTCAAATGACTGGGCTTAGCCCAACAGGTGGCGTGGGAACTTCTCTTCTCGCTGACGGCATCAAGGCTGCAGCTGCAGCGGGAAGGGCCATGTCGACCACATCTAACCTCACACCGTCCCCCAGTATAAGCACCGGGAAGGTCAAGCCACCTTCTACATCTCAAGATGTGGATACCTCAAAATCCGCGCCTTCCGACGAGGCACTCGCGCAGGCGGCTGCCCGACAAATGCTGTCTAACCTCGACGACCTCCCTGAGGACTTCGACCCTGATGATCCTGCCGCGCTTTCAGAAGCTATGAAGGAGGTTCAGAAAGCTGCGAGGCAGGCGGTTGCGAGACAAAGAGCGGCTTTGGCGCTTGCAGAGCAACATGTACATCTTTTGTTGGAAAAGGAGGAAGCTGAGGCTGCTGATAAGCTTAGGCGACAGCTGGATGAGAGAAAGAAAGGTGCGAGTGGTGAGGAGGGAGGCGAAGGGGAGGGTGAAGCTGTTGTTGGGCCTGGGTCTGGGCCGATTGTGGGTGGTAGTGCGAATGTGTCACCTAATACACCAACAGAGGGGTCGTCGTCTCCGGCTTCGGCGTCAGGTGTGGTGGTGGGGAATGGTGCGCGGCCTTACCGGTGTCCTGTCCTAGGGTGCGGCAAGACATATAAGAATAGGAATGGCTTGAAGTATCATCGGGAGCACGGTGGACATTCCAACGAGGAATGGGTTGCCGCTGGTGGAGAGATGCTTCTTGCACATGGGCATGGGGCGGCATCTGCATCGCCGTCGCTTGTGCCTGCGGAAGACGGGAAGATATCCCGTGGAACCGGGGCAGGGTCGACGGCGCAGGTCGCGGGCCTCGGTGTTATGAATAGCTGGGGAGGAGGAATGCCTACTGGCTCGATTGTTATTGAGGAGACGGAGGGTGTGCAGGGTCCGAATTTCGCGGGAATGGGGAACGTGCAAGGGCTCACTCCCAGTCCGATGATGGTTTCAGAAGATTCAATAGCTGGTGAGGGTAGCACGGCGTCTTCTTCTGGGATGACTTCCAAGCCGTTTCTTTGCCGCGCTACTGGATGCTATAGACCGCACAAGAATCTTTCCGGGCTCAAACATCACATTGTTCACAGCCATCCGGACATCGACCCGCGACTTCTTTTGAACGAGTTTAAGATAGGAGATGCGGGGATGAGCGTTGCTATGAATGCACCGGCAGGCGTTAATATGTTTGGATCGCAACAGGCGCTTTTGCAAAGACTCATGCAGCACCCATCGCAAATGCAGCAGGGGAACAGTGAAGGGAACGCAAATGCTGCAGCTGCTGCTGCTGCTGCCACCAATATGGCATTGCTTCAGATGCAGCAGAGACAGCTCCAGCAGCAGAGAATTTTGCAGATACAACAAGCTATGGTGCAGCAACAGCTGGCGGCCTCACTTGCTGCTGGGAATGGGGGTATGGGGATGCAACAGCAGCAGCAGCAACAGCAGGTAGCCAATATTCTTGCGCAAGCCCAGATGGATCCTTCACAATGGGTTGCTGGAGGCCCGTCTATTGGGTTGGGGCTTGATACTATGGGCAACTCGTCTAATAGGCTATCTGGCATAGGTGGAGGGAATGGGATGGTAGCTTCGCCGATGCTTGGCGGTGGTGTACATTCTGACTCCTCTGCATCTTCATCACCATTTATGGGGCTAATGAACTCTGACATGGACTTTTCGGCTGCGGCTGCTGAAGGAGGGCCCGGGGGTATGGCTACTTACTTGTCGGGCCTTGGGATTGGGGGGGTGGGGTTGGGAACGGACGGATCAAATTTCGCACAGCAGCAGCATCAAAATGATAATAATTCACTCTATAATGGGGGTGTTGCTGCTGGATATTTGAATGTGGAGGTTGGGAAGGGAATGGATGGAGGTGGTGGAAACGTGCAGATGCCGGCGGGTATGTACGGCTACGGGGGGCTGGCAAGGGTTGAGTGTTAAAGGATGGATAGAAGGGGCTGCGGCATTTCTGCGTCTTTAAACCCTCACCTTTTATGTCAAAGATTGTCTTTCTTCTTCTTAATTATTTGCAGTATGTCTAAGTCGTAAACCGTTTTCCCCTGTTCCGTTTTACTCCATCCTTTTCTTTTTCCTCATTTGCTGCTTTTTTTGCTGTTATTTTCTCCTATATCTCTCTCCTCTCTCCCTTTGTGCATTTGTTCTTGCCGACGCTTGTTTATCTTACGTTCTTGAGTCTCTTGTATTTTTTGGATAGCCATACGGGCTCGTCCACACCCTTTTTTTTTTTTTCTGCGGGGATTTCTTTCGACTCTTTCCATCTGGTTTATTAAAGTTTCACGACATATTGACTCATTTTGCACTAGCTTTAAGAGCCCTCTGGTTTTTGTTTTGTACTCGTCCAATTGCGAATACAGCAGACTTTTAATTATTACAAACGAGTGGAGAATACGCTTTGGAAACGCGTAGCAAATATATGGCGACGCGCTGAGTTCGTGTCAATCCTTCTTCTCCATCCCACTGTAAACACGCCTTCAGCGTCCCAGCCACCTCCTGCATCTCCGTCGCAATCGCATACTCTACATGCTCCCATCCAGACAGATACGCCCGTCCTTTCTTGGGCGACGGAGGCTCAATTACCCTGATCATGCTCTTTCCAAGTTTCCCAAACCTTCCACGTCACCCCTCCATCTTCACCCAAAACTTGTACACTGCGTCATCAACTTCAACAGCGAGTGAATCCGGAAGTCGATAGGTGGCGATCGGTGGCCTCCTATCTCTGCTTCAACGAGTTTGATTCATCCTGTGAAAGATCCAGACCCTTCAAGCTCGCTCTTCCGGAACTCGTACTCTTCTTGGGTTGATGTTCGGAAACAAATGTGGTCACAGACGAAACTTGAAGCGGCACTGGAGAGGTTGGGGGAGACGGTTTTGAGGGATTCAAGGCATCGCTTTGCAAAGATTGGAGCTGTGGATGGTAGTGAGGTGCCGACATTTCAAATATGTTATTTCAATCCGTTTGCTTCGGACTTTATATGACTTTTTTTGCTTGTCTCTTGGGTAAAAAGCGGCGGCGTCAAGAGGCCGGAGTTCAATTAAGGCTTTGATGATGAATATGGGGCGTCTTGACACGAATTTCAAAACATTTGTAAGGGCGTCAACAAACTCTTTCTTGGGTTCGACTCCGACAGCACTGAATCCGTCAAAACATCGGACAAGATGGTGCGCTCTATGCCCCAGTTTATGAGGGTGTTATTTTCTATTAGAAGAAAAGGCAAACTCCCAGTTTATTAGCTTCGCCCTTTGAGCTCGCATAGGGGTGCCACCCGTGATCTCGCATACGGGCCAGCTGTTCACAGGTTGCAGAGTGGAGAGTTTTTTTTCTTGGGGGTTTGGATGATGGAGAACGAATGCAGGTACTCTGTCCCACATCTTTCTTATTCTTCTATTGCGTTCAACCCTGACGCTTTAAATAGTTAGGTCCATGTTTCCAACAAGAGGGTTGCCATTCCTCAAAAGTGGAAGAAACAGCACGCTTCAGGAATTATACCTTCTTGCTTCAAAATCTCATCAAGCAGAGGCAAGAAAATCGAAGTTTTTGACGCGATCCTAGAAGGTGAGCTGATATCAAACAAAAAAGGCGATGGGGTTCAAGCTTTTCAGCCGTTCGTGATTTTTCAACCCGCCGCGGAGAAATCATGGATGACGTGAATAACGGGGAAAGGCACTATCAAATTGTTTTTTTTTGATCTTCTCTACCTTAATGGAGAATGGAGACACACTCATTCAGAAACCTTATTCGGAGAGGCAAGAGAAGCTTTGCGAAGTTATTTGGCCAATACTCGATTACGCCGATATTGGAGGATCGCATGCAGTAAGGTTGAAGGAGTCTGATCAGGTTTCTACCACTAAGCTGAGAGACTTGTTTGTAGAAGTGTGCTCACGTATCCATCCTCAGCACGCGTCTTGCCCATGACAGGAAGACGGGCGTGTCATGAGTATGACCGGCACTTTTCTTGCATGCATGCATCATGGCTTGCCGCTGGGCTAATCCACGATAGGATCAAAGCATGTTGTTAACGTGCAGCTGGCAAAAGATGCAACTGATAGTATATATTTCAGTTATTTAAATCCAGGTATCTCAGTCTACAATTACATCCTCTGCATCAACTCCTCTCATCCTTTTCATTCTCACGACCCCACAACCACTTGTCCTCGTCTTACTTTCACCCTTGATCGCGGAGAGTCCCACACACACAACACGGACACCCAATTTCTATCTTCCTCGCCATAACCCTCCACTTATCCCTTTCCACCCTCTTCCTAGCATCCTCCTTAGAAGCATACACATTCTTCACCATCCGTTTCCACAAGTCTCTGTGTCGAACTTCCCTATCCATCTCGAGCGAATCCTCAAAATCTCATCATCAGAAGGCGATCCCTAGTCGCGGTTCTCTGCAAGACCGAATTGGCAGAGAAGACGACGGAGCGTGGACGAGTAATGATAATCACTGATGGAGACACCGCAATCCATATCCACGTGCTCACAGCTTTGTAAAGGTGAAGCTATCGTCCGTATTTTAGATAGATGAGGTTTTGAACGTTCCGAAAGCCGTAAAAAGTCGGATGTATTTCGCGCACTTTTGGTCTCTTGCATCCTCTTTTCGCGTCTTCCAATTTAGCCCAAGTATACGTAATTCGTCGAAGAGGAGGACGGGTGGCATGTACTGACGGTTTGACATTGAAGATTGTGTAGTTGTTTAAACAATATTTGCGAACATCTATAATCTGACGTGCTTCTTGACTTTGGATAATGAGGGGACTTAAAAGCCGGTACGGAGATGGTGGGATTGTTGGTGAGAAAGAGGAGTGGGAGGAGATACTCTTCAGGGCGTAAGCGTTGTGCCGACGAGCTGGGAAATGACAGCTGCCGTGTTGGCAGCTTTTGTGTTTTGGATGGGCAAAGTTTTGTTCAGCACAGTTGGCACAAGAATTAATGCCACTGTTTCGCATTTGCTGGTGGAAGCACAACATATTCAAAGATAATACCGTTAACTATAGACGTTAGAAGATTAAAATGTGAACGAAAAAGGTCATTAGGAACGCTTTCCTGTAGATTTCCTGTAGATTTAAACTTGGTAATACCAAAGATTTCAATGTTTCATTACGCGAAAAATATTCCATACAGCTAGATTCACCTTCAAAACGACTTCAACTTTGAATGTACATCGTAAAAATGTTTTCAATTCTCACAAAAAAGTAAAGGTGCAGCAAAAATATTCCAAATCAAACTAAACCGACTAAACTTCAAACATACGTCAGCCAACCCCAAAACGATTGATTTCAATCCCATCTAACCATTCAAACCCTCTAAAGAGACATCCCCATCATCGCCCATTACCATATCCACATTCAAAGGAGGAGACATCGTCACTCCCTCCTTCAACTTAAAATTCTCGTAAATTTTTTTTCCCTTGTGTCCAGGATGTGTTGGCGAACTCTCCTCTTTCAACTTACCAAGCATGTGCTTTCACACTCAAACCTGCCACAATCTCTCCAGTGTCGTCAGCAGGATGGTACGCAGGTGCTATGCCGGTCTGATGGAGGCTCTACCTTTGGAGAGTGTGCCGTCCTAGCCGAGTACTCTCCTTAGGCCACCCGTAGGTGTCGGTCAAGGCGCACACCCATACGCCGCAAGCGTACTTGTTGACAACATTTGAGCACCATCCTGCAGTCCCTCATGAAGATAGGTTTAAGCTATTTTGTCAAGTTGCTCTAAAGCGAATTACCCATTTTATTTTTTAGAATGTCTCTTTTGTTATTCGTTTACTTATGGATTCCACAGGGCAAATAATCAAGTCAAAAAAGCTCTGATCTTTTCGTGACCGCCTCAGCGTCAGCATGGTGGTGCGCAGGTGCTATGCTGGTTTGATGGAGGCTCACCCTTTGGAGCCGAGTACTCTCCTTGGGCCACGCGCAGGTGTCCTAGGTGTTTTTGTGATCTTCTCTTGACCCATCCCTCCCTACCTAGCTTCGACTAGGGGGTAGGGGAGAAGAGTAAAGGAGTTGCTCCAGCAGAGCAAGTCCACAGAGCACCTAGGGACAGGATGTACTCCTGAATCTAAGTGGTGTTGTTGTTGTTTGGCGATGGTGTGGGTGAGTGATCGCGAGGTTCTGCTTAATTAAAGGGAGAAGGGAACGTGTTTAGTATCTTCATTATCGACTTACCTTGCTTCTAAACCAATATCAGCACCAGATCGTCTCCTGGCGATCGGGGATGGCTATAAGTCTCCATGCCACCCTACTATGGCACCTTTTGGAACATGGGCTCTCGTTTGCCTCTCAGAGCTTAGAACAGGGTAACCTCACTCATTGCCTGCCGTTAGCGCCTGATCATCGGGTCGGAGAGCACCAGAGGTGGAATATAGCTGACCAAGCCTTGACTAAAGGACACTGTGAATGAGGAGGGATTCCATCACAGCCTTCTGTCTCAAACGGCCGGATTGCAGCTTCACCAGGTGGTAAGGGGGCAGAGGGGTCGACTGTCATCCAACTAAGAGTGAAGGGGAGATCACGCCGCGAGGCCACGCGCGTGGTGATAGAGGATGGGGGATCAACTCAATATCAACTCCTTAATTCAACAAGGTACAAATTAAATCAAGAAATCTCTCATATTAAAGTAATACACAAAATACAAATAAATAATAGACACAACATATGCACACACACATAAACGGCACATATGCGCGCCACCTCCTTCAATAAAAACCCTATAAACATGGGGAAAAAGTATATATAAAAAACCCAAAGGGAAAAGAAGGGAGGATTCAATATGACGCGTAAATATACGCGTCGACGCGGGATATAACGGAACTCAACGGACTTAGACGGAATGTCCTTATGAGCCCATAGGCCATGTGAATAATGTAAATCTTCACATTTTTCTTTTTCTTCTTCTTTTTTCTAATAATGTTCCTGCATCAAATGTTTTTATGTTCACTCTTTTGTTTTATTTGTTTTACATAGATCAGTCTCTTCTGTTGCAGGCTGTTGCTATGAGACTCATCTGATGTTGGTTTAAGAAATCCACTTTTATTTCTGTGCCTTCTGCAACCGTGTAGGGGTTCGTAATTGAAACTCAAACTAGCACATTATATTTATAACAATTAGTAAATTCTTTTTTATTTGTCAGATTTCTAAGGCTGATATGCAATGAATATAATCACTTCCATGCAGGCACACAAACAATATGTCCCATCTGAGCCTAGCATAGTTCAATATTTTCAATGAATGCTGGAGAATGATAACAAAATCTGCTTAAAAGCAGCCTTAACACACTTCTGTATTTATTCGGAGTTTGGAGATGTCTTCTTTCAAAAGTTTTGGCAAGTTGCCCAAGCATTCCCAATACCACAAGCCCATCTAGACCTTCCATTGCCAATGACAGGAAGATGAAAAAAAGGCCCAGACTATGTGTATTTGGCAAGTCACTCATCTGAGGGTTAAAGGTGTGGAAAGTGGAGTGGAACAAGGAACGGGAGCAACTTTCAGTACCCTTATTCTTATATCGCTTGCTTACAAGGTCCTCAATTTAAGATACTACCCTTCAAAGACTTTTGGGACAGTGTCATTCACAATGTCTCTGTGAAATACAAGAAAGGAAGAGAGAAAAGCAACTACTTAAGTCAAAGCAATATCATTGACTTGACGCAGCATGATATGGGCTCATTCGGCAGTAAATTATGCAGTGAAAGTGCTACTGACTACTATGCACTACTCTCTCAACTCAAGCTTTCAGTGGCAGAAAGTGTCGTGTTTAAAGTAGAAAACCATTCTGTTGTTTTCTTAAATGTTTTTTAGAAGAAGCAAGAGAATGATGTTCTTATAGAAAAATTCTGGAAGGTAAGAACTAATTGAATATTACTGTGATAGCTAATTCAAATTTGAAGAATCCTACTTATGAGAACATTGATGACATCAAACTTATGGAAGGTTCAAACTTACATTCTACGGCCACAAAGTCCAAATTAATTGTTTTGGAGATATGGTGAAGAAATTGTAGGGCTTTTTTTTGTTGTATTTCTGCAACTGATTTCTGCTAGTATCCACGAATATAATCAGGAGGACAATATTTTTTGCAACCCACAAAAGCTATCATGGGCGGCTGAATATTTGACCCCCCTCATGTCTTGACACAACCGACTACCACAATATGCTCAATTCCAAATGTTTGTTGAAGCCTATGTCAAATCAACTTATACTTTCTTTACTAGGAAAGAAATTACATCCCACTTTACAAAGTGGAGCAAAGAACAAAATGGAGGAAATGTATACAAGAAAATTGATGGGATCATAGAACACCAAAAATGTCGTGTGATGAGTATAGAGGTTGTTGCTTCTCCTTTGGAGAATAAACCAGGAAAGATTATCTCAGATAATGTCAAATTGGCAAAAGAGGTAATAGTGTACAATTTTAAAATCCTACAGACGCTTTCTTAGGCGAAAGACTCCTACAGCTATAGTCTCAACAAGATCTGCATAAACTTAGAATCTGAATTCTTTCCAATTGGGATTTTGGTGGCAGACTTTACCGTTTATATTTCCACACTCTATGCCTTATTTTTTTAAACCATTGAAAGGTGTTTCTGCAAGTGCTGATCCGCTATGATGGCTTTGCATTTTGGATACCTTTTGAACAAGCCAAGATACCAGCAGTGAGGTCTAAAGCCAAAGATTTGATGGAGTGTATCAAATTATTTGATGTTGCAGAGGTTTGGTTAAAGCAGAATGAAGCTAATATAATTATTTAGGCAATTGCTGTTTATAACATAAATAGAATTGATCAAAGTCAACGTCAAGGGGCTGATAATTTTGATGGGACAGCATTTAAACCCAGCACAGAAACCCCATTGAAATCGACAATCAAAAGCGCATTTAAAAAAGGAAGAAGGACAAAAACAGGAACTTTGCTTGGTTTTTTATTCTATATCAATATTTTTTTTTGGTAGTGTCATTGAATGAACAAATAAACGTGACTGAAAGATGAGCTCCCATGTTGCTGCATATTTCCACCCCTCACAGAATATCGCCTGCTGCCTTCTCACTTCCGATGCTGGTTACCGCGGTTCAGACCATTACCTGTATCCATGACCCCTTTTGTCCACAGGGAAAACTATCAAAGCCGGAATGATCGCACGCATCATCATTCACCTCGCTTCAGCCCCTACAATGTGTATTAAGTGTAGTAAGTATTTTCGCATGACTTCAACCATTGTTTGCTGAGCGGATTAGAAGGTTGGAGAGAATGGATTGGATACCAAAGCAGTTGATCAATTGGTGGAAACTTCTGGTTGGGTTGGATGGGTCGAAGGGTTGGAGAGATTTGATAGTGACAACCCTAAGCTATGATAAAGATTACAATATGAAAGACAAAGGTTGTAGTTAATAGGTAGCATAATGTGAAAAAGGTGCGTACCAGAAATTGTCCTCAAAGTATCGTACAACAAAGGATACAGGTATGGTGGAACAAACAGGGATTGAGTTGTCAAGCTCTTCAAGTGGAATAAATAATCTGTTTGGTTCGGTTAAAAATTATTAGAAAGTTTAAAATATAAAAGAGTAAGTGTGATATTACCATTGCAGGCCACCAGACCAGGTTGCTCTTGCGCTTCATACATTTGTGCGGAACAACAAAGACGAGTGCCTATGGTACAGAGTACAGGAAACAAAACGGAAGACGGTTGAAAAGTCGTAACCGCGAACAACAAAGATGAAAAGAAAGGAAGGAAGGAAAGCCGGTAAATGACAAAAAAAAAAAGAAATAGGAGAAAAAGAAAAAGTTGATGAATAAGAGACAAAGAGAAAACAAAAGCAAGTACGATACAAAGCAAATCTATGAAGAAAAAGATACAATAAACAGTCACTCACCCCCTCCTCTTCTCACAAACTCAAAAGAAGAAGCTACTTTGCTCCCCGTCCACAACCCCAGCTCCCTGTTCCAATAAGCTCAAATCTATGCAAGGTGATCCCCCAATAACAAGATTGACAATCGGCTCAACATCATTGTCTTTTGTTGCAATGAGGCCGACAGAAGGTTCACCACGGAACGTTCGCCATGTGGAAAGAGTTGTAGAAGATTTAATGTAGGCGAAATTTTTTGGGAAGATCACAGATGGGATGAAATTTGGTGATATCACCAATTTGAACGTCGTTACCGCCATGAGAAGCGGCATAAGGTATCGAGGACCTTGCAGGCAGTAAGGTGAATTTCGCTGCTGGGATAGACGAAAGGAGCGACGCCGAGGCGACGCAGAGCAACGTATGCAGGGTTAGCCCTAACGACTGGTTTAGATCTCCATGAAGGATTTCCTTCAATCTCCTTTCTGTCGCAGCACAGGAGCTGGGGGGAGGACGTGTTAAAATCATAAGTATTCTTTAATTTACTCACCTCTCCGTGTTGTTTGCATATAGCACAAGTGTCTTCATCCATGTCATTATCATTGTTGCCATTGTTATCGTACGCGTCATCGACCCAGATACGTGAAGCTGCCTGTTTGGGATGAGTTGAAAAAGTAATTCAAACCAATGAGTATCTTATAAGCGTCCATTATTACCTTTGCAATGACCACATTGCCTACCAGCGTATGAGTAAGTGTAAGAACTAATAAAATTGCATCTCTGCTCACGAAAATCCGTCTGCTTTAGCGACATCCCAGTAGAGATCCTCTTTCAGAAAACACGCTCTAAACCGACATTTAATAGCAACGAAGGTGCACAACGCTCACTTGCAAATCACGTTTTGACAAAGCGGCATTGCTCCTGCTGGTGCCGAGTCATTAAACTTCGACTCCATCAGACTCTCTCACTCCTTCTTTTTTGAGACGTTCCATTTTTCATTTAAACAAATCATGACCTCGTTGCCATCTGACCGCCCACATATGTGGTATGACTCAAAAGAGCGATGGAAAGCATCAATGGTCCCAGCGTCAGAGAAATCGGAAGGTGTTAGACAGTTTTTCCTGGAGTTGATGTACTTTTCTCTATGAGGTTTTTTGAAAAATGCATGAGAAGGGGATGAAGGCATCCAGAGACTTACTTTGCGAGCAGCGTTGGCACGATGAGCTGGATACAAACACACGGAAACGATCGTTTAAAATTTGACAAGTTGCGAGTGATGCTCAAGCTTAAAGAAACCTCACCTCGGCCTCACGCAGCGCAACGACGGTGGCATCAAGCTTGCATTCCGTCATGCACTGCTTGAGCTTGAGTTGGCGCACCACTGGATCCATTTAACGTGTTTTTTGATGAAGAAAAGAAAAGGGGTCGTCATCACTTTTTTTCACAGGAAATAAAGTGACAAAATATCCTCAAATTGGCATACATCGAGCAAGATTATAAAATCTTTATGCGCAGAAACATAGATTGTACGTTCAGTGATGATAAATTGATAATGACAGGTAAATATGACTATAGTCCTGTGTATTTTGCTTACGCAGATGACAACACACATCTCCTTTCTTTTTCTCTCGTTCATAATACAAATCTAATAAAATGAAATGAATGCAACGAACCTCACATATTATTCTCTACAACCACACCATTCACTTTCAAGAATATTACTTATTCTAAAGTTACCATGCTTGCCCGAAGAATGGCTCAAAACCCTCCCAGTCTCCATTTTTTGCAGCATGCGCCATCAACCTTTCAACCACGTCTTCAGCTATTTCTTTGATTGTGATATGTCTGAGTATGACAGAAACCGCTTTTCTGTTCAATGCATTCAAAGCCGTGTTAAGATGAATGCTTTGTATCCACGGCTTCTGACCATCAATTGCATCCGCCAACATGCAATTCAGTGTGTTCGAAAACCCAAGGTCTAACGAGATACGAAAGAATCTGCAAGCAAGTTCACCATTTGAGTATATGGCTGCTGGAGCATCCATTCAATTTGAACTTTCTTAAGTCTTCTGAGAAACATCGAAAAGGTATCCAGAAAAAATCGCTTCAGGCTCTTATGAATACGGTTTGGATGGCTTGCCAGTAAAAGAAGGTCGAGCATCTCATTACAAAATACATTTTGTTGAAATACTTTGTCGTAAAGCCAGACTAACTTGCGGCCAGAATCAGTACAATTCTTCCATGACACAAAGCTTGATTCAGCTTCAATGGTTTGCGACATATGTTGGGCGAATTTTTATAAAACCTGATGCTTCATGCAATCTGCGATGATATAGCACTTTGACAACAAAGTGAAGATTCTGCTTGGCAGCATTAAGTAGTGTTTGGTGATCGGCAAGTATGAATAGATTGACTCTTTGATCATCAAGAAGAGCCGCGGTGGCGTCAAAGTCTTGATGTCGGAAGGCGATACGAAGAGCAGCATTATTGTTTGCTGACGGATCAGTTTTCGGATTCGTCAACATCTGCTTGAGAATGGAACAGCATCCTATGAAGCGAGCGCAAAATTGTATTGCACCATGATTGTAGAGAGAAGGATCTATGATGTCATGCTCAACGAGGTACACACCCAATGCAGCAACATGACTCTTTGATGGTATCTTAAGGCTACATGAGTTGTTAATGCCCCTTGTCCCATAATCATTATTATAATGATCAATCCTTACCTATTGAGGGGTGAAAACTCGAAGTCTCATCTGTTCTTCCCCAGCTTTGAGAACTAGCTCCACAAATTGAACGCGGAGGATTTCGGGAAATCCAAGGTGTGAGATCATATTCAAGCATTGTGATCTATAATTGTCAAAGATTATCACCAACAGCTTGCAAGAACCAAAAACATTTTGATTCGAGATCTTAAAACCCTACGAGGCCTATCGCCGCGTGCGGCTGGTGTCGATAGTTGCGGGCATAGAGACGTTTGAACTTACATGCATTGGTGCCAACATAATAGAAAACCAAAGTCAAAAACAGTAGAAAGCAAGGAGGGATACAAACATCTACATCCCCAAAGTCTTGATTCCAGTTACCGTAGCGCTTGCACAAAATATGAAATCGATGGCATCTTTCTCAAACTCTAGTAACAAGTTGAAAGTATGGACAGATTTCTGAGATGCGGCGATTACGAGCAGATCCCAAGTGTCTTTCATGTAAAACGGCACCTTTTGGCCATAGCGCTTTCAGTAAGTCAATTTAATTGATCTTGACGGTTTTCCGAAGAACAGACATTACAAATTCTTGCTCTCATGGTTTTCCGGCAGCGTCTTGACACAATAATTGTAGTCCATGTACCCAATGATGCATGAGTTGCAATTCGATCAGGATTGTAAAGCTTTCCTCTGAGTTAAAAAATCCATCCTCAGGCCCCCATTCTCCAGAAGCAGTCGAAAAGCTAAACTTTTAACAAACGGAGATGGCGTCTTGATGTGCATGGTCAGCCACGACAAAAAAGCTTTGCGGCCGCGGATAATTGAGAAAGGCTGCCAGAAAAACGGGATGCGCTTCGAACGAAAAGATATTTGAGTATCAGATGAGTGTATGTAAGGTGCTGTCTGATATTTTTGACAGCAAAGCCGAACGAATGGGTAAAACACCATGGGGTCCAAAAATGCCGGGATAAGAATCTGATATGAGTTGCATCCAAGGGCCAGAGATATGTAGCGATGTTCTCGGCAATCTCAGATGGAAAGTCTTGCAAACTTGTGAGGCTGTGGGGTGAATGTACAATGTCTATCGGCGTCCTGGCTCTCCTTGCTCTTTTGCGATTTCTCATTCCTCAACGATAAATACATGGGGCTTCTCTTCTGCCCTATATACTCTACATATTTTCCTTATAGTTGATGGAACTACAAGTTTCGGACATGTGCACCTGCCTCTCTTGTTTACTGTGTCTTATCCCTTCCTTATAGATGCTCCAACCCTCTTTGGTATCATTTTCTTCCTCACTTTTAAAATCAAGTGTTTAGCCTTCTTTTTCCTGTTTTTTGTTCACCGACCAAGTCTTCCCTCGCCCACTCGACATCTTCAAGACTGCTCGCACCATGCAGGATATAGTTCATTTGATAATATGGTTACTAAATTAATAATGATATGCAACAGCCCTTGGTTCTCGAACCAGAAGGTTAAGTTGTAGTCATAATACCTCAAATATCGACCATCTAGGTACGTGTACATCTGGGACTTAACTCCACTTTCATGATCTTGCACTGATCTGTTTTCGTGATCTTTTAGCACAACGCAACCAGCTTAGTTCACGCAACAACGGGGGGAAAAAGAATGTCGCAATATAAAGAAATAATGAAGCGGATGAAGCGGATAACGGAGACGAGGGTAACTACATTTTCCAGCATTTTATACAACTCACTTTACATTCTTTTTTTTATCCATAATGTTAGTGATATATTGATAAGAGCTGGATGGTCTGTATACACAATAGCAGAGCTATTTTGTATGAAACTCAATTTGAGACTATAACTTGCACCTTTTTTTTCTTTTCTTTTCTTTTTCTTTCATTATCGTCTACATAATATAGGGCCGCAACTCAAACTTGGACCGGGCATCCTCTCTCAGAAAACCTTGCACGATACCTTGGAATGATGATGGCAGGAAGTGGAGTCGACGTAATCGCCTCGCTTCTACCACGAATTACAGCAGCCCGCCGAATGATAGGATGGAAGGGGGGCAACAGCAATGAATAGGACGGATGACGACCTTAAATGTCACTTCATTTATTCGACCGACCATGGCACAACTGGCCGCAAAACGTGGTTTTCTGAAGGGCGAATGGTGTGAGGCCAATGAGGGAGGTGGGCAGATGGCACTAGAATCGACTGAAGGTAGCATCAGCTAAATTATATTGAAGAATCGAGGGCTGGAGATGTCTCTGATGCATGTGTGTGTTTGAAAGGGTTTTGGCTTTCAGCTCCGATATCAAAACTCAAGTAACAAAAAAAAATTCATTTTGGAGATAGTCTTTCGCTTCCATCACCATCTGCCAACAGTCACAGCAGAAGAACCTGAACTGATCGAGGCGACGACTTTAAGCCAAAACGTATGTACATCGTCGTTAGATTGCATCCTTCTTTTCAACTGCAGTACGTACCAGCTTTGTCGCCGTAAAGTGCTTGGAACACTTGAAACTTTTGTCTTGTTTGTTGTAGTTCAACTTCTCACCCTCTTGGCCTTACTTAGTGAGAATTGAACTGTGATCGCTCTGCTCTTGCCGATCGACGATGTCAAATCAAATGGACATTGACGGCTCCCATCGTCATGATCCGGACTTAAATGTGCCACATCCACCCCACTCTAAGTCTTCTCGAACCTTGGACGGTTCTGCCAGTGGCACTTCCTCGCCTGCAGTTTACATCACTGTTCCCGAACACACACTCATCCTTCCGTATTCGACATCTCCCGATTTCTCTGCATCAACACCGCCGTTTGTCCCGCACCGCCATCAAAATGCGATCAGCCCTCCTTCCACCATTCTTGGCAGTACTTCCTTGAGACCATCTTCACCTTCCTTCCATGCTTTCCCCGTCGATTCCATAACAGGTGTCGGTGGGGTTCCCGTTGCACCACTACCACCGCTTCCGCAAGAAAATAGGTCTTCGCCCGTAAACGAAATGAAAACTGGCGTTGCCCGTGCTGGAGGTACTGAGAGGAGTCAAAATGGGGCCTTGTCGACCGTTGCTGCTTCGACGAGATTGCGTACTTCTCTCCTTAAGCCTGTGAGGGTCACCAGGAAAGAAGGTTATGGAATGACAGCGTCACATCCACCTCCGCCATCACCCGTAATTGGGGCTTCCTTGGAAGCACTTCCAGCTCAAACTGTGAAAGAGGATAGAGAGGATGCCGCACAAAAGAGGCTATCGATGATTGCTCAGCAGCAGAAAGAGTATCGGGCTGTGAGAGGGTCAAAGTCTTCCAATACATCCTGGAAGCTTCCGTCAGTTTTTTCGGGAAGGATGGGTGGTCAGACTGGGTCTTCTGCACCAATTCCCCTTGGATCGACGGTGTCTCAGGCTTATTTGGCTGAAAGAAAGCGAAAGCGGAGGGTTGATGTGGCCGTGGCTTCCGGAAGCGCCACCTCAGGATGGGCTATGTTTGGAAGGCAGAGGTCCGGGCGTGGTCGTGACTCTCAAACATCAGGCTCTTCATTGCGTAGGTTTCTGGCCTTGACTTTTGGGATTGTGCTCGGAGTTTTAGGAGGCGGCCTTGCTATTCTTCAAATTATGGTGGAATATTCGCGTATGTTCTTTCGTTTACTTACAACGCTATTACTAGGGTGCGCCGATGTATGTTTTGAGTCGATTTTTAAAACGGCAAGCGAATGGCCGAACCCGCTCTACTCAATGGACCCTTTGGCGCCATTGATTTACCACGTTCATTCACTCCTTACGCTTTCTTTCATCGCCGTTCTTGGTCCACATCTTCTCTTCCTTGTGTCGCAACTGCACCAGCGTCACTATCGCCAGGAGGTTTTTCCGGCGGAGACTTAAATTGGGTGGTGGATCATCAGCCCTCCAGCTTTCGGGTCGTCTATTGGAGGCTGGCCTGGATTTTCGGGATCTTGGCTTTTTGCATCGGACACAGAAGATGTCTCTCGATACACTTCATCGCAGTACTCAAGACCTTCTTCTCGGCCAAGGGGTGCACCACCATCTCCTTCTGTGCCGGTTAATTCGGGCTCGAACAACTTTATGTCATCCTCAATGCAACTTTTAAGATATCCGATATCCTCGTACTGGCTTGCAGTTGCGATGGTGGTAGTGGTGTCAGGGATTCCTCCGACTGTCATAGAGGCCGTGGACTTGTTTTGGAGGATATTCTTGTTGCGTTCACGTGCTCCAACGCAACAGGAACCAGTTGCAGTGACCTGGACATCACTGATCTGGACCCTTGCAATTCTTCCCTTCTCAGATGCTGCTCTTGGTGAAGCTCACCCCGATGCAGAGTCTCCGGAAGTAAAGCTGCACCTTCTTGAACTTCGATCGGCGCTCACTCGTCTTGGATCTCGCATGGTAGCTGTCTACGCAGCCTTTGTTTTTGCTGCCTTCATACTTTACATTCGTCGCCTTGAGGCATATGAGGATCAGGCCATGCGGGGGAAAAGACAGCGGCATCGAACCTCCCATATGGGCAATTTCGACACAGTAGCAATGTCGATAAGCTCCCCAACCCTGTCCGTTTCGTCTATGGGATCTTTCAACGACCACAGCGTGGAAACACATAAACAATCTCGTCTGTTGTCGCATAAGGACAGCCCAAAACTCTCGACTGGGTTGGATAAGAGAGTTTTTGAACAGGAGAACGATGTGCAGGACTTAGGCGGTGTGGTAGCGTTTGATGGTGGATTTCAGCCTCGCCATGCCGATGCGGAAAAGGGGTCCTTGCTGGAGGATTTAAACTATAATGATGAAGGTGATTCGACTGAAGATAAAGATGGAGGGTTTCCTCCTCGACGCCAACAGCTTTTCTTTCATCGCATGATGTCCGGGGTTCGTGGTCCCTCCATGTTCTTTCAAAGACATTCTGGGGAGAATCATTTAGGACCGTCAAGGCTGTGGTCTTCCCCTGCTGGACCTCCTGATCATTCTGGTGTTTTTGGATTAATCAGGAACTTTTTGAAAAGATGGAGTGGGTGCTCTGTGGGTCTCCATTTGGCATTTCATTTGCTCCTTGGTGCTCCTTGGGCTATCTTCGCTGTTGAAAGTCTCATGGGTGTTGCTGTGGTTTCTCGAAATACAGCTTCTCAATCCGCAATTTTCGACAATGTGGTTAGGCCGATGCCTTTTATAAACAATGGAAGTGTCGTGCTTCCTTCTCCATTTCAAGTGAATAGTGCTGACGGCGGTTTAGGGCAATCGGACATTGGTCCGATTGCTGTTCTGCTACAGCCCGTTGCAGTTTCTTTCACCCTGGCTGCTCTACATATTGTGGTGGCCGTTATTCTCGTCATAGTTTCCATGGAGGCGTTGCCGGAAACTAAACCGCCATCATCTTCTTCCTCTAATCCTAACGTGGTGTCATCGCGTCCACGTCGCTTCTCTTCATCTTCCTCCACATCCTCCACGTCATCGACCTTGACTGGCGTCACCTCTCTTTCCGAAACATACGGAAAAGAGTTTGACGACGATACCGGTGGATCAAGTTTATTTACACCCGACTCTCTAAAAATTCACAGTGAGGCCGGAGCCGCGTCTTTCACGCATCCTTCATCTCCTGTCGTCTCTTCTCCTCTGGTTGCCTCTGTTGTCGTGGTTGACCCTTACTCCTCTGTCGGCATTGCCGAAACGGACACGAAGGCTGATCAGACTCGAAGGAGAGGAAAGCGGATGATTATGCCATCCCCATTACTCCCATCATCTTTTTTCGCTGGCCCATCTGAAGGCTCACCACGCCTTCAACCTAACTATGGTATCTCCTCTCCCAAGCTTGCGCCTTCCTTGGCTCTACCGTCGCCGACCTCTATGCCACCGCTTCTTTCTCCATCAGCTAAGCATCGCGTTTACGTTGATGGGGTAGCGTCACCGGCGTTTAAAAGCGATATTCGTTGCTTTAGATTTTTGAATGTTGTTCTTTTTGGTTGGTTGCTGCTCTTGTAATGGGACTTACGTTGGGGTGGTTAGGGGTTTGTAGGGAGGCTTGTGGGAGGAGAGGGGACGTGGTCGGTGCGGGTGTGCCCATGCTGGAGGGGATGGATAGGGTTGTAGGGACGGTGGGAGTTTGGGAGGGTGATGTATCCAGTAAGGGCTTTTGGTGATGGTGTGGGTTTTAATTTGTAATCGACACATGTTGTCTATCATTTTCTTTCTTGAAAGCATTATGTGACGGGCATACCTTAAATTTTGCCTTTTTTTTTATCACGGCTATTGTATATATATTAAGAATTAAAACATCTTTGTTTTCGATGTCTCTATTTTTGATGTATGTTTTACAGTGACAGGAGAGTTGATAACTACTCATCTAAAAGTGGGCACCAAAATACCCTTGTAAGCTCTTCCGCGTCTGGTAAGTTGCCCCACATCATCTTTGAACCCGCTTCAGCCCATTTCGGCTTCTCCATTCCCACAAGAACACTGAAAGCTGGAACTGCTAACTCTTCGCTTCTTTGAAAGTTTGTTGCCACGTTCAAAGAGCCTCGTACAATTCTCACAGCAATTTCAGCCATTTCGCCAGTGGATTGCTCTTGTTGAGTATAAACGTCACCGTCATTCTCATCCGATTTCACATTTGCACAAGATGGCGCCATCGCTTTCAATACACGCGCCAATTCCCTGTTAGCTCTTGCTTCACCTTCCACACAAACATCCAGTAGAGCTCCACAAAGTACCGCGACACCATGACGATATTGAATAACCCAGGCCTTTCGCACTTGGGTGATTTCTTCCAGATTTGCTTCTTGATCGTCAAACCAGCTGTTTGAAAGTTCCGCCAGATCTTTTTCAAGAGATGGGAGAACGACAGAGGTAACGTAGTGGCGAGTCGCGAAAGGATTCAAGGTTAAACGTTGAAGATTATCGGAAAGAGTATCAGCCCAATTGAGTGCGGAAAGAATCTCGGCATCATCCTGGTCGGCTTTATCAAGGGAATGAATTAAAATTAAATTACAAAAAGCTGCAGGTGACCTAACTTTGAACTTACTTAACGAGTTTAATTGAATCTCGAGGTTGGTCACAGCCTGAAACTGGTCCGCCAACACAGATACTGCCTTCGCCTCTGTATCCGTCATACCATTTTCCTTGTCTTCCTCCAATGCTGCCGATAAAGGTGGACGAGGTACTTGCGGCTCTGTTGACTCTGTTGACTCTTCAATTGGCGTATTAACATCAATAATGACCTCCAAATTTTGAAGCTGCTCCTTTGCATCCACTATCGTCTTTTGTAAAACATCACTCTTCCCTCCCGACCCTCCCAAGCATCTAATCATCCCACCCTCACCCGAAATAGCGTTCAAAGGTCTCTGGGTAAGTTGAAATAGACCAGCTGCAGCAGCCCGCGATGCGAGTGATGGTGCTATCATCCCTCCTGAGGCCACGATGGAAGGCTCCACAGATTCTCTTTCGAAAAGATTTAAGGGGTATCCAATTGCAACGAGATGGTGATTAGGTTCATTGGTAGACACGGTCGAAAGGATAGCATCAAGGGAGATATAGTCAGGTGAGATGATAGTATTGGATGAGATCCCGTAACCACCAATTCGGCCACGTTTGACTTCAACCTCGAGATGTGAAAAAGCGCTTGCATAATTTTTTGTAAGTGAGTACGGTTGATGGTCTAATTAGAATAAAATTAGGCGGGAAGAGAGTAATATACGTTGTAAAAAAATTTCCATACTCTGTTTTTCGCGTGCAAGAGTCTTTCAGGATTATTTAACATGACAATATCCGCCGACTTTACGCACAACCTCTCTAAAGATCTAGAAATTTCTTCCTCTAAAAATCGCGGAGCAAAGCAATGAGCAGCCGTTTCGGACAAAATCGCTAGGCCATCTTCGTAATCCTGCTTCAAAAGTTTTTGGACATATTCAGAGCCAAGGGCGTGGCCGAGCTTTGTAATAAGAAGAATTTCCTGTGAAGAGATTATGTTATTATAAGAATGTAGCAATTAAAGTGTTTTAAAGTATTCGAATTAACTAACGTTTCGGTTGACTTTCCCTTCTGCAGCTAATTCTGACAGAGATTCCCCAATGATCCGCTCTGACATCCCTATACGATATAAATTAGCCCAATGTCAAGAAATTCAGACCGAAAAAAAAGCTAATAAGTGACCTGATCCGAAGTGTGCGCTGGTATCTATAACATTGATGCCACCACTGATGGCTGTCTTTAAAGCTTCTTTTCCAACACCCTCTTTGCCCGTGTGCAGCCTATATGCCCGAATCCAACCTCAGAAGCCCAGACACCTCCCAATCTCGCAACCGGGCGAAACAACCCTGAGTCACCAACGCGATCCTTGAAACCCTGAGTTCCCTGTAATGTAGCCAACCCTTCAAGTGCTTGCTGAAAGGGAGAAGTTGTGGAGAATAACCGCTTTTTTGCGAGATGCCACCGCCATGCCAGCCTTCCATTCCAACTCATTTGCCTTTTCTTTTTTGTGACAACCTCTACCTTCTATCAAAAGTTCATGCGTACCTTCCAGTCAGTGTTTCGTGATGGTCTGTTCACGGATGTCAAAGGCATCTACGTCGTTACGGGTGGGGGCACTGGCATTGGCAGATGTATTGCACATGAATTGTCCTCGCTAGGAGCACAAGTTGCAGTTCTTGGAAGGTTCGTTACGATCCCTGAATGTCTTTCTGGTCATGAGACCTCGGTTAAACCCAGCTCTGTTCGAGTTCATCACCGACACAGGTATTGACACATCTCTGCAATCAGGAGGCTGGAACTTCTTGAACGTACCTGTAATGAGATCAACGCCCTCGGTGGCGGCAAATGCTTCCCGTTTTCTGTCAACATTCGCGATGAACCAAGTGTCACGGAACTTATCCAAAAGATCTGGACAGACCATGGCCCTATCCTTGGTCTCGTCAACAACGCTGGCGGTCAATTCGCCAGTCCTGCCGAGGAAATTTCACCTAACGGATGGCGCTCCGTCATTGATCTGAACCTCAACGGAACATGGAATGTCACGCGGCCGCGTTCCTCGCACGCCAGAACGCTGTAGCTAATTTGCCCAGCAATAACAAAGGCATTCCTGTCCTCCCTCCCCTATCCGTTGTTACTGTTCTGGCCGACATTCGAAGTGGGAAGCCTTACATGGTGAGCTAAATATGCTTTAATATCTATACCTTCCTTATATTGAAACCAACCTTACTCCCTCACTTTGACTTCCAGGCTCACACTTCTGCGGCTCGCGCTGGCATCGCGAACTTGACTTTAACTCTCGCCCAAGAATGGGGTCCAAAGGGTGTCCGTATCAATTGCGTCAACCCCGGAACCATTCTTGGAAACGGAATGTGGAACTACCCCGAAGCGATACGGTCCCACACTGCATCAATCAGCCATCTAAATCCTCTTGGAAGGATGGGCACAGAAGCTGAAATCTCTGCCACCGTCGTCTTTCTTCTTTCTCCTGGCGCATCATATATCACTGGGGCTTGTCTGGAAGTAACTGGTGGCGCGCATCTTCGAAAAGGCACAGAAGACCCCAACCCCTACACTGAGGACACGCAAGTTCCGCCCTTTTTCGGCTTCACGTCCACAGTTGGCACCTCTGACGGAAAACCTGGATATTTTGCTAATGGAGCAGTTCCAGCTGGATTCGAGGTTGTTTTTGATAAATACCGAAAGATGGCAAAAGCTGTAAGCTTCGTTTGATTATCGACAAAAGGGAAACTGTGATAAAACTTCATAAACGATTGGTATATTATTTTTTCTGCGCCATCACCAATTTGAAAGTATCGCTGGAGACGCCATAAAACAGAGTCGTTCTTCATCAATTATTAAGCAAACAAGCGCCCAATCAACGATATTGACGCTATCAACGATCCGCTTAAATTGTTGCAGTACATCGCCGCCCTCTAGCACAGCATCGTTAAAGTTCACGTTGCCAAAGAACTGCTCTTCTCCCCAAGGGAAATTGGGTGGTTGAAGGAAATGAGCAGATCGGTCTCCTTGCTAGGAATTCTGAAGACAGCAAGGTAAACGTCGACAAGGTTTTCAGATCCTGCAGCGGTCTCTCGGAATTTGGAAACAGCTTGCTGACCAAGACAGTAAGTAACGACTGCGACATTTCTACATTGAAGAATTAAATGAATGCCCATGCAAATAATGCAGCCTACTTGAGGTAAGGATGATCGCCAATGGTTTCAAGTGAAAGGACTTGAGATGATGCCGTTGCCCCGTTCTCATCTGCAATGACCCAGAAATGTTGACTGCGGAGAAGAAGTGAGCGTTCTATCCATATGAATTCAAGCGAAACACTTACGCCGCAGGAGTGACCTCGGCCTCGGATGGCAGCATTCCAAAAGCTCCACTATAATGCTCTGATCTGTGCCCTTTGTATCCACATAGACTTCCTGGTTATCGGGGACTTCACGGATTTGACTGTTCATGGGTAAGATGATAGTGCAAAGTTTTGGGTCAGTGGGACTCAGAACAGACGGGTGATGTATTTATTATCTTAGAAGAACCACAATAAAGTCAACGTCATTTACCTTGCATCTACGAATCGCTCTGGCAGCGAGATGGTAATGGCACCTCCAAACAGTTCCTTCGGCGTCATTTCTCTTGCAGACAACATCATGGTTGAGGTTTGTTTGTCCTCTTTTTATACTAAAAATTCCTCTATGGCGAAGTCGTCCGGAAAGCGCGGAGATCGCCGTCTATGGCAATCCACAATTCCACAAGGGAATTTCTTCATGGATCCATCCAATGAGGACTATTTCCCTTGTTGCATGCAAGTGCGAAATCAGTGGCCTTCTTTTCATAAATCTCCTGGAGAGAAAGATTGCGAAGACCGCATCCTGATCACGCTGTGAGGTTACCTGGCCCTTTAAGAGCAGTCGCGCTCGATGTTGAGCAAGTACCTCGCTATAAAAGGCAATACTACTTAGTTTGAAGAAACGAGTACCTGGGAGTTTGGGGAGTAAGCATATCAAGGCTCACCATGTCGAACCCTTTTGAACTCGACTTCGAGTTCCAGTTGGAGCAGTTTGTTTTAAGGACGCCAAAGCCACCTCTGGCGAAATTGAAATGGAGAAGCAAAAAACGTTATGGAAGGTAGCTTCCGAGCAATGTAAGAAACGAAAAGAAAAATAATCCCCTATGGCTCTAACAGTTTCTTAAAGCCCCTATAAGCCGCCCAAAAGTGCTTACTATAAGTCGTCACCATTTCGGGAGCCCAAAAAAACCACCGGAGCCTTTACTACCTATGCTCCCCGACAAGACCAAACATGTGAGCCACCGTCAGCAACACCGCGATATCGGAGAAGACGACTCTCACGACATTGATGATTCAGATCTCAAAGAAAACGAATCTCACCGTCTACCCCCAGCGCACCCCACGCAACACCCAACAAAACCTCCTCCCGCCGGCGCCGAAAAGCCCACAATCCTCGTCCCTCTCAACGACACCCACCCCCACCACAATCGTATGACCTCCAACCTCGCCTCCTCAGCCTTCTCCGCCTCCTACTCTACCTATGGCCTCCTCCTCCACGCCAACTACATCCCTCTCATCACCGCAAAATTCACGTTGAAGTCTTTGATCGCCTCTCTCAACCTAAAAAAATCCGTCCATCTGAATCCCCCCACGAAATCGACCACAAGAAAGTCTCAAAGGAGCTTTTCGAGCGTCTCCACAATGAAAGCAAAGCACGTGAACGCGCCAGGATGGAGGAGTACCGTAAAGGTGTCAACATGTGGGGTGATGATGCGGCCGCCAAGTAACCGCTACAAAGGATCGACGGCGCCAAAAGGGTTCTTTGACAGACTTGCTGTGCCGAAACCACATGATTTGGCGGCGCAGGAGTTGAAGAAGAGCGAAGGGGAGAGGAGGAAAAAGAAGGCGCATGTGATTGCGCCAAAAGATCTCGAGAGGTTGGCGACGCCGAGGTATCGAGTTTTGTGGGCGAAACGCGCGAAACCAGAGAAGTTGCATGATGTGGAGGAGGACGAGGGGGAGAAGGATGGAGATGAGGAAGATGGTGAGAGGGATGCTTTGGAGCAACATGATGATGCAGAGCCTCAGACGGAGACTACGGCTCAACCATCGTCTTCGTCTGACTCGCAAGCGAAGAAGTCGGCGCCACCGTCTGCGCAGCCGAGGCCCTTAAGCAGGAATGCTTCACGGCCGAAGGGCGATCTTCTGAAAGCCTTTCAGTGTCCTCGGGAAGTAGGCCTATATCTAGAAAGGAGCCGCTACCCGCTATTCCAGCTAGC
The DNA here is from genome assembly GCA_025449115.1 of Chytridium lagenaria. Taxonomy (NCBI): domain Eukaryota; kingdom Fungi; phylum Chytridiomycota; class Chytridiomycetes; order Chytridiales; family Chytridiaceae; genus Chytridium; species Chytridium lagenaria. The sequence continues at coordinate 100,108 of JAHLKC010000010.1, read as the reverse complement.
AGTGGTGGGGGTCTTAAACGTGAGGAGGGTGCCATTAGTGGCGGAGGGCGCGGAAGCTTCTGCTCAAGAAGTTGAAGATACAAATACGAAAGCTGAACTTGTTGATGGTGAGCATCTCGATGTTCAGGCACCAGCTCATCAATCTTCAGAGGTCGCAGACACGTATGATGGGCCTGAGGAAACCCACGAAGAGACTTCAAGTGCAGTTGATCAGGTGGAGAGTGGGGCTGAAGAGGCCACAGCGAGTCTTCTGATCAAGCCCCACCTACAGAACCCGAAGCTTCTGTTGAAGTTGTGGAAGAAACTCATCCCAACGTTGTGGATGCGACTCACCACGATGAGGGCAAACCTGAAGAGGAGGCGTCTCCTGTGGAGTATGGCGAAGATTTCGGTGAAGAACAACAGCATGACGTGCCTGCTTTGGAGCATGTAGAAGATGCGGCTATTGTTGAGAACGTGGAGATGCCAAGCGGTGGGGATGAAGCTTCTGCAGTGCATGAGCCAGAAGTGAATGCGTCTAAATTCGCTACTGAAGGTGCGGATGAAATCAGGCGGACGATGCTGTTGAAATTAGAGAAGCTGCCGTCACTGATAGCGCAGAGGAGACACCCAGCTGCTTTCGATACTGCTAATAACTCGCAAGAATCCTCTGTTGAGGATGCAGTTATTAGTTCAGAGGAAGTTCCCGCTAGCGCTGTTGATGCTAATGTCGTAGAAGAGTCTCCCGCTGCTATAGATGTTGCTGGCAGAATATGAATCTCCCGTTGTCGATGACGCGTCGCCATCCTCAGAACATAGCCCTGTCGAAACGACTTCAGAAGAACTCGTACAGGAGATTGAGAATGCCGCTGTGATTCACACGGAAGAATCGGGTGAAACTGTGGTGGCTAGGAGAAAGCCGGTGGAGGATGCCCCTGAAGAGAACATTACAGATTCGCCAACGTCTGACCTAACAGCATTATAGTGATGCGGCGGATGCGTTTGAGGAAAGTGGGGAGGTGCCTGGAGGGGTGGACGGTGGAGCTGCGAAGGCGAAGGAGGAGGGAGAGGTTGATGCTATTGCTCAAGCATAAAAATGACATCTCCGTATTCCTGACTTCGGCACCCTTTCTTTAATTTATTTGCTTTTTTTTTGATTCCTTCTTAATACTTATCCCCTTCCACTGTCTTTTTTGGCTTTTTTTCTTTTTTTTTTTTTTTTTTTCAAGCTTGATCCACGCACACCCACACATATCTGGCCTTTTAATTTTGTTGGTTGCAGCTGGCTCCCGCGATAAAACGCGGTGATGAGTATTAGTTTCCATCGCACTCATTCCGATTGTCAACCTTTCCTCATTCAATGGTGGTTTTGTTCTTTCTCACAATGATAGTGTGCTTCACTGTGCATTCTTTATCGTTCATATAAAATATCTTGGTAAGACTTTTAATTGTGTAATATAATAGTGTATTTGCTTTTCTTTTTATATTTGTCCTTCTTTTCGAGGTGTGTGTGGATTTAAGAAGGTATGGAAAAGAATTCAGACGAACAGTTTTTGATTAGGAAGGATTGGAGTAAATTTGAAAAAAAAGTGTTGTCCATGGACCAGATTAACTCTAATTCATAGTACTTCCCATTTATTAATTTCATTACATGCAAAAGAACAATATGTTTGATAAAATTGCATTAGCAATTCCCAAAAAAAAGCAACCCACAACAACATTAAAATGAAAGAATATAACACACTATCATTCGTCCCCCAACCACAACTCCCCCAACATCCTTTCCACTTCCTCATCCTCATCCCACCCATCCTCATCCCACCCTTCCTCCTCCCACCCACCCCCACCTTCCCCAACCCCAACCCGCCCTCCCCAAATCGCCTCCTCAACAGCCGCCAACGTCTCCCCCTGCGTGCACAGCACTTCATCGCCTTCGTCACATCGGGGTGGGGTTTCCGGGACGAGGATGCCGGTGTAAAATGGACTTGAGGTATCGAGGATTGGGTGGATGCGACGAGAATACGTGTAGAGGCTGGGGTACGTGTTGAGGTTGGGTTCGTGATGGACGTGATGGGGTGGAGTAGGGACGTGGAGTTGGGGATGATGGTTCGTCGGTTTGAACTCTTGAGATAGTGGAAAGCGTTGAATTCATGGATGAGGGTGTACCATGAACCAATACTTTTGAATCATTGTTGTTGATGCGACGTTTTGTTGGGGAGGAGAGGAGTGGGGATGGGAGGGATGGACGACGACGTTTTTGAGGGGATATGGAGAGGTTTTGGAGGAGGTCTGGGAGGGTGTATTGAGTGTAGGCGGAGACTTGGGAGGTGGATTGGGAGGCGGTAAAGAGTTGGGTTGTGGGGAGGTTGTGGGGTGAAGTGAAAGGTTTGCGGGGTGATCTGAACCTAGTTTGGGATGGTTTTTGGGGTGATCCAAAAACGGTGGAGAGGGTCTATTAGGTGATCCAAAAAGGTTTTGGGAGGGAGAGAAAAGATTTGGGGTTTGAGGAGATTCGGGTTGACTTTGGAAAGGGTTTGGGTCCTGTGAAAAGGTGGGATGATGCGGGATATCGGAGAGAGCTTCGTCGTGGAAGAGAGTTTCTGGGACACAGAGAGGGGAAGAGGTTGTGAACAGGTTGTCGGGGATTTTGAAGAATTGTTGGACGGTGAGATCTTCGATGGAGTCTGGGGAAGATGATGTGTGGGATGTTGGGGGTGATGCGTAGAGATATGAAAGGGATTGTCGGTGAGGTGTACGCGGGGCGACGTGACGACCCCAGTGTCAGAATGTTTCCACGATGCGTCTTGTGAAGGTGGTGAAGAGGGTTCAGGGGCATTTAACAGATCCACGACGGTCGCGTTGAGACCAAATGGGAAGACGATATCGGAGGTGACGAGTTCATCGTTGACGCGGAGGTTTGACATTGTTGTGACGAGGTCTGTGGATTGACGGGTTTTAAGACGGATGATGCGGTTTGTGGAGAGGCGGTTGAGAAGGGTTAGGATGTGCGTTTGCGGCTTAAACGGAGGGCGGTGAGGGTTGTCATGAGGGTGGTTGGACTGGTTGGAACGGAGGGCGGGAGAGAGGTGAGGGTGTGGGAATAGAGGTGGCGGATGAGGTTGTGGCTGGGACGCCAAAGAGTTGAGTGAGGGTATTCCCAAAGACGGTGACTGCATCATAATATTTAATACAACATGACACATGTAACATCCAAATGATATATGCTTACCTTTTGTCATCTTCTCCATCGCGACCAAAAAACTCACGCAATACCTCCACTCTACTTTCCCAACCTCCCCTTCCACCTCCTCGGTCCCCCACCAACACCCTTTACATCGATACTCTGTCCGTCCCAAAGCTACATCCGCTTCCTCCTCCTTCTTCCCACAATTCGATACATCCGTGAACGGTGTCCGGCGTCGTCTTTTCGTTGGGATTCTTGGATAGGCGTTGCTTCGAGTTTACGGTTGCAGCGGGGACAGGAGGGGTAGGCAAAGGTGGATTTGGTGAGAGTGCGGATGAGGGTGCCGGTTTGCCCAGGTTGAGGCGGATTTGGGGCGGGGAGGTGGCATGGTTTTAAGCAGTTTTTTGAGCTTTGGGAAGTAATTAGATGGTGTTGGGTATGAATGTTAGATTTCAAGCTCGGAATGCAAATGCAATGTGATGGAACTGATCTTTTGAAAGCAACGCCTCCCCTACACCTCTGTTCCCAAACTTTACCTTTCTCTCCGAATATGACAAAGGGAATCGTAATCTACCCACAGAGAGAAAAACTATGCACCTTGCAATTACTCTTGTGGCGGCCACTGCAAGACCGATGGATCCTCTCCTCCAATACCTCGCGTGTATGTTGAAAGAGGTTTGCAGACAAAACGATCCGTCAAGAAAATGCAACAAGTTTGACAATTTTACGATTAAAAGGACGAGATCCTGGACAATTTGGACAGTATCTTGAGTGTTGGGTTTTGTAATTGAGATGCGATGAAGCTTTGGGCGTAGAGTATGGATGGATGTTGACGAAGCGGGTGGTTTAGGAAGGATTGAATTGGGATGGAGAAACTGCGAAAAGACTGGATATGGCGGGATGATGCAAAAGTATTGGATTTCATAAGTTCTGACGGAAGACGCAGTACTTCATGATGAACTGGAACTTGAAAATGTTTGTGTTTGAATAACGTTTGATTAATTCACTGTTAAAGCTATTCGAGAGACCGTGCCCTAAATGTCATTACAACTTTGGACGCGGGATACTTGGTGGAAAGATCTGAATCTGTTTACTGCTCCCCTCACCATTTACTTCACTCATAATTCTAGTGCACTTGGATTAAAGTAAACGGAGGCAAATAACTGTACAAAATGCCACAACAAGCGCACACATATTTATTTCTTCTTTTTCGCTCCCGCCTTGCCTCCCTTCCCTTCTTCGGTGTTTTCTTTGCCGACTTGGTACTCGCTTGCTAAAAAGAGCCAACAAAAGATATGTAAATGTCAACACGAAAGGAGAAGAAAAAAAGTCTACGTTTCTTACTTTTTGCAACTTAACCCTCATCTTTCTCCACCACCTTTGAATCGCCATAGCCGCTGACATGCGTTCATGCATAACCCGTCTCTCCTCCGCCTCTCTCTGTTTATTCTGTCGATCCTCCTCCACAATCTTCTCCAACTCCTCATAAGCCGCCACAAGTTCCTCAAACTTATCCAAATCCTGTGTCCGTTTCTGCTTCAACGCATCCAACTCATTCGCCTTGGCTTCTGTATCCTCCTCATATTTGGTCATCCACTCTTGTATCTGTATTTCAAGCGTGTTACGCTGTCTCGTCAGATAATCCACAATCTTCTCATGCGCACGGTCTTCCTGCGATACGCACTTGTTCTTTAATAGCTGATCTTCAGCGAGAAACGTCTCGCGAGCTTGACATCGTTGTTTCACGGAATTTTCGTGCGCCTTTGTCTCTTTTTTAATGTACTTTTGTTCAGAGTTGGTCAGGGCGTTGATTTCTTGGATCGTGTCTTTGAGCTGTTGGATGACTTGGTTGCGTTCGTTGGTCTCTTCTTCGAGGAGTTTACGTTCGTTGGCAAGTTCTTTTTGAAGCTCACGTTGAAGTTCGGAGGCTTCGTTTTCTCTGTGGAAAAAGTAAGGGAATGTATTTTTTCTGATATGGGTACTGTTGATGGTGTTTTGAAGAGTATTGCGCTTCTTCTTCTCTTCCTCGACCGTCACAACGAGACTCTCAAACCTCAACTCTCTCAGCTCTCTTACGGTCTTCGAGAGTAACGCCTGTAACGAACTTCTCTCGCTCTGAATTTTTAACAAATTCTGGGCGACGCTTGGGTGAGCCTTAAATTCTTTGCAAGAACTTTGAAAACATAAATTAGTATATATGTAAGCTTCTGGTTAAGAAGAAAGAAAAGTGGGTTTACATTGAGTGCTCCTCTGTAACTCGTTGGTGACATCCATGATAGCCATCTGCCCCTCCTTATACTTTGTCTTGTTTGGAAGTACTTTAAGTTTCTCTTGATCCATGATGAGATCTTGGAATCTCATTTCGAGGGCTCGTTGGTCCTTGAGGATGCGAGAGATCTCTTCTCCTGACTATGTGAATGGGCTAGTTTAGTAGAGAATAACTAGTGGTAAGATGGACTCTTACAGGTTTATCTACTCCTCCCTTCCCTCCACCTCCACCTCCACCATTTCCACCTCCAACGTCTGGTGCAATGTCCCCTAGCACTGTGAGCTGATCAAGCGCATCTTCGACTATGGCAATGTATGCTTGAGTACGGGAGATGGGCAAGAGGTTTGTCATTTATTTATTATTTATCGTATGGATGGTTACACCAGATTATGACAATTCTCCATATCGCATAATTTGCAGAACGATTAAGAAATAAAGGATGATGAGGGTCTTTAATTACCTCTAAACCCCATGATATAGAATTAGGTGGACGTAAATATGTAGGTGGAAAGATCAACCTTTTGACTTTCTTATGGAGATATTCCAATAAATGGGAGATGTTTGAATAATGATATCTCAAACGACTTTCAAAGGAAAAAAACACAGAATATCAATCAGCAATAATAATATCTGTTAATCTTCAAGCATTTTGACACACACGCATTATTGAGTCATAAAGACGGTTATTTAGAGGGTAGGGTGCATGATGCTTTATTTCCCGACCTTGACACGGACAATATAAACATATGACTATATTGTTTATCTATAAATAAGCTTCTGGAATGGAATAATTGGAAACAAAAAAAGATTTAAATTTAAATATTCAAATGTCTGTCTGTGCCTTTACGCCAAAATGAATCAGCCAACCAAAATCTGTTTTCATTAATTATTCACTTTTTGACTTTCAACTGTTTAAAAGTGATTGATTGGTTGATCAACTGAAAAGTATTCTTTGATTGGTTTAAAACTCCCTAATGCTGTTACACAACTATGAGAAGGTTAAAATTATTTTTTTTCCCTCTTTCCTTGGAAGATGGGGGCGTCTTATAAAACACTACACACTTTTTTTCTTATCAGTCCTCCAACACTACACTTCCCCTCACCCCTCCACCCCTTCTAAAAACTCTGCCAAACTACCACACACTACCACGCACCACACCTAACAACATACACCTATAACCATGTCCTCAACCACTACCACTACTGCTACCACCATCACTACTCCACCTACAACCACCACTACCACCACTGACCCTACCACCCCTCATCCCTCACAGACCTGATCACAGCCCTCTACGCAGAAATGGGCGACAAGGGCATCCACGAGATGGACAAGGTCAACGTCGACCGTGTCAAGCATCTCATGGCTTCCTACGTCTCAAATAAACAAGACTGGGAAAAGTTTGCCCATTTTGATCCTCGAAAGTATACCAGGAACTTGGTCGATGATGGGAACGGAAAGTTTAACCTCATGGTGCTTTGTTGGCCCGAAAATCAGTCTAGGTATGAGTCTGTTTTTTAGAGTAAAGCGTTTTTTTTACATTACTTTCCTCTTCCTCCCCTCTTAGTGGTGGTAATAGCTCTCCTTTCAATCATCCCCGCCCACTTCTGTTTCACGTCATTTTAATCATATCCTTTTTCTTTTTTCCAGCGCTATCCACGATCACGCAGGCTCCCACTGTCTCATGAAAGTCCTTGACGGCGAAATCCTCGAAACCCAATACCACTGGCCAGAATCCTCTGGCGGTCCCATGAACCTCAAAAAAGCCACCATCCACACCGAGAACCGTGTCGCCTACATCCATGGTAAATTTCTACCCACCCCCCCTTCTTTTTTTCGTTCTGCTTTCTAACCCCTTTTCGTCTTTAAATAGACAAAATCGGCCTTCACCGTGTCTCAAACCCTAACCCCCGTCCCGCCATCTCCTCACCTCTACTGTCCTCCCTACGAAACCTGCAAAACCTTTGTGAATCAACCTCCACGTCAAGGGATCCGGGAAATGCTTGTTTTATTCCGAGCATGGGAACATTGTCTCTCATATCCCTGCTTCTCACTCTACTTCATCATGTTCGTCCGCTGAAGCTCCTATCACCCTCGTCACAGGGGGCGCACATATGATAGCGCAGACGCATGGAGCATCGCATTTGACAAATATGGTTGTTCAATGAGCCGTTTTGTTTTTTATTTACCCCCAATTCTTTCTTCTCCATTTTTTTGAAACATTTACCTCTAGCTGTATTGTAAACCCCACATCATCATCATCTTTCAAATCTTCTGTTCTTAGTTTGGGATTCCTTTTCTTTGGCGTCTTTATGTCGAGCGGTATTGATGAAAGAGGCGCTTACTGAATGTGCATAAATAAAAATCGAACATTTATATGAAATAATCATAATCAGATAAAGGTAATCCATCTTAAAGCGAAAAACCCCCTTCTGAACTGAAAACTTACAGGAAAACCCCACCCCCATCATCCCAATGCCAACAAAACTTTAAACAAGAGGTATGGAATAAAAAATAATCTAACAAAAAATAATAAGTGTCTTGAAAAAAAACATGTGTTGTAACAAAAACAAACAATGCACGCAAAAGGTCAAAAAAGAAGGGAGGCTGGCCATTAAACCTAAACCTCCTCCTCCTCCTCCGGAACCGCCTCCGCCTCATTCGTCGACCTCGGCGCCTGCGTTGTCGTCGCCAACGGCACCCCCGTCGTCGCCCCCGCCGTCGTCGCTTGCGTTGGCGCCTTCCCCTGCGAAGGCTGCGGCGGCGCCACTGGCCCCCGATTCGTCCTCCTCACCTTCTTACAAGTAAACTCCTCCTGCGGTCTCGAAAACGCCATCAAAGCATCAATCGGACCCGGTTCAATACAATCACAAGCCCGATTGAACTCTGTCTGATTCAATGTTTTCATCTGATAAAACTCGCGATAGCAGTTTGCGCAGACAAACCAGGATGCGAGGATCTCGGAACGGGCGCCGACGCTCCCTGACTCGGAACCGGTTGTGCCGCAGATGCATTTCGAGAGGAGTTTTTTCACGTCAGATGCTGTTGGGGGAAGACTTGGGGAGATGCTTTGGATGGTGGCGTTGCAGACTTGGAGGATGGTGTTGATGAGCATGCCGGGACCCACACAGTATTGGGACATGCAAAAGTCGGATTGGGAGGGGTCTATTTATTGGTTTTGGTTAGCATCCGCTGCAGTGAATGGTAGTAGGGATGATGTCGAGAGGGAGTGTTACTTTCTACAGTCTTCACCACCCCAACGTTCACTCTGCTTGCAAATCAAAGAAGAAAACAGAAACTCACCAAACGCCGAATAAAAGTCTTCCGCAACATCATCGTTCAGATACTTTGCGTAAATGTTTGTAGGGTAGTATACTTTGGACATGGACGGTGATGCCGCCATCGCAACCATCACCGCAATTGATCTGCAACGATCGAATGAATAGACCACATTCTTGACTGTTTGTGTGTGTGTTTTGCTGGATGAGATGGTGATGTACTTGAATGATGAATTGAATGGGTGTAGTGAGTGGAAGCTGGAGAATACGGATGTGACGTGTATGTGATGTACGTTATCGAACTTCTTCCCTCTTTTGTATAAAGAATCGCGTATCTGCCTTCGCCGTACTTTAAATCCTCCTCAGCGGCAGCAGTAGTGGTGGCGGCGCAATGCAAATGAAAAACGAGATTGTGAGGCTGGCTGGACTGTTGGAACGCAAAAAAAAAGGTACTTCGAAAAATCCTTTTGTGTCTCATGTTTTTTGGAAAAGCTTCTTGCCCAGCCAACAGCCAGCCCTCCTCTGGATGCAGACGTAACTGGTCTGATTATTATTATTTATTGCTCACTCGCCATCCGTAAACGACACCTCCGAGATATGCAAAAAACCCTTTTGGCTATCCAACGGGTGTTCCCATCAACCTCTCTCACCCAAAGATCCCCCTTTTCAGCGTCAAAGAATCCCTACGTGCAAAAGTAAAAGAATTAAAACATAAAAGCAAACATAGAGACAAGAGTGATGCTCACGTTTTTTCTCCATTCTTCCATCATGTCACTTGCGTAAGGTCCAAATAATTCGGTCGATTCTTGGCCCATTTGTATTCCCAGAACGTTTTAGGTGATGTTGTGGTTGATGAGGAGGATGGGGCGGTGGGGAGGGGATCTCCGGGATTCCAATCGTCCGCTTAAATTTACAGCGTTAAATACCGAGGTAATAGTCAAGCCTGGCTTACATAAAACTCGCTTTCGTAACAACCGTACTATAGATTCATACCGTTGTTCGATGACCTCTACATATAAAATTAATAAACCAATACATAGAAGGCGAGTAATATATTACCGTAATGCCCATTTTCAATCAAGCTGTCAGTTGCCGCAATGAGCTGCTCTAATTCCTTCGAATGATCTTCCTCAGGTTCAGTTGAAGTTTCCATCTATTAAAAGAAAACTGGTCAGCGTCATCAACGCTCCACACATTTACCTTTGCAGCAGCCTTCTTCTTCTTCCACGCCGGTACTTTAGTTGTAGAAGACCCTAAACTTTCATCGCCTATATATCACAGCCCCACGCACCAAATAAACCCCCCCTCTCACTCACCCCTGCAACGCTCTCCTTCTGTTTCAAAAACCCCAGTACCCTCAACCACAACACCCCCTCACTCTCCTGCTTCCCCACTTCATCCATTGCTTCCTTTGCTTTTGCTCGTGCTTCCAAGACGGTTATGAGCCATACCGCCTTAAAGTGGGTTTTTTAGTTGAGAGCGGGAGAAGTGGGGTACCTTTATTCATGTCATCTTTGGTGACGCCTTGGAGCCAGTTGTCGTGCAATTTGGTGTTCGTCCTTTTTGCGGATGTAGTTGAAGTCGGCGTCGAAACCGCTTAAGTCAGGTGTTAGTTGGGGAGGCAGGGTGCTTTTCGTGGTGGGCGGATTTAGATAGAAGTATGAGATGGAATTAAAACAATTCGATAGAAAAAGGGCACACTACAGATTGCATCATATTGTCCAAACTTAATGAATCTAAAACTCGAGCAACCCCATTATATCGAGCTTTTACACCAAAAAAAGTAACTAGGATATCCGTTTGAGAAGCTCCAAAAGGGAATGCGTAAACGTGCTTTAGATTAAGCACTTTAATATAGTACTCCCCGTACTAGAACCAAACTAAAAAATGGCGAGAAGAAAAGGAAAAGAAAAGAGACCAACCCTTCCTCCAATTCCTGATCCATATTAAACTGCTCAATCTTGACTCCTCCTTCATCTTCATCCACATCATCATTCCGTTCCGCACCTTCCTCATAAATCTTTTGTCGAGATATGTATTCTACAGATCCTTTCTTGCCCTTCCCAGCTGCCTTCCCAGGCCCTTTATCATCACTTTCCCCAAACATGTCCTCATCTTCGTCTTTGGGTGCTTCAGTATCAAATGCAAGATCCTCATCATCCGAATCGGTGTACCCGAGTTTAATGGCGTTACGCTTTTTACGACCTACAAAAATAAATAAGTAAGCGCTTCAAACTCGGACCGGAAAACCCGCGCATGATGGGACTTTTCATTCATCTCCCTTAATGAACTCGAACATTCGCCGCTTCCATCACCGCAGTTTATCAACAATTCACCGAAAACTCGCCCTTGGACTCACCTAACTCGAGATCCTCAAAATCCTCCGTCTCATCATCCACCTGTCCAACTCCAATCCCAAAGGAGCCTGTACCCGCACGGTTCCCTTCAAACCGCACCTTCTTCTTTGACGGTCCATCATCGCTTTGACTCCGTTTCTTGGTGCTCATTTCTCAAAGATTTCTTTTGGGACTGACATGCACAGAACATGACATGCCCATCCTACTGTTTTGGTTATTTATGAGATCGTCTTGGATGAGAGATGGGAGAAGCTAGGGAGGCGACGATGGTGTGTCCGATGGTTAGCGACGCGGTTATGGAGCATGCGTTGATTTTTGGGGCCATGCAGATCTCTTAACGTCAAATATCACCATCATGAATCTCCCATCAACCATCCCTCTCTACGCCCTGCACATCCATTTCAGTGAATTCGTCAACATAGATATCTACCAGCGAGGGTACGTCTCTCTTACCCTATCACATATTTCTTACAATTTAGGTACTATACTCTTCGTTGTCGAGTGTTATCAACGCGGAAAATCTTCCGACCTGTTATCGTGGAAGGTAGGGCTTGGGATGCGTTAATCATTGTTCATATACTTTCATGTAGGTTCAAAGTGGAAGAGAGTTGGGGATTTGGTTTATTTGGAGGAGTTTTTGATCGAAAGGCAGGAGGAGAGGGTAAAGGTTGATTGTGGGGTTGGGTTTTTTGGTGGATGGCGTTGGGGATGGGGATGGGGTTGGTGAAAAGGTGGATTTGGAGGTAGAGTTGTGGTTTTGTAAATATGAAGAGTGAGTGGGACCTTTGTTTCTCTCTTTCTGGCTGTTTTTTTTTGTTGTTGTTTTTTCGGTTTTCTTCTCTTTTTTGGCGTTGACGTTTCGCGTTGTTCGTTTTTATTTGGCCTCCAGAAGCTCTGTTCATTCCCTTCATATCGTCTAGTGTGATTTGCCTCTAGCTTGTTTTCAGTACCTATATTTTGGCGTTCGACTCTTAACCTATTTTCCTGAAAGCTATACCTCCCCAACCTCCCTCACCCATCAACGCACAACCCGTCTCCCTCTCTTCACAACGCATACACCGCCAACTTTTTCCCGTTACGAATCCCTTGAATTTGGGGGTATTTTCACCAGCGTGTGTGATCTCTTGGTGACTTATGCAAGAATTGGGTGGAGGGTTGAAGAACCTCTGGATGTGAGAGGGAGTGAAGGAAGTATTGCGGAAAGCACGTGGAGTTTAAAAGGGCTTGTTGGGGCTGTTTTGGGAAGGGAACGAAGGATATCGAAGGTTGGGGTTTTGGCGAGTGATGGAGTGGTGAGTGTAAAAGTTTTAAAGTCGCATCTTGTTGATTTCTTATGTACCTCATCCAGTCGAAATTATTAAATGGATTGTTTTGTTCAGGTCCACATTAAACCCCATCACAACGCATACGCGATGGTCCTCCAAACCTCTATCCTCGATCTCCTCCTACTCCATAAAATTGTCGTGGATACCTCGAAAGCCATGAATATCTCTGTGTAAGCGTATTTACTCATTTTGTTCCTAACACGTATAGTGATGACCTCCCGGATCTTTGTGGTGAACGGTTTGTGGAGATAGCGGGACGGCTTGTGGAGGGACGTTGTGAGGTTGAGGATTTGAGGAAGGTTCGTGAGGGTGGGATAATGGATGTTGAGGAGGTTAGGAGAGGGGTTAAGGGGGAGGTGAGGAAAGTGTTGAGTGTATGTAAATTTCCCCTTTCTCCATCCAACGTTTTGTTCATGTGTTTAACGCGTAATCGGTAGTCTGAATGCTTAAAACCTGATACCATCATTCAAGGATGCATTCGATCTATTGGCTGCTTGGGTGAAATGGTATGGCGATAATTCTCCTTAATGTGTTTTAACTATAATATGGTAGAGTAAAACGGTGTGGGAATGCATTGTTAGAATGTGTAATGGTATTAATAATGAGACCATTAAAGCTTTGAGGCGAGATTGGTTTCTGAGACGGGAAGAAAGGATAATGAAAAGAGTTGTGGATATGGACGTGTGGTCGGATATTGCTCAGTTACGGTAAGGCATTAAAGGTCTTTCTTTTTCAGTTATCCCCATCCATTTCAAATTGATCGCATTGATTTAATGTATATGTTTACAAATCTTTTATTTCCTTTGGCGTCTGATGTCGCATTTTGGATAACTCGCTAGTGTAGATACACCCAAGAGGAAGTGAGGCAGTATGAGCGAGTTGATGACGCTGAGTCCACAACGGCGTTTTTCCGTTTCCGATCACCCGATCTCAAAAATCAGAGTGTTTTACCAAAAGAAGAATGCATTATTGACAAAAAGTCATCAGAAAACCTCATCCATATCCCCACTCTACCCTACCCTACCCATCTCACGTCTTCGCTCTCAACCACGCACATCCCAAGACCGCAGCCCTCTTCCCCCAAAAGCATCTAATTGTACTCGTCCACGGTCTCCTCGGCAGTTCCACCGACTTTCGGGCGTATCGCAACCGCGTCAAAATATGGATTCGTGGAACGGCGCGTGAATCCAATATCAAGTTCTTGTTGTCTAAAGGAAACGAAGCGGAACCATTTCGGGATTTGTGGACGCAGGCGGGTAGACTGGGGAAAGAGGTTTTGGAATGTGTGGAGGAGGGTGGAGTTGGGAAAGTGAGGTAGGTCATGAAATTATTCTTTCATGTATTAAAGGTTTATAGCTTTTTGTGTCATAGTTTAGGAGGGATTATAGCGAGGTATTAATACGCTTTAGGACGTTTTTAGTCATTGGAACCTATGGTTATTTATGCAATTTCCTTATAGGTGCGCTATTGCTTTGCCTGAAATGGAAAACCTTAGACCGAAATTTTATAGTTTTATCACGCTTGGTGCGCCCCATCTTTCAATAAATGGAGCCGCAATATGCTTTTCTCAACAAGTAAGCATTTTCGTTAATGTTTTATCTGATAGCTTCAGTATCCCCATTTTATCGAATGTTTAACGGGTTTGACTGTTTAAAGCAATTAACCCTCGGCGATGCCGTTGATATGACCCAGTCGCTGCTCTACAAACTCGCCATACCTCCATCAAAAGGTTCGTCTAAGCAGTTACCCACCCCTTTATATTCTCTCACTCCTTTTACCCGTAGGCGGTCTGAACTATCTCAATTGTTTCCACGAAGTCAAACTCTACGCATCCATCCACGACGGTTACGTTGACATACCCACAGCTCTCGCTGCAGACCCCGAGCCTTATGCGAAATCTTTACAAACTTTGGATAATGTCATGCGAGAGATGATGGATAATTTTTCCTCAAGAGTGGAGCCTGACCGCGTCCAACGGTACCTTGTGTGGAATGAGACATGGGTAGCAACGCTTTTTGATCCGATGGGACGAAAAGCCCATGTTTCGCTTGTAGAAAGCCAGTCATTTTTTGAAATGTTGTTGGTCTCGAATGGCTTGCATTTGGGTTGAAATAAAGGAAAATTCTTGTTGGCATTTAATATTTTAGTGGCAAAGCAAAAAGTTTCTCAACGCGTCATGCAACTCCTCCGTATCAACGTTCTCGGCTGGAAATTCCACATTCTAATCAAGGACGTGGAGCAAAACGAAGGCCAATATCGTGCAACTGCTGTTGTTGACTACGGTGCTGGTAGAACCTTTGCTTTTCCCGTTGAGTTTGGGGAAGTGGAAGCCACTCAACATGGCTTTCAAATTGAAGAGAGCCCAAACTATCTCTTCTTGCCGCCGACTAGTGGGAAAATGCTTATCAATGCTGTCATCGGATGGCTCTGGTTGAGGCTTCTTGATGTCTCCCCTCATATCATTGAACGAGTTGGGAAGCTTGAACCTCATAAACGAAGACGGTTGCCAGTGTTGCTGATGACGCTTTTAGGCATTTCACTTTGAATTCTATCTCTAATCTTAGTTAGGCTTGATAGCTCTTCTTGCGTTGTTTGTGTCGTTGATCGCTATGCAGGCAGTTCGGTTAGGGGGACATAATCTTGGTGATATTTGGTCTTGTCCGGCTGGAGATGATTGCATGCAAAGGTTGCGATCGGGTTTGTGGTATGAGAGAGCTGACATCAGTGTTCTCGGGCATCGTTACCTGCCGGTGGACTTTGCAGTTCATCAGCAGATACCGGCTTTAAAAGAGGAAAGGAAGTCAACTTCAATGCTTATTTCTGAGAGAGCACACCCAGCTGTTACAGCTACTTACTTCCTGAAAGAAAAACAGAAGGTCAAACTGTATTGGGAAACACTGACTCTTGTTTTTGCTTCTAGGTTGTTGTCAACGTCAACGCTCGTGACTGGAATTCTTGCTATCTTGAACTTAACATTCACGCCGAAGGAGCTGGATACAAGACCGTAAATCTTACAAATGTGTTCCAAGAAACCAACTCCACAACCTATATCTTCACGCACCTGTTGGAGTCGGAAAGTTATTTTGATTTTATCGCCCGAATTCAAGGAAAGAATAAGGAGTGTCGAAGCAGTTCAGTGGATATACGTACAGAGTGAGTTCATCATGTGTCTCGCTACTATAGTTACAGTATGCGCTGATGGAAGTGAACCTTTATTTAGAGGCCCGACCCTCAAATATGAAAAAGCAACCGCGTATTCCAAATGTGACATTTCGGTCATTGAGCATGATTGCTCTCTCAAATCCCGGCACAATCTCCTCTCTACATCTCTGCGAGTGAAAATAGAGGATATAAAGTGCACTATCGACCGAGGTTGCCGCAGTGGTTTGGAGTTTTCGGCTCTCGCTCTGTCAGTTCTTTTTTGTCTTGGCGGGTAGTGTACGCAGTGTATAACATCATCACGGTGTTTGGAAGGACAAGGATTTGGCTATGACGTTGATGACAGTGTGTTTGAGATTGAACCGCTGCTAACAGTTGATGATGAGTTTTATGATGCGGAGCAAAATGTTATTAGGACAGAAATGAGTGGAGGTGGAGTCGGTGGAGATGTAGGAGGTCTATGATAGGTTACCATTTGCTATTTGCTGTTTGCATTGCAAGATGTTATATTGAACGGAAATAAACCAGTTTCCTCCCCCGAGCTGATGACCTCCCCTAATTAAAATATGTGCTCATCATCCACCCGGTCGTCGTCAACCCTTTCGCTCGAACTGCAATTATACGTTCTCAATCGGAAACACCTTCATGGGAGAGTAGACTCAAGGGCATTTGTCCGAGGATCACCAGAGTCATTATTACAGATCGTGAATGCAAGACGTTGAGTTTGTAAATATCGATCAAGATATCGGCCTCCATATCTGCCATTCCCAGCGAGAATATGCTCTTTGGGTCAAATGGCGAGATTCTCGTTCGGTGGATTGGATCAATTGAATATGGACTTGCCATCGTATCTGCTTGTGAAGTTGCAACTTACCTTCACAGCACTATCCTTAAATTACACTGGAAGCGCATGATTCAGGCAATTGCTGTGATAACATAGTACCAAACATGGCGAGCTCAGGTAGAAACTCATTCTCGGTTCAAGGAAGCGACCTCTCATTTCTTCTGGCTTGCATGGAATTTATCCAGACGTGCTCCATCGCCGCATCCAAGCTCGTACATATCATCGGCAAAGAGGTCGAAATAATATATCCAGCTCCCTTAAAACCCAAGCGGAACGTGGCCTGGAGCACTTTTATTGGGTCTGGGAGGTTGCAAGGCTATCAAGGAAGCTCGATTGTCATTTTCAGATACGTCAAAGCTTTTGGGTGATTTTGAGACGGCTAGTCAGTCGCTTTCGGATTTGGCGGGAGTGTGGTCACATGTTGCTAGAAGGTGTGATTCAATTTGAATTATGGCGATGGATCGCCTGAGTTGTATAAAATCCAACAGGATCACAGTTTCAATAAAACAAGACACGAGGTAATGCTTCAAAAGAGGTATGGATAAAGTATTCATGTTGGATGCGGTTTTAAAGGAACAGTTTCTCCTAATTCTTGCCGACGTGCATTCACCCAATCCCCGAGCTCCTTAAATATCTGATGCTTGAATTCCCGAGTGTATCCTGCCACCAAACCACTCGTGCTAGGGGTAACAAATACACGTGCGCCTCCCCACACTTCTACGCCTTCTTCATCCTCGTTGGATTGAATCCCAAGCCGTAAAGACTGCCAGCCAAACTTAAAGTCCTTGGGCAGCGCCTTCATTCCAGTCTTGACGCGGTACACAGCTTCCCATATGCCTTTACCAACAAAACAGACGGCTTCAGGTCGATATTCAAAGATTTTCGCTTCGAGGATAGGCGAAGACTCCTCCATCTCTTGTTTGGAAAGTTCGGATGACTAAAGAATTGGTTGGCGTAAGATATATTGAAATACCTGTCTTGTGGGTCTCTTAACAAGATTTGTTGTCCCAAGTCGATACATTGCTGGGAGATGTTCATCGTAGGTGCAGTTAAGCTTCATATCAGGGGTCAGACCGGATGAATGAAGCAAAGGCCAGAAGAGGTTGGATGGGCCAGCATAGCTACATATGTTAGATTGCAGAATTGAGAAAAAGGCGTACGCATGCCCCGTTAACGCTGTTTGTATACCAGGGTTAATACCAATGAAGACGACCAGCAAGTTTGGAAGCAAGACAATCCTGTATGGTATTTAAATGCGCGTACGTATCTGGATGTGCATATCCTAAACTCTTTGCCTTGGCCTTCACCTTTCTTGCCGATGAGATAGCACCGTCTCCATTTGGTCTCTTTCGCTTTTTGTGTTGCGCCTCCTCCTCTGAAGAATCAGACTCTCTTTTACAATCGATGAAGGCTGGTGTCTTCTAGGTGATCTGCGCAGAGTGCGAGAGGATGAAGAGGGCTTCACTGGGGTGACGGCTGCTTCAGTCGTGTCATTGTTGGCAAACCGCGAGAGGGACCCATTGAAAGAAAGCATTTTACCTAAGTAACAATCTCGCAGATAAATAGTATCTTATCCTCCCCTTAAATTTTTTGTGCTTGCTTTCCCTTCATTCCAACACAACAACAACGCCATAATGGCCGACCCCTCAGTTTCGCCCACAACTGAGTCGAGACTCAAGAGCCAGGTTGACGGGATGGCCGATGAGATAACTCGACTTGAGGCGTCTGTGCTTGAGGTGAGTCTCACTCTATTTCAGCGTTATGGTACCGTAAGGGCTCTCAGTTCACATGACCTCCACGGTGCAGCATTGCATGGCGATGCGTTCATTCTTATTGTAAAGAATGTAACGTGCCCATTTTGGGAGAGATGGTGATGCATTGGTTGTTGACGAGAACAAAAGATGCCTGCTCCTCTTCACTTTCGTGATGCTAACCTCCCCACCCTATTATCAACAAGGCCGCCAAAGAGAAGGAGGTTATTCAAAAGTCATTAGCCAAGCTCGTCGGAGCAGAAGCAGAGGGCAGAGGGCTTTGAAAGTAACGTCAAGGCGTTGAGATTGGGAAGGATGGGTAAGAGAATCCGGTCGATAAGCGCTGAAAGCTAATATTTGTACGTCAAAGGTTACCTATTGACAATGCGTCCATATCTGTTGATCCCATATTTAAGAGCATTGATGATGCATTGGCCTCTGACTCAGCGGAAACATTAAAGGCATTGGTGAAGGAACTTCGGGAGAGGCTGTTGCTGCAACACGCAAAGAACAAGAAGTTGATGTTTGAATTGGAGATGGAATGCGGGCATGTTAATATCCTTCGGTGAGACTCGGATTTCCGCCTTCCTCTTCTCAATTCTTAAGCTCAGCAAAGTTGGACTGTTGTGGTTAACACTTTAATTAAAGCGCGGAAAACCAAGGGCTGAAGAAGCAGGCCGTCACAATGGCAAGCTGAAGCTGAAGAGAGGAGGAGTTTATCACCAACCGTCTGATGCAGCGTATAAACAATTTGTAAGTAATTTGGCTCTTGCATACAATCGTATCTTTGAATGTGTATTTTGACATCCTACCCAGGAAAAAGGAAAAGGGCGAGCTTCTGATGAAGGTCGAGCAGGTGAGAAATAGTAAAAAATAACTCGAACTGACCTATTGAATTAGGAAGAGGAGCAGATCACAACGCGCTCCAGAGGAACTTTCGCAATTGCAGAGAGAGAAAATTGAGATGGAGCAGGCATTGGAGCAGGAACAGGAGTTTATTGTGAACCGGCTTCAAAGACAGCTGGAAATCCTTCGTCAATCGCAGCCGGCATCAAACTCGGCCGCTGCATCTCCTGCGTGAGTTTTGTGTTCTCTATGTTCCTTTCTTCTATTATGGCGTAGCTTTTTTCGCTTATAAAAAAAATATCCCGTCCACACTCCGCCGTCGTCGGACTATCCGCCCTCTCCCACCATCTCGCCTGGTATTATTGAGGTCATGAGGGCAGAGGTTAACGCGCTTAAAATGAGAATGCATGATTTGGAGAAGGATTACGAGGACAACGCACTTTCTGCCAGAGATGTCTACCAGAAGTGTCGTACTGAGTTAGTTGAACTTAGGCTCAAGCAAGGGCTTCCTGTTGATCAGTTGGACCAGGCATACCCGACCGCTATTCTTCCACAGCTTGTCATGCCTGGAAGTCCTGCGCTTACTGGGGATTTTTCGACGAGGCCTTATGGAACTGGGGTGGCGACGATTGGATCTTTAGAGAGGAGAAGTAGAGGGTCTTTGGTTGGAAGTCAGCATGAACTTGGGAATTGGCCCCGTAACAGTGGTGAGTTCTGGGTTTGATCGATTACTCTGAGATCTAACATTTGCAGATCCTCATAATAAGTCGCGCTCAGTGTCTTCTACGAGGGGAGTTTGATATTGTAGAGCATGAGCTTGCTGACAATTTGCAGAGTCATGGTAAATAATAAGACCATTTTTGTTTTGATATCAAAGCGTCTCACTTTATTATAAGTGAAGCATTTTTGTTTTATTCCTTCGGGATCCTTGCACAGGTTGATCAAACCATTTTGTTCTGAACCTTTATCTTTTGATTCTTCTCTTTCTATCTGTGTATTATTTTCATCCCGCCCATCTTCGTCCATTGTAAAACTTATCCTTGTTTCTTTGCTATACCGTTTGTAGAGTTTATCAATAAAAGTTGTTACGCATTATTTTTTACTACCTAAATCATTTGGAGTTCATTGCACACGGCGATGATAAGTTTTTTGGAAGTACTGAAAACCAGAAGGTTATAGCCGCTTTTCCTTTTAATTTTGAAGAATCTCTATACAACAATAATCCTACTCGCCGCCTTTCTCAGTCGATTCATCACCGCCAAACCCTCCCTCTCCTCCTCAATCCCCTCGACCAATATTGCCACCACACCCACTTCCTCCAACCTCCGCAAGCCCGAAAACAGATTATGTGCCACCGTCGCTGGATCCCGCGCGTCCCCAAGATAGATCTCAACCCAATCCTCCCTTCCCTCATTCACAGTATCCCTCGTCGTCCTCATCACCCCAATTTTCGAACCCGAAGGCGCACCACTTAACATCTTCCCTGCTTCCGCAGTCACCGCCGCATGCATTCTATCCGCCTGCCCACCACATTCAAACAACACAACCTCCATCCGTGGACTATAGTGCCGGTACTTCATTCCAGGCGTCACAGGCGCTGCTTCCATTCCTGAATCCACAAAATCTTTCTTATACACCCTCACACCCTCCATCCCAGGGAACACCCTCAACTGTTCCACCGTCACGCCTCCAGGTCGTAATATCGCAGGCGGTGTCGACAGTCCATCCAGAACAGTTGATTCAACACCGCCATCCGCTTCTCCCCCATCTAAAATAATGGGGACTTTTCCGTTAAGATCTTGGAGGACGTGATCGGCAACTGTTGGTGATGGACGACCTGACGTGTTGGCGGAGGGTGCGGCAATGGGGAATCCGCATTGGTCTATCAATGCTCTTGCGATAGGACTTGAGGGCATTCGGATCGCAACTGTCGGGTGACCTGCTGTTACTGATGCAGGGATAGATGGACCTCTTGGTAATAAAATGGTGAGAGGACCCGGCCAATGATGTTCTAATATAGGACGGTATATGCTTGGAAGTGTGTATCCGTCTGGAAGAAGGGTTTTGAGCATGTCGAGGGATGATATGTGGACAATAAGCGGGTTGTCTGAGGGTCTGCCTTTGACGTGGAAGATGGAACGGATGCATAGGTCAGAGGTGGCGTTGGCGCCAAGACCATAGACTGTTTCAGTAGGGAAAGCGATAGGAGTTGGGTGGTTTTCGCTGCGGAGAGCCGTGGCAGCTCGTTGAAGGTTTAAGAGATCTTGGTCGTAAGTAGGGGTTGGAGGTGTGTCATGTAGATGGAAGGGAGGGATGTGAGGATCATCGAGGCTGGTGAGAGCAGGGTAGGGAAACGATGCAGGATCAATCTTGAGGACCTCTGTCCGCATCTTTGTTTGGGGCTCCAAGGGGCCATTCGTCGTGGCCATCTCGATATCACAGTCCAGCAAGGAAGGCGAAAAAAAAAAGGCAAAGGCACTTTTTCAACTGATATCATGACAACCCGTTGGGAATGTCGGAGCTGTCTGGGCCATCAGATAACATGAGCGCATTGGCATACGTTTACATAAAAAAAAAGAACGACAGAGTAAGTTTAGCGACAACAGTGATTGATGAAACAAAGACAAGGGCCCCCGCTAAAGTGAAAATGTGCGGACGGGAGTGAATAACTTATACAATAAATGTCGGATTGGGGTGACAGGCTGAGGGTTAAACGATGAATGCTACAACGTAACTTGTCGAGCAGAAGTTAAATGTGCTTTAACCATGCGTACGACTCAAACAAGATGAATGGATTTGGCAGAAAAACTAAGAATCTCTAAAGAAATGCAGGGTTTAAACATAGCTTCGCGAGTGAACTTTCAACAAATCCAATGCGAGACCATGTAAGGTTGACTTTTGAATTTCGAACGTGTGATATTGTCTCGAAATCCCGAGAACCGTTGCTATGTCGCCAACGAATCGTCCTTGTTTTCAAACGAATCGAATCCCGATGCGGCAACAGCAGCATGAACAGCAGCCAAAGCTGCAGCCATCTGAGCTGCATTAGGCTCATCGTTCTCGTCCGAAAACACGGATGTTGACCCAAGGTTTGCTTCCAAATGTTGCAGCAATGCTGTTGTCGCAAGCTGCAACGTACTCTCTGATATTTCCCCCTCATCCGTGGATGGGTGTTGCTCCGATTTTCCTTCTTTATCCTCACCATTGCGTGCCTCCTTAGATGCAACGGTTCCTTCAGGAAGGCAATACATTTTGCGACCTTCGGGATCCATGTTTATGTGACGCTGAGAGCATCCCGTCTTAAAGAAACAATGTCAGCTTTGGGTCTTTACTAAAAGAGAGTAGAATTGAGATATTACCTCGCAAACGTTTTCCGACACATTGCAACAATGTGGTTTCTCATTAGAATGCCGTTTCATATGTCGGTTCAGATCATGTTTTCTATGGGAAAAACATGTCAATATGAGATATATGCTCAGCCTACGCTCAAAAAATCAAATACAGTCTAACAATCTTACCTCGCAAATCGCTGATCACAGTGTTTGCATTCAAATGGTCTCTGATCAGAATGAGTTTTTACATGACTGTTTAAATTGTACAGTCTCGAGAAAGTCCGAGGGCATAATTCACATTTGTATTTTCCTCTCGAATCTTCTCCATCCTCATCACCCGACCCGTCTATACTTAGTTGTTGCATAACTACCGCATTTGCGTCACCTCCTGAAGGTGTACGAGGCGGTGTCGCAATAGTAGGTGTATCTCGACTATTCTCCCCTTGATTGTCAGAGGTCGAAGTATCAGACGAGGAGGAAGTAGAGTTTGCGATCAGCGGATGCGCAAGCAACAAGGCAGGTTGAGCAACAGTGACTCCAGCAGCGGCGGCGGAGGCTGCAGCCGCTGCAGCCGCAGCCGCTGCAGACGCTGTAGCAGATGAAGAGCTTGCGGCAAACACGGAGGTGGATTCTTGTGTAGAGGCCTTTATTGAGAGGCGGCGCTTTTTCGGGTGCGTATACTCTGCAGGGACAAGTGGCATGATGATTCTGGCGGTAGGATAAGTCGTGGGCCTAGGGAAGGATACGTATGATTCTGAGTGCTGTGCTGGTGGTGCTGGCATCAGAGGAGGGAGGGCAAGTTTGGTTTTCGTGGGTGCGGCATTCTTTTTTGATTTCTTAGAGGTGGTAGGAGCGGGTCGGTCATCATCTTCAGATTTCCGTTTTTCCTTCCGCTTTTCTTTGACTTCGGGCTGCAACTCTGGTATTAAATTATTGTCCGCTAGTGTTGTTGCGAAAAGAGATGATAACAGATCCAGAGTGGCTTGGTTACCCCCAGCACCACCACCTATTACAATTTCAGTGATGGTTAGATATTTCAGTGCAAGCAAAACAGATCCATGACTCTACTTACTTAACGCAGAGGCAACA
Source organism: Chytridium lagenaria (assembly GCA_025449115.1). Taxonomy (NCBI): domain Eukaryota; kingdom Fungi; phylum Chytridiomycota; class Chytridiomycetes; order Chytridiales; family Chytridiaceae; genus Chytridium; species Chytridium lagenaria. Next base: position 76,694 of record JAHLKC010000010.1, on the reverse strand, counting down.
ACACTAGCCAGAGCATCCGGATTAATTGCCAAAAGGTCTGCCAAAGGCTGCTCGGCAATGGTAGCAGCCAGGGATTCCAAAGCGGCTGCGTCAGCTGCCGCTTGTTCGTCAAGAGCGTTTGACGCCGCAGCAGATACGTTAATGTCCATATCCATTTTCGAAGAGAGGGTAGAAGAATCCAGCTCCATTCCCAAAGTCATTGCCGGGACGGCAGCATCCTGAACTGTGACATCTCTCCCTACCACGCCACCCATCAAGTTCTGATCCTGTCCGGACTCGCCCGCTACCACAGCTTCAAAAGCCTCCGTGACGGCATCATCGATAGCCTGACCCTGCACACCTGATTGTGCCTCAATCAGCTGATTGACGTCAAGCACTAGGGATCCGTCATTTGCCGCTGCTGTCACTGCGGCAATCAAAGCTGCTGTTGCCGCCGCCATTGCGTCGTCAGAGTCTACTGGCATAGAGCTGTTGTCCGAAAAGGCTTCCGGTAATCCAACGTCCATGCTATTTTGTGCGGCTGCTGCTGCTGCTGCTGCTGCTGCTAGGGAAAGAACCAAGGCAGACGCAGGGTCGTCCATAGCTGCGGCGGCTGCGGCGGCTACAGCTGCAGCACCTGCATCGGAAGAAACGTTCATGACGTCCTGGGGTATATGGTGTATGGGTGAAGATGAAGCAATTCCATTCATGGCTTCCTGATGAGATGGTGCGGCCAAGGATGCTGATTCCAAGGCCTCCTGAAACTCTGCAGGAAGTGCAGCTGCTATGGCTGCCTCCAGGGCAGCCAAGGCCTGCTCGGTGTTTTCCGGGAGAAGCGCTGCCATTTGCTCTGCTATGAGTCCGTGCTGGTGATGAGTAAATTGGTGTTGGGGGTTGTGATGATGAAGGTGTTGATGATAATGGTGCTGCTGGTCATCAGAGAGAGATGATGATGATGATGATGATGATGATGATGATGATGAAGGGTGTCTCAATAGATCACCAGCCCTACCCCTTGAACTTCCAGCAGCCGTACAAGAGGACGCCGAAGCGCCGCCATCGTCGACCCCCATCGAGGCCTTTTGTTGTCTGCTGAAGGCTCAAGGTTGATGAACTGAAAAAAAAATAAAAAAATATTTCTTTTTCCTTTCAGTTCGGTGCATTTTTGAATTTTGTGCAATGGCCTGTGCCGCCATCATTCCTTCTCTTGGAGCCAGCCAGGAGGTGCCGGCGGCGTCACTAATAATTGTGAGAGTATCGGAAGCGAGATAGATGCTCTATAGCTGATAGTGAAGGCGGTGGTGCCGTGCGGGATCTTCTGATGGACCGAAACATTAGATTTAGGTCAGCGCCATCTAAGACTTACACAGCGTGCTTGTATGGAATCGTACGTATAATAAAGATGGTTATATGTGGTCCGTTCTAAGCGTCATTATTCGTCGTCTAAATAGGGGATTATCTGTTCCCTTTGAAGTAAAAACTTGCTGCAGGTCCTGTATGTTCTACATCAATGGTCGCACCTCACCTAATCCAGTCCAATTGCGTATCATCTCCACTTAATTCTTTCCAGACGATCTTAGGTGCTAAATGGTGGACGCGCGTCCTCCTCTCGTTCTTGTCGTAGGTTGGCTGCATGGCATAATTGAATATTTGTCAACTAAAAACCAGATACTCAACAATCAGGACTTGCAAATGGCTCCTCCTATGCGCAGACCCAGTACGTCCTCAAGCGACAGTGACGGCAGCATGGAGGATGTATCCACAGGAGATGATCATCACGCCATCTCTTGGGCACCGGCCCCGCCTCCGCCGCCCATTATTCCACGATGGTCGGTTTTCCTTCCTTTCATCATGCATTCCATTGATGCATTCTCAACCCACTCATTCATTCCTACATCCCCTTCCATTCCAATTAAATCTTCTTACTTATTCAAATGGAACAGGTCAAGAACGTTAAAGGTTGTTAGGGACCGTTCCCTTAATGGTGATAGGATGAAGATGAGTCCCACCGTTTTAGAAGAGATTCTAAACCTTGCCGGATCGTCTCCTCTTCCCTCGCCGTTGGTATTTGAGGTTGTGGCTGCACAGTCCAGGTTGAAAGTTGTTGGCTCTGTGCGAGAGTTTACAGTAGAGGAGGATGATACCATCTCTGTTGGCGATACTTTAGCAAACAGTTTGCTTGGTGCTGAATCGATGGATGTGGATGAGGTCGAAGACGTCCCTACGGCAACCGTCAAATTAGTGTCTCTACCAAAATGCGAGTACCTGAAACTTGCGCCTTTGGAGGACACGTATCTTTTGATACCAGACGTCCGGTGAGGATTAATGTTCTTCTGCGGCTTCGCTGACCCGTTTACTTAGAGCGACTCTTGAAGCCCATCTAAGACAGAATTACGCTACCATTGCCGAAGGAGAGACTCTGACTGTTTTGCATCGGACGTCAAACTCATCCGTTCCACAAGAGAACCATTTTCTTATAACCGAAGTCCTCCCCGCGAAGGCATGCACCTGCATTGACGTAGATATCAACCTGGATATTGTTCCCTTAGACTCTGGCCTTGCAGAAAATGCTGTCTTGAAAAAGCATAAGGGACCTGCAGATTCTGTAGATAGTAGTGCCCTTATTCAGCTTGATAATAGGTCGGATGGGAAGCTCTCGTTGGAACGGACTGGAATTGTTGTCGTTAACGAGACAATAGTGTATAAGGTTGGCGGTTTAAATCCCTATCACGTCTAACTTTGCTTTAGCTGCGCTTCACTGAAGCTGCTCGGAATCTGAAGGTTACAGTAGAGCCGCAGAGTGGCGGCGATGCGGACCTTTTTGTGTCGTTGACAAACGAGACCCCCTCTTTACGCGACCATCATTATATGGACGTTAGTTCAGGTGTTTCAACTATTCATTTCGTGATAATGGATGATCCATCGGAAACTCCTTTTATGTAGGACCTTTGTTTTCTTATCCTTAGTCAATACTAACTTATTATATATTTTTTAGTTATTTTGCCGTTAAAGGCTGCATGCCATCAACATCATTCAAGTTCCGAGTGGAGACCTGTGCAGAGACGCCTCAGGAAAAGCAGGAAGGACCGTCGACACCTATAACGGAGCCCCCTGCACCCAATACTAAGCAATGCGATAATTGCTATACTTGGATCCTCGAACGTACATTCTCTATGCACCAGGCGTTTTGTTTTAGAAATAATGCTGTTTGCCAACAGTGCCGCGACACTGGCCGGCCGCATGTTTTTAAAAAAGACGAGATTAAAAACCATTGGCATTGTACCGAATGCTGGAAGGTATGTTTCTATTTATTTAATTGTTTTTTGAATGCTTTTGTATTCAAAGCATTTTTAAATAAATTATTATTCGAGGTCGGGAATCTCTTTGAAAAGGAAAAACACATGCAGCTTCTGCATACCCCTTTTAAGTGCGATTGCGGTCTTGAACTTACCGCAGAACTTATCGCCAAGCACCGTCGCACCGAATGCCCCGAACGTCTCATCATCTGTCGTTTCTGTCGCCTCCGCGTCCGCGCTGGCCCACCCTCTCGTTCCTCCAAAGACCTTCTTCTGGGCGGCAATTTTTCTGAACACGAATCCGAATGTGGAGGTCGAACCATTCAATGCGCAAAATGCAAACAAAACGTTCAACTCAAAGACGTGAAACTTCATGCACAGTTCCATGATGTGCAGAGGCGGAATCAACCGAATCCAAGGATATGCCCTAATTCGCAGTGCTCTGCGATCCCGTCGGATCAGTTCTCAAATGTGCTCGCATTGTGTAAGTCGTGCTTTTCACCGTTTTGGAGCGCGAGGCATGATCCGGGGAATCAAAAGTTGGCGACAAAGCTTTTGGGAGCGTATCATGCGCAATTGACGGCAGGGTGTGGAAAGGCGCATTGCAAGAATAAGGTACAGTTCTTCGTCGGTTTGGAATGCTGTTAGTGTTTGCTAATATTATCATGTTCAGTACTGCGCTACGAGCTCCAATACGGATCTTTTGTCAGCTCCGATGGATGCCAACGAAGCCGCCGTGCATGCTTTAACCCTCCTCAAACAATCCGTTCTGTTCAAGCCCAAAGTCATGCAGTACCATCTTTGCGTAGCGGACGCTGTCAATGCAAACCGGAGAGCACAGGCAGAGAATATGGTGGGAATGGGATATCACGTCTCGTGGTGCGTTAAAGCGTTGTTGGAGTATGGAGATAATGCTGGGAAAGCGACGGACTGGTTGATGGCAAATGCACCCAGGGTGGATAAGACTTAAGGGTTTATTTTGGAGATGACACATACGGATTAGTAGATGAAAATCGTAGATGCATGCATATTATCTCTAAATAAAAAGTACCGCTAATTGTATGTGATTTATTAATTCTTAATATGGCTTCAAACATGATCTCTCTTAATTCTCACATCCTCCCACTTTCCTTCTCCCACAAGCCTCCCATTCTCATAACCCCTCACCTCTGCATTCACGCAAAATTCGGTCGCAGTACAAGATAGCTTGACTCTCGAATCCACACGAATGAAACCGCGCCATTTTCCGGCAGCTTCGTTATCCTTGCGCAGTGTTTCAGCAAGACTAGGGATAGCTTGGATGAGACCAAGAGACCGAAGTACCTCAGGGCTTGTAGTGGAAGGACGGCCGCATTCGATCCGCCAACGACATTCGACAGATGCGGTGGTTGGATCTTTCTCGTCAAGATCAAAAGTCTCTTGCGTGGATTCGCCAAACGCCCATCCGTCTGTGTCAAAACGTGTGGCTCCTTCAATGACCATTCAAAAGTATTGTGAGTAAATGCATGCAAGGAAAACGAGGTTACCGTAATCTTTGAACCAAATTCGTTTCAAACCGTCTTTACTTCTCATGACATGGCCCATCCCCTCCTCTCTCAACACCGTCAACGGTCTAGTCTGACAACCTCTCGCCCTCTCCACAACATGTCTCGAAACGAGTGCATCCCCATTCCCAAGCAACATTGGCATTTCTACTGAACACTCTGTGGGTACAATTTTCACGTCGGTGAAATACGGGGACGGCCATACAAGCGGCCAGTATGATGTCGATAAAGCTAGACGTAGGACTCGACCGGATTTCATCATATGCGACACGTGTTTCATGGGGATTGTGGCGGTGATGCAGGTGCCGTCGATGGGGAGATCAACGGGGTTTGAGTGCGAGTTGTGGTGGGTGAGGTTGAAGGATGCCCAGCCTATGAGGAAGGATTCGCCGGTGGCGAGGTCTACGTCGCAGAGTCTCGCAACTAGACAAGATTAGACTCTGCTGTTCAATATCAACATACCCAATTGAGCCTGAGGTTTGTTGACAATAACAGAAACCTTGATAGACGGGGATCCCAAAAATGTTGCCTCAAACTCAAACGGTTCTGAATCAAAGCACAAAGACAATGAATCTATAACTCTGTAAGAGATCATCGACATCAAACATCATACCATCCTCAGCCTGATCTCCCGCCATCTCCGGGTCACTCCCAAAAGCACAAAACCTTGGCGCGCCAACTCCAACTCTCAGATTATTCTTAATGCTCATCTTAACACTATCTGCCACCCGTTCTTCCTCCGCAAGCCTTCCCTTCGACGTCAGATAAAATATCTTCCCCTCAACCTGATTGACGGCCACGAACTCAACCCTACCCAATATCCTGGACGTGTTTGGACGAGCGAGGAAGGAGGGATGCTGCTTGGATATAGATTTGGGCTATAGCTTCGTCTTTTAGTCCCGTTTTAGTGCCTTTCAGCCTGAAGAGGTTTAGAGTGAGAAAACTAGGAGAGCTTACCATTCGTCCCACCAGCGGACGCATTCTTCGAGAAGTTCATAGCGGACCCGGGTGCCTTGATGGGGCTAATTGTAGAAATCAGTAAAATTTGATAACACGAAATAGGATTTCTTACGTAAAGGTGTGCCCATGGCCCAACAAGAGCTATAAATGATTTGAGGTTAGTATAACTTAATGAAGGGGAAAAAAAGACATAACTTGATGAAGGGGAAAAAAACCAACTGGAATGTTCAAAATGAGACGAAAAAAGCTCAAGCTAAGATATGCGAAGTGCCCGTTCACGAACCTTTTCTAGGAACGTCAAGCTTCTCCATCATATTAAATATGGGCCTCGTATAAGAATCAGCCCATCCTCCACGCAGAATACAGGAACAGAAATTCTTGAATAGTCCTCGCAAATCGATCCATGTTTGTAAAACCAATCTCTTCGCTGATGTTTAATCCAGTTGATAATCCTTAAACAAAGGCATAAGACCACAGAAAATATATTGTGCATACCACGGCGTCGTGTTTTGAATCCGTTGAATAAAAGACTGTCTCCAAGAGCTTACAGATCCATCTACGCAATTAGATACCGAGAACATACAAATGAATGCTCACCGAAGGCATTCGGGTCAGGAGGAAGTGGGACAGTGTTTAAGCATGAACCCAGACCACGTCAAATTATCCGTCAACAAACATCTGACGAAGTCAGCCTCGGCGTTACAGCACCTCTCTTACCCTCCAAGATGATGAATATCGTCCGCGTATCTTTAAACACGTAAGCTTTCCACAATCTTTTTTTTAACCTTACCTATCATCCGTCGAACAGACAGTCCACCACAGCCTTCAACTCTGCAGGCTGCAAATATGCAACCTGAAGTGCATTAAAGCCTCCCTAAAAAAATGCATTAGCTAATATCCCAAGCCGTATTCTTACCATGACTTTCCCATCATCCCAACTTCTCCAGAACACCAAGGTGCAGCAGCCATATACTTTTATAACCGCAATCGCATCCTCAAGTTCCTGCGCTGTATACTCATCCTCAAGCGTCCCAGTACTATCCCCCGTTCCTCTCATATCACATCGCACAGCAACATACCCCCTTGATGCGAAAAACGGATGCATAATCTCATCTTCACAACCGTTAACTTATGCTGAAAAAAACCAGCCAAAACCTCTCTGTGCAGTGAAATCCCGTTTCCGGTATGGAATAAACTCGAGGATTTCCAGGAAACTTCTTCCCACCCATTGCATCGCGAGGCATCCAAACACGAGCAGAGAGCCGGGTTCCACCTGGTAGCGGGATCGTCCAGTTTTCAATCACTTTTACGGAAAGTGGCTTCACGGGTGGGTTCCATTGTCCGCATCCTGGTCGTGCCTCTGGAATAAAGGGGGCGTCAGGTGAAGCTTTTGGTGGATCGTCTGGGATTTCGTCGTCAGAGAAAGTTGTGGAAGGTGGGGTGAGTTCCTCTTGAACGACGATGGCGGGTGGGGGAATGGCAGCTGCTAAGGTTGCTGCGGTGTCGTTTTGAGTTATGACAGAGGCGACGGCTGCTGCTGCGATTGCCGTTTTTTGTTGTGAGAATAGGGACAGGAAGCAGTGTATCCGCATGCGTCGTCTTTTTCCCTTCGGTGTCGACAGCGACGGCGGCGGCACTTGAGGCGCGCAGCATGGTAGGTAGATGAAAGAAGTTTGTCGATGGTATTGCTTGGCCTCTTTGTATGGTACCAGATCGATGCATGATTTTCAGTTCTTCCAGCTGTCATTTCGGACTTTGAAAAACTTGAGAGGCTGAGGGGTCTTGGTCTGGACGCGAGATGGAGAGAGGAACGGAACTTTGACGCGTTCTCTTCTGAGAGTAATGCGTGTAGCGTTCTTGTCTCCCCCTCTAGATATTTATTTGGTCGTAATCCCTAACTGATCAGCATGCCTAACAAAACTGTTTATATTCTACCCAGATTACCATAATTTAAACAATGGTAGAAAGCAGTAGGTTTTTGTTTTTTTTTTAAAAAAAAATAGCGACATTAACCCCACCCCAGAATAAACGTTTAAGAACCTCCGCAAGATAAAAACCATATTATACGTTTACGACAGAAAAAAAAAAAAAAAACAAAAAAAAAAACAAACAAAACTAAGTTACGTTTTTGTTTTACTTGAACCCAATAAACGCCATGACAGGATACCCCACCCCTAAAATTGAAGCCCACGCCACAACACTAACCGGAATCCCAACCTTGATAAAATCAATCACACCAAGCCAAGGTTCGCCCGTAGGATCCTCCAAACTAATGGCATTCATATTAGGGAACGATGATACGGGCAACCCCATAGCACCAGAACACATCAACGCTAGAAAGAACGTATCAGCAAATGCAGAGGGGAAAAAGACGTACCAATCGCCATCACAAACATCCTTGGTTGCGGGTCTGGAGACTTGCACCGATTTGAGCAACAAATGGGAGAAGGATCAAAGCGGCTACAGTGTGGGAGATGAAGAGGGCGACAAATAGAACGACACCCGAGAAAAGGAGGATGCAGAGGAAGGGCGTGAGACCGTCAAGACGGGGAACAATATAGGACGTGATTTCAGCGAGAAGACCGCTAGAGTCGACGGCTTTTCCCAACGCGCTTCCACCCATTGCAAGAATAACGACTACAAGAACAAACAAGGAAACTTGGTTAAAAAAAAGCCCACCACAGGAGAAAAAAATCAGGAAAAGGGTATACCTGTCCAAAGCTGTGAATTCCAATCATCTTTCGAAAGCACTCCCGTCCCATAAAACGCCACAATCGGGAAAATCGCAATAATCCCCATATCCCCCACAAACCACTTAACATTCTCTGCCACGCACCAAAGTCCAATCGTCAACGCCGTCACCCCCAATATATACCACTGAGTCGGCGTGATGGGGTTGTCAGCGAAATAGTTCGCCTTATGCGGGAACGCTTCAGGTGGGTCCACGGTAGTATCACCACGAGCGGCACCAGGTCGGTAGATGAGAAGGAGCAAGACCCAGATCGCGAAGTCGATGACGGCGCAGACAGGGAGGGCAATGGCGAACCATTGGAACCAAGTTATAGGTGGGGACATTTGGTCGGTGGCGATGATGTTTTGGGGCGAGGAAATAGGGGAGGCCATGCCACCGACGTTGGCGGCGAGGGCAATGCCAAGGACAAGGGATTTGGCATAGGGGGAGCGGCTCGGGAGGTTACGGAGGATGGGCTAAGTGATTAAAAAATAAAATATAATATAAATCAGCATAATTCGTAGCTTTTAATATACAAAACTAGAAGAGAAAAAGGAAATACACCAAAATTAAGAATAAACCGAATAATTTAAATATGTCCCCTACTCACCGCAATCAAAGAAAAACACAAAACAGGTGCCGCCACATTCGAAATCCACATACTCGCAAAAGTACTGACAAAGATATTCGCCAGCAGCACATACTTGGGTTCACTCCCCGCCTTATCCAACACAATGCTCGCAAGACCCTTTGCGATATGATGCTTACTCAACGCGGCAGCAAGAGAGAATCCACCAAGAAGAAGCATAATCACGGGACTAAACATGTCGGAGAAAACTCGCTTAGCAGCATCCTTGGCCGGGAGACGAATATACTCGATACCACCGTCAGGTGTGGGGACGGCGACGCGCATAACGCGGAGTGTGACAAGGAGAAGAGGAACGCAGAGGGCGGTAACGAAGAGAGGGAGAACCTATTAATACCATGTCATCAACGTTTCTAATGTTTAACCAATAGGAGAGCCCTTACCTCAAACGCCCAAAGCGCACTCGCCAACGCCAAAATCGCCAAACAATTCTGTTGTTCCACCTTTTGAAAATAGGATAATTCACCAACACCCCAAACACCGCTGCAAACAAACAAAAATACAAAAACTTGGGACTCGTCACCGCCGCCCCGATTGATGCAAAGAATCCTTTATCCGAACTTTGTGCTAACTCCTCAGCCACGCTCTTTTTCCGTCTCAAACCTACAGATTGCAGCCTCCGCTCTTGTTGAACCATATCCCTCCAAATTGTGTTGCGTTCCCATACAACGTGTTCACGTAGATGCGATTTGAGTTCAGAAGAGGCTTGACTGACGTTGTTGTCAGTGGAAATACGTGCATATAGGGAGACGATGCGGTCGACTTCATTTTTAAGCCTTTCCATCCCTTGCTGCGTAAAAGGGTAACAAGCATCCACACGTGCCATGTAAGCTGATTTCAGCCGATACCCCGTCACCTTCTCATATTTTTTCAAAATCTTTGAGAACCCCGTATGGTTGAGTTCGCGATACTCATGAAGATCGTTCAGCGCGACAAAAGTGCTTGTGGCTTGTTTGCGGAATTTAAGACGCTGTACTTTGTTGCTGGGACGGTTCCAGAAGGTGTAGCTGGCGCTTGTGGTCGATGCGCCGCCAAGGAGGTATGAGCTATGGCCGTTGCTTCCAGCCGAAAGAGGACCCATGGAGGAAGAGGTGTGGATGGTGACGCCAATATGATCGGGGGTTGGTGATGCTACGGCGCATTTGACGTTGATTAGAGCTAGAGACAGCAAAGGAGGAGGAGGAGGAGGAGTCTCCGTCGCTCTCTGGGACAGAGTCAAAGTTGGGGATAGGAGAGCGACGTTGGTATTGCGAAGACGACGTTCCAAGAGGATGACTACGGATATCATCGAATCCTTCGTATTGCGAGATTTCACCGGAAAAGTAGAGGGATTCGGTGAGAAGCTCTTTTTCTTTGCGACCGTAAAAGTTGACGATTTTTTCAAGTTGGTCGTCAAGGGCTTCAGTAAAGAAAGTTTCGATGCGTTCTTTAGAGGCGGCTATACCAGGTTCCATGGGAGACCCCCTTCGTGAGCCGCCGAGGAGGGGACTGGATTCATCATCGGTGGGTTTTTGAAGTTGAGGTGTGACGGCGGTTAGAAAGACGGCAGGGTCTACTTCGCGGTAGGAATTGGGGAGCGTCACAAGACCAAGTTTGGCCTTTTCGATGAGATAAACCCATTTCTACATAATGGTTACAGGGGGAAATGCGTAATAAGAAAGACAAACCTTAAGGTTGGAGTAGGCACTAGATGTTTCATAAAAGAGAGTAAGAATGGTTAACTGAGTAAGTTTATGAAACTAAACATGCACTAATAACTCACATGTAGTCTACAAGACGAGAGGTATAGAAACACACGTCCGGGGTTTAAGAAAAGCGAAAGTAGGTATAAGAGGACACAAGTTAGTGATTGTCCAGAAAACCCATGACAGTTAAGAAGACTCACACTCTTGCCACTCCGGAGATCCATTCAACTGAATGCTATGCGAAAACTTCATGTCGGTGTTCCTCTTTCAAAAGTATATTCTTGGATGCAGTGTCTAAAACAATGGATATGCGATGGACTGATGGATGGCCATAGTGATGGATGTGGGAGACAATATGCGTTTTTTAAACATCACAATATGAAACTATTAGAGAAGGTGGTCCAGGAAGCAACGACAGCCGCAAATGTGATAGATGGGACTAATTGACGGCCAAAAGGATTCAACGCAGCAAAGGCATACGAATGAAGGGGATGTACCTTGGCAAACTGAAGCTCTGTGTCCAAGTCAAGGCCTGGGTCTATGGTGTATACTGAACGAAAAATCAATAATATGTCTCTGGTCGAGGATTTTGGAGCGGGCGTGCAAAGCGAATCCTTCTGGCTTCCACGGATGAGACGATTATGCGTCCTTTGGTTTTCGTTGCAGGGCTCACCAAGAATGGGAATTTTCAATTTTGCGTGGCACCTTCGCCTTTTGACCGCCTGGAAAGCTGGATAGTCGGTCCGGTTAACCTTCAACGTCAACATTCGCGTTCTACGGGTCAATACAGACACTCACGCGAGTAGGATGCCTCCAATCACATGTCTCTTTGTCGTAATTGGACGCGTTCTTTTGTCTAATATCAAAAACCTCTGATTTGCCTCCACATATGGAATCCAATCAATCATCAGACACAGTAATGTCATTAGTTGGTATCTATTTCGGTGGAGTTCTTTTGAAGTTCCAAAGTATCAGAGGTTTGAGCATTATGGTAACGTGAAGGAATAACGACATCCATCACAGCTCGTCCTTAGCCGACTTCTTTCCGGCGGGTGGGCTTGATCGATAAACGCAAGCTGCAACGGTGCAAAAGTAATTTCGGGAGGGCTTTCCAGTAGAGCTGGAGCATCCGATGTGAGTTTCTTTTTTGGAAATGATCTAGTAATTAAATTGTTTAATAAAGTTAAGCATTCTCTAAATGTCAAAGTTTTTTCCTATCCTTACCTTCTTTCTCTCTTTCGTATAGTCAGCATTCTTGGGTCCGTTTCCTGCAATCCAGTATTGTATTCCTCCGCTTAAAATATCGTCCTTTGCCATGATGGGGTTGAAGTCTGATTTCTTAAAGTAAAGGTTCACCCTGTGTCCTCGTTTCTCTGCATCGCCTTCGACAGACTTGATCAATTTAAAAGCATCTTTATCAGTGCACAAGTCAGCACGGGTGTGCTCCCTTGCTAGATCGTCTGCAACATCGGCAAGATCAAAGCTCCATGTGAGCTGCCCCACGTTGGATCGCTTTCGTTCCTCGTTATGGAGTTTTAGCGCATTCAGTGATTCCTGTGATTGAAGCGGTTGACTCTGTGCTGATGGTGAGGAGATGAGGATGATCAGAACGGTGATGGTGACAGTGATGAACCAAAAGCCAGTGGTGATGGTATGTAGCATTTTGGGTTTGAGTTTGAGCACAAATTGTCACGCAAGGTTCCTTGAATCTTTGACGAAGAAACCAAACATCATCATTACCTTGTGCAAAAACGACTACAGACTACCAATGTACGTACGGTAGCAGTACGAAGATGGAAAATTATCTGTTACACTCTTGGCTATGTAGTGAATTTGAGTGAATCAAAATAAACAAACCTCGAAACAAACTATTAAAAAAGCCTTGAAAACGCTAGTAAAGTTTGATCCAGGTAATGCCATCTTTTAAGCGCAAAAAACTGGTCAAAATCACAGAATGACGCGTTATAACAGACACGCGACATCAAAACTGCCCATTGTTTTGAGAAAAGCCTCTCTTTGCAACGAAAATGTGACAATTCCCTGACAATTCTGTTTCGGACTGAAGTGTTCTTTTTTTTTTTTTTTTTTTTTTTTTTTTCTTCATCAAAAACACCTTCATTCCCCCCAACTTCTCATCTAACAACGAGAAGATGCCGTCAAGCGAAAAGTCACTAAAAAAGTCAAAGAAGGCCGCTGTGGTCGTATCTGAGGATACCGTCATGGCTGAGATTGCGCCTGAAGAGACCGTGGCAGACGAATCCACCAAGATCAAGGAGAAGAAAAAGTCCAAGAAGGTTAAGGAGGTCGTTGAAGAAGAGACTGAATCGTCGTCTCCTGTTAAGGAGAAGAAGACCAAGAAGAGAAAGTCTTCTGACGAGGAGGAGACTAGAGAACAGCCCGTTGCCGCCGACGAGGAGCAGGAGGATGAGCCCAAGGCGAAGAAGACGAAGACAAGCAAGAAGGCCACAGCCGCCGCCTCTGACGATACCGAAGCACCGAAAAAGACGAAAAAGAAGAAGACTGCTGAAGAATCCATGGAGGTTGATGAGGAGACTCCCGCTGCCGATGAAGACGATGATTCTTCCGCTGCCGACGCTCCCGTCGAGATCGCCAAAGAACTTCGTTTTGAATCGCACGCCATTTCAAAGTCCACGGTGGACGCTCTCGTCGCTACTGGCCGTACCTCACTCTTCCCTATTCAAGCGGCTTGTTTTGCTAAACTCATGGCGGGCAAGGATCTCCTCGGTAGGGCTCGTACTGGTACCGGCAAGACCCTTGCCTTCACTCTTCCCATTGTCGAAACCCTCAAGAACGAAAAGGCGAAATCTCCTTCGACTTTTTTCAAAAGAGGACGTGGACCCATGGCTCTTATCATGGCCCCTACCCGTGAGTTGGCGAACCAGGTTTTCAAGGAGTTTGAGACGTGTGCTAGTAAGGAGCTCGCTTCCGTCGTTATTTACGGTGGGACGCCTTACGAGATTCAAAGTAAGTTTATATTTCTATCTGACGTGATCCTTTGTTTCTCTTAGTTCTAAAAAAAACAATTGTCTAACTGTTTAATTTAGACAGGGCCTTCCGTGACGGTGTTGACATTGTTGTTGGAACTCCTGGTCGTCTCATTGACCACGTTGAGCGTGGTACTCTCCAGCTCCCACAATTTAAAGGTATGTTTCATTCCTCATTATTCCTTAGATAGATGTACGAGGCAAAATTATGCATTCTAACTTTTTATTATATAGTTTGTCTGCATGGACGAAGCCGACCAAATGCTTGATATTGGTTTCGCAGAGAGCATGGAGAAGATTCTCCAACAAATCCGTGATCAAAAGCACGCCGCCCTCGCTGAAGGTATCACCACCCCCGAACTCCAAACCCTTCTCTTCTCCGCCACTCTTCCCGAATGGATCACTGGTGTTCTTTCCAAGTACATGCGTCCCGGCCGTGAAACTGTCGACTTGATTGGTTCCCAAAAAACTCAAGACTTCCGAAAACGTCAAGCACTACTCCATTCCCTCTCGCTGGCAGAACCGCGCTGATATCCTTGGTGATATTGTTGCGGTTTACGGGCGCACCGGAGGATCTGGTCGTACCATCATTTTCGTTGAAACTAAAGGTGAGGCCAATGAACTTGGTCTCAACGAGAAACTCTCATCGTTTGGAACCCAAGTGCTTCACGGAGATGTTCAACAGAAGCAACGTGAAATCGCTATTCAAGGGTTCAGGGACGGTAAATACCGCTGTCTCGTCACCACCAACGTCTGCGCACGTGGTGTCGATATCCCTGAAGTCGATCTCGTCGTCAACTGTGAACCCCCGTCCGACGTTGAGACCTACATTCACCGCAGTGGACGTACCGGACGTGCCGGCAAATCTGGTACCTGCGTGACTTTTTACAAACCCCAACAAGAATACCTCCTCGACCGTATCTGCAAACGCGCCGGTGTCATGTTCAAGCGTATCGGTGCACCCCAACCTACCGATATCATCTCGTCCAAGGCTTCAGAGAACCTTGATCTCCTCAAGGCCGTTCACCCCGGTGTGCATCAGTACTTTACTGACACTGCTGAAGCCATCCTCGCTCATCACAAGGGTGACGCCGTGTCGGCCCTCAGCGCCGCTTTGGCCGTAATCTCTGGCACCACCAAGCCCCTGCCTCCTCGTTCTCTCCTCTCCGCAAATGTAGGCTTTGTGACCCTCCTCTTTAAATGTGCGCAAACCATCCGTAACGTGGGATACGTCCGTGCGATTCTTCAACGCGCACACCCGGACTTGACGTACAATGATACGGCGGGATGGAGAATGACAAAAGATGAAATGGGAGTTGTTGTGGATGTGAATGCAGAGAAGGTGGAGATGACGTGTGATGAGGAAGGGAATATTGTGAATATGAAGTTGGCGGGTGTGAATTTCATTGGAGGGCGTGGGGTGGATGTGGAGGCACCAAAGGAGTTGCCAGAGTTGCAAGAGATGGCGAATCAGGGTGGGTTCAATGGTGGCGGCGGTGGGTATGGTGGACGTGGTGGAGGTGGTGGTGGGTATGGAGGTGGACGTGGGGGTGGGTATGGTGGTAACCGTAATGGCGGCGGTGGAGGAGGGTATGGTGGTGGTCGCAGTGGGGGTGGTGGTGGACGTGGTGGGGTGGTCGTGGTGGAGGTCGTGGATACGGTGCCAGGCCTGGGCGATAAGCAACTTTGATCCCATCCACTATATTGCCCTCTTTTTTCCGTCAACGATGTCCCCTCACTTTTTTTATTCGTTCTTCCATATGTGTTCATCCTATTTTATATGCTGTTCCGGTTTTCTCCCAGTGTGGTATTTTTATTGTCATCAAACTCAAACATTTCCGTTTCTTACGTATTATGTTTTTCTTTGGGACCTGGCATTGGCCCATTCCTAATCTTTGTTTTTCTTCTCGATGTTATTTTTTTTTCGCGTAGCCTTATGTTAGGGGTTTGAAATACATGAAACGAATTATTCATACACTTAGAGCAGTTTCTTCTGTTGAGCGCCAATGGCAAGCTACGAGGTCGAAAAAGGACCATTATTGTGATAGTGGTCATATAAATGAAAGCTGCTTGGAGATCAGAGAATCGAGGTTCATTACATATATATTCGTAACTTATAATTCGTCATCAATATTCAATCCCGTTTCCCAAGAAGGCTTTGCACAACTTGTTTTACGGCGTCGCCGTCTGTCACGGGTCGTGAATATTCGGGAAGACCGGGCATACCCATGAATACTATAAAAATGTGAGTTTTGCGTTGAAGAAGGAAAGGGTTTACCATTGGGGTTCTTGTATTCCATTGGCGAGTCAATTGTTTTCATTAAAGCCATATGAACAAAGGGGACGTCGCATTCGGCAGGATGCGACGAACGTGCGGGGCGTGACGCCTTTGAAGCGCAGAAAACGTGATGAATAAACAAACCAAAATCAAAAAACTTAAGGGACCGAGGGGGGAAAAAAGACATGAATCCCGGGAATACCTCCACCCGGCAATATTTCAATTCTCTTTCCAGCTCGTTTTACAACCTCCCTTAAAAGTTCCAGCCCTTCCAACGCGCCTGAATCCTGACACTCGTCAATATCCTTCCAATCCTCCAACCGATATAATGTCCTCCAAAGCTTCAAAGGGATCTCGAGATACGTCAAAGGCGCGATGAAAGGTCACCTCTAACGGGTGCGCGAGGTCAACGAGGCTTTTTTTTATACGTTAATATGAGGCTGTGAGAGGGGTGAGGAGAATACATTTTTGAACGGACTTTGTCGACTGTTCCGTTGGGGTTGAGGATACCAAATACAACACCTTGGACGTTGAGTTTCTTTGCCATCTACATACGTCGTTCAAAAGTTTGCATAAAAAGAGTTAATACATACCTCAATATCATGCTATTCGAAAACAACATGCGAAAATTATACATTAGCGCTTATATTCGACCACGACACACCACTTTTCTTTTTAACCAACCTTCATAATTTCAAACTCAACATCCGTATACGCAAAATCTCCACCCTCGGTCGAATCATTACCATGATAGGGATAAGTAGTTTCTGTTTACACGCCAATACTGTTCCATAACTGGGTGTTGTGCCGCCTTCGAAAATGAGTTACTGGAGGTAAACCCGTGCACGGGAGTTGGCTATTTACCTTCTGTTAGGTTTGCTGGTTGAGGGGATGAGGAGATGTGAGTTGGATGAAAAGCAGAAGGGTTGGTTTACCGCATAGTTCCACTCGTTTGGCGCCGTTTTGCTCTATATACAGAGAGTGGGTTTAGAGAATAAGGAGAGGGGAAGTAGTAACCAAGCAACATTTTGGGACTAAAAGGGACTCACCAGCTGTGATGGCGGACTCTACGGTTTCCAAGCATACTTTCGGTCGAGTGCAGAGAAAAAGGCGTATGGAGATAAACGTGAGAGTAAGATGGAGCAAAAGGGATATGAGGCATGGATGGGTGCAAGTGATGGATCGTTTTCTCGATGAGGATGAACTTACCTTCCAATCCCACCGTCATTTTTGTTCGGAGTGAGGTCTTAATACTGACTGACAATCACGACCATTCGTGTTCAAGCATTCATTCAACGGCCAACCATAAGCATATTTTAATCTCGGGACAGCCGCCTTTCGCACCCTGTTCCGGATTCGATGCAGTTACGTACGGGTACTTCTGTTCAACTGATGGGCCCACAGAATGTAAGTTACATTGCTGGTTGTAACAATCTACTTATTCTTTAACCCTCTGATCTCACAGTTCCGCTTCTGTGCATGTTCCGATCTCGGTCACCTCGGATACGCATCAGATGACGCGGCACCCTAATATGTAGATCCGTCCGATTAACTTCGGCCTCTTCAAGCGTTGGTTCTGAAACCAGAGGTAATGGACATTGATATTCTCATTTTCATGTCCAGGTGCTGTCTATCGAGTGCGGTTCAACACCGACGGGTCAAATCGTTTATAGTGGTACTCCACAAGGGGCGCGTGGTGGAAACACTTACTCGATGGTGAATCTGGATATAAAGTACGCCATCAACCCTTTGATTGATGATGGGCCAGATACAGTTCATGTGGAGTTCCGGTCGGTGTTTTGTTACGATAGAGATTTTCTCAACACTTTCCGTGCCGCCTGGAACTCAATCGAGTTGGATCTTAACCCTTTCACCATGATACCTCCCTTTCAAAATGTTATTTTCCTCAGCCCCGGCCTCGCGCGATCTTCGGTCGGTGATCCATTCCGGGATGCACATCTATGAGGATTATTGATGAAAAAAACTATCGAGAGGCGTCCGGTGAGGTGGTGTACGCCGTCTGCGGGCATGCGAGGAGGATGATCGTCCCAAATTGCAAATGTTTGCAACTGCGGGTTTGTCGTGCCGTCGTTGCTGGGTCACACCTCGAGGCCCGCTACGGTTATAACCCTTTCACATGGCTTAGGGAGGACGCAGCTGCGCGTGCCGTACTTGATGAGGATCAAGCCGCAGCGAATAAATTCTCTATTTCCATTACGGAGGTCTTTCGATGCTTTGTGGACGAACACTTTGCTGGCAGAGCTGGGTGTTGAGCCCTGTACTGCTTACTTCAAGTTATCCTTCGAAGTTTGTATGGTTTTTTTTGGAAACGTGAGAACATGTCCTGAGACGTTGCAATTCACTCAACTGCAAAAGCTCGAAAAAAGATTTGATATGCCAGCGACCTCACTCTCTATCCGCAAATGAATTAAAAAAGATGCCGTCACGTCCACTCCATCACCATTATATGAGACTGGTAAGTTGCAGTGCCAAACAGATAAACTTTGAAAATACTTGATTTCCGTCAACAAAGAATGTCTTTAAATTCCTATGTGCTGTTGGTAACGTGAAAAGAGTGGCTTTAAGCATGTTGAGTGGGTGACGGGAGATGAACAACGGGTGTCAAGGGACCGGCTGCCTGGGTTAGAATGTGCTGGATGCATGTAACGAAAAGATGTGGCACGTTGCCAAATGAATGGATAGCTTTTGAAGAATGCGATGGTTTTGATGGTCAACAGTTTGGATGCGTGTGGACGACTTCGTTGTAAATAAACGATTATCAGATTGTCACAATTGTGGGAACCAAATGGGAGATTACGTTGTACAAAGTTCCTTCTTTTTCGATTAATTAATAGCCGTTATGAGGTACTAAGAGAGCAGCCGTCACCCAACCACACCACACCGCAGAGGGCCGAACCATCATCACGCCACCATCACTCCACGGGAGAGGATTGCTGGAGGAGACGAGGAATGTCGGATGGATTTGGTGGGAGACCGGATGCTACTTGCGATGGGATGGATGGGATGGATGGGATGGAAGAGTTTTCATAGACATTAGTGCTGCAGCTCGTGATGGCGTGGAGGAGCTCTGTCAGTAAGCTGCTGGACTGGATTGTTACGGCGGAGGCGAGCATGACAATGATGGTGGTGGTGGTTTTGGTGAAGGAGGTGTTGGAAAGACTTGTGTTTTTATTCGACGTCATTCTGATCATTCTCTGTCCATTTCATTACCAATCGACTCTGGAATTGCCCTCTTTGACTCCATCGCTGATTCAGGACTGAGGTGTGTATCTATCTACGCGGAATGCTGCTTTTTGTTGCGGGAAACATTCAATGCTGATACGTCTTCCCATCTAGCTTTGCAACTTCTCCGGGTTCAAGATCTACCCTGGCCATGGGAAGCTTTACATTCGTGCGGACAGCAGGTATGCAGTCTCTTTCTACACTGTTTCCACTCGGCATCTCTTGCACTGGGCTCTTGTTAACATTTTTTACGCAATGTGGTTTGTAGTCGTACCGTTTCATCAACGGTAAGACCGAGTCCTACTTCCTCCAGCGCTTGAAGCCCTCCAAGCTCGACTGGACCATTGTCTTCCGTCGTCTCCACAAGAAGGGTCAGTCTGAGGAGGTTGCCAAGAAGCGCTCCAAGCGTACCGTCAAGGCTCAGCGTGCCATCGTTGGTGCTTCCCTCGAGACCATCAAGGCCAAGAAGAACCAGAAGCCAGAGTTCAGGGCCACCCAGCGTCAAAAGACCATTGCTGAGGCCAAGGAGAAGAAGAAGGCTGAGCAGGAGAAGAAGAAGACCGAGAAGGCCAAGGTTTGTTCAATTTGTTTCTGTCTTGATTTATGAGAATCATGCTCGTCTTTCCTTTTAAATACCTTTTTCTTACTCTGACATTTTTTGCGACTTTTAAAAGACCACCAAGGCTTCCGGCCCCAAGATCAGCAAGCAGCAGGCCAAGGGTGCCGCCCCCAAGGTCCAGGCCAAGTCCCGTTAAATAAACTCTCGCGTCTCCCATGATTATATCGCTCATTTTTAATCGGATTTGAGTCTTCGTCTTCATGGATGTGTGTGCTTATATTGGATATCTGGGATAAAGGGAGGATAATGGATCCTGTTTTTTGAAATTGCTGGTAAATGTGAATTTTCAAGCGGTTTTTGTTACCTTACGAGGCCTTGTTTCTTTTGTTTCTTTTGTTGTCCCAAGTCGCGTCCGCATTCCTTCACTACTCGTAGAGGCGCGAGTTCGTGGATTGAGGATTAGTGAAGTTCAAAGTATTTTAAAAAGGTAAACTGTGGCATTGCCCTACATTAGTGACTGGCTCTTTTGTCTCTGGATATTCCTTTCACAAGAAATTAATAAACTGCAACAACACCAAACTTTGGCACAAATGGATCAAAATAAACTGCGTAAATATATCTCGCTTACTTTTTTAGCGCGTACTTCAACAGTTATTCTAGAGACGACATCTGGAATGGGAAGGTGTTTTTTTCACAAAGCATTTAAATATTTGGTAGAGACGACATCTGGAATGGGAAGGTGTTTTTTTCACGAAGCATTTATTTGGTGGTTGACTTTGGGGGAAATTGGGGGAGTATGGTTTGAAGTTCTAAATGAATGTGAATTCTCCGTCAGCCGTGTTGGGGATTCTGAATCTCATTCATGAATGCTCAAATACCAAGAAAGCATATCTTTATTTGGGCGACGACATGCCTGTCCGTTTAACAGGTAATTGTGCGTGAGGAGGGGGCGAGAGGGCGAGAGGCCTTCTATGCGGTCTTGAGAGGTCTTTGGATGGATTGAGTGATGGAACGTTGATAGCGCGAACCACTGTAGAGTCCTATGTATACTTTTCGTCTCGTTTTAAAAAAAGAGACGAGAAACACAAAACCTTCTTTAAAGGTCGCGAGTGGAACAATGCAAGGAATTACTATAGTTATTGTTATTGTTAATAACGGGGTTGAAGAGGTGTTAAGCGCCGTTAATAACGGAAGTTCCGGGATCTCCTGTTAAATCTTTGAGCTCCTTACCCACAATATTGTGGAAGGTGTGAATGAGTCTGCTCTATTAATATCTGGCTAATTAAGCACGAAACTCGCGCAAGCCAAACTTTGCGTTTATTATATAGAATAGATTGATAGAACTTTCTTGTGCGGTGGACCGTGAAAAGGGTTGACTGATGCAGAGGTTTGTTTGCGATGGTCGATGAAATATGTCGTTCTTAAGAGCTCAACTCTTTTAATCGCACAGCTTGCTTTAATTGTGTTAATAAATTACATGAAACGCCATTAAGTATTCCAATAGAGCTGACAACCATATCTCTACAGTCATCTTGATCAAACAGATGTACCAGCCATAGTCCTCTCCATCGTTGCTGTTGAACACACAACAGGCACCCATGTTATGATTAAAAGACCTCGTGGATGGTCAGGAGAAATCGGAATATGAATGGACTTCCTGCGTTGTGTTTGGATTGGAGAAAGGAGGGCGTCATCCCAATCTCAACAAGCCATGAGCTGGCCATGAGCATCCTGAGCGGCAGTGAGGCCCACGACTTGGTGACCAAACTTCCTGCTCTAAAAACGAAATATCCAGCAGTAAATAAATAACAAGTCTTGAATCAAAGACAAACGCTCAGCGTGCTTCTTCTCAATGCATGGACAACGTCGTGCGCCTCCCCATGGCCCAAACTCCCAAAGACGGATGTCTTTGCTGTTATTTTTGAAGAAAATTTCGTTCGGCCCAAAATACCAAAAATCCGGACGGAATGGGCCCGATTCTTGAATGTATACGTAAGCTTGGCAACTTTACGGGAAAAGCGCGGCAGTTGCATGCGCATACTCTTCGTCTTTTTTCTTTGCGAATTCGTGATGGGCCGATGGCGAGGATGCCGCTGAGAGTAAAGGCGGAAAAATATTAATAATGAAAGACGGCGTCAGTGGATTTTCAAATTAAAGTTTTGTGTTTGGTAAATATCTAAATACTTCGATTGTGTTTCGTAACTTCGTGCTCGTTGCCGTTGGGCAATGGGTGATGTACACCGTTTTCGGCGCTGGCTCTTGCCCTTGGAGACGGAATGATGGTAATTATCAGTGATGTAATAGTACGCTCGCATGGTACTTACTTGTTCATTTGATGGGGAAAAAAATTTAACGACCTAGACCTATCTGTCTGTATTCGCCTGGGTTTTTTTTTGTATAATTAAACCACCAAAGCGATGTCCCTCTTGTTGCTTTGACCTTCACATACAAAGGCGGATAAGACTTTGGCATGTTTGCTTACTTATTCACATCGACACTCAGGACTGGATCCCTTAAACGGCGCCGTTCTCAGTTGGCCAAAGTTCAGATTTTATCGTACACCCCTGGCATCGTAATAAAGGGTCGACCCTATTATTAAGTGTTGATACCTCGCCAACTGTGACGTGTCGCCCTTCATCATGTTTACATAAACACAAAAAAGTGTAACTAACGAGCAAGTACACGCGCCGCAAACCTGTAACAACAGCCCTTATCCCATCCATCTGGTTCAAATACCTCCATTCGTATCAATTTGGACGTGCTTCTGATTGATAGCGATACCACTCAGTTTCTCTGAGTTTCAGGCAGACCATGAGGAGGAGGCGTTGTCTCAACGTCGGATTCTTCCGCCGGACCGGGGACCACGGCCCAAAAAAACTAAAGCAGCACTAACACGGAGGTCGCCGTCTGTCACAAAGCTTCTTTCTGGTCTAGTTGAGGGGTGGGAGTTTCAGGATAGGTCGCCGTCTTCGAAATTTAAAGGATTTTTAGACGTTGCGGGGGTTTGTTCATGGTTTGAGATTTGTTTACCTTTTTGGTTTTTCGAAGTGTGCACAAGCACCAATCAAACCACCATTTTGTCAAGCCGCGCTGGATGTCAGCCTGTCTGGGACGATGCAATTCATCTCCAATGAAACGAGGGGAGCCCTTCTTTTCACCCTCATGGCTCCTCGCCGAGGCCATCCTCGTCCCTCCCTGGGCCTGGTTGGTTGAGAAAATGAAGAGCAAGGAAATGAAAAGCTAAAAAAAAAGCACCTGCTCGTTTAGGTCGTAATATCATTTCGTACGTAACAGTTTGTTTTTTTTCGTCTTTTCTCTTTCTTTCTTTCTTTCTTTGTTATTTTCTTAAGGGGGCTATTCATTATCATTTCTCCTAATAAACCTCCTGTTTTATTTTATTTTTCTTCGTTTTTTTCTTAGCACTTGGATTTTCCTCGGTCTTTTCTCCTTCTTTTCTCTTTGCGCTAATCCTTCCTTCCTTCCCTTCATCGCAGTTTTGGGTCATCTTTCCCTCTTTTGGGTCCGACAGAATGATGAAAGGAAAATGCAAAAAGGGAGCCCTTTCTTCTCCGTCATAAACTTTGAATTCAATAAAAAGGTCCCTTGCCGATGTGCATATAATTTCCAGTCTCTTTTCCATCATCTTGATCCCCCTCCGTACTTTATCATAAACCATCCTTCATCTCTTGATCCACGCATTCATCATGGAGTGTGTAGCAGTTTCGAACGATATTCCCCAACAACCACAATACTACCAGCAGCAGCAGCACCACCACCAACCGCAGAGAATGGACAGCGGCGTTGATATGACATCAAAGGAGCTTGACGTCCCGACAGCATCGACGGCGACCTTGAACGTGCAGACAAGAAATCTACCAGAGTCACATCAAACAGCGTCTCCCACCACAGTTTCATCTCCAGAAGTAGCACCCGACCTGATTCACCAACTTGCTTGCATGGCAACGACTATGCTGAGAATGTTTGTTTTTCGGATGGAACGACATCCCATGTATCGCCGTCACCTTGCCACCCCATTGCCATCACCAGACCCTTACGGAATATCCACATTAAGCCAAAACACGGGATCCTTTACCGCAGCAAACATTCCCGCGAGTCACGCATCATCTTCATCGTCATCATCATCAGCAGCTGGCTTTGCACCAACATCTAACCCGTCGTCAGCTTTCATCACAACTCCCACGTCTGCCCACTCTTCTTCTTCAATGAGATTCCCTCCATCCCCAGAATCCTCCCCTCCATCAAAAATATTCGCCCCTACAGCCGCGTTCAACAAATTCAATACCCCACTCCAACAACCGTCCCCTTCAACTCCCACCACAAACTTTTTCGCCCTCCCACCTTCCCTCGTCGACCCAAAAACCTTTCACCGCATCTACGCGATAGTCTACCGCGCCATCTTTTACGGTCGCATCCCCGTTCACACCACAACCCTCGCCCTTCTCTACGCCTCACGTCTCCTGGACGCCTCCCTCCACGCGCTATCAACCACCACCTCCTCCCCATTCTCCTCTACCCACCTCCCAGCTCCACCCAACCCGGAACATCTCATCCTCGCTGGTCTCATTCTCGCCGAATCCATGCTTGTTGATACAGCTCTCTCCATGAGATCCTGGTCAAAGATCGCGTCACTCCCTTCTGCACAGTTTGCCGCGTCACTCAAGAACTGGGCTTTTGTGCGCGTTAAAGTACGATGTGTTTGTTGACCCTTATCAGTATGGCGACTGGTTGCAGCAGGTGCGCGGCGTCATGGCCTTCCCCATTGGATCTGTTGGGGTTTTTTAGCTTGATCCCGTTATGGTCTCTACATATTGTATTTATTATCCCCACATCATTATCATTTTTCCCATACAACCTTCTCCTTTTCTCGATCCTTGTTCCAACCATGATCCCCCTTTCAAATTGCATATGGTTTTTTTTGTTATCGCAGGCCCTGTAAATTATGTCTTTACGCGAATGTAGCTGGCGCTGTTTCCTCGTTTCATAAGCGAGTTATAGAATAGATTTCATGATCCCAACTTTTTAAAGCTACCCAAAAACCTCACTGGCTCGCTGATGGTCATGCATCTTTTTTCTTTGAAGAAAGCGTCATTGGCTCCGCGTCCAGTTTCAAGACAGCAACAGATCTGCTGTCATCATGTTTTACTCTCCCCAATTATCCGCATCTTTCTTGGACACGGCTGCACGGCGTCCGAGGTGATCCTCTTGCATGATGACAGAACGCCCGTTGTGTCCCAAATGAAGGTGGCCCTGGCCTTTCCCATGGGGAGTGTCATGCTGCCCTCCTGGGCCTCAGGTTTTCCCTTTGTGCTTCAGTGGCAGTATGGAGGCTTTGTCGCTCAATTTTTTCTTTTTATTTTTTGCCTCCAAAACACCCTGAACGTTGTGCTTTCGTGGCAAGTCAAAGGAAGGGCCTGGATCCAGTAATTGTCCTTGAAAGGCCAGGGCCGGAGTGTTTTTTAGACTTTTTGTCTGCCGCCGGAGGTGGGCCGGAGGGTCAAAAGCTCAAAGCCCTGAAATGTGATTACGTTTGAAGGACGAAGGTTTGCTCACGGACTCAAGGCGCCAGGGTCGGTCGCTCAGCCAAACCTTCAAGGGTAATAGGGAGGAGGGGGCGGTCATGCTAGTAAAGCAGTTGCTATGAAAATTGATTAAAACCCCCTTCTAATTAAAAAGCTGTTGATTGCTTGTTTGTCGTCGGGAAACCATTTTTTTGTGGCCCCCTTTCTCCTCCAAGTGGATCTCCATCAACGCCCTTCGTCTTCCCTTCATTTCCCTTTTGCCCTTCATCCTCTCATCACGCCTTCCATCAATCTTTGTCGGTGTTTCGGCACACTTGCTTTGACGGCGTCATGGCTCCATGACATTTTTAGATTGTTGTGACCTTGTGGTCGTCGTGGACGCCTCTACGCCTTTTCGCCAAGCTCGATGCCACTTGTGGCGAGCGGATTTTTTTTTTCTGAATTGAAGAAAACACATCAGAGTTCTTGAATTGGACCCTCACACCACACACCGGGAGACGGTGAGTTTATGGATGGCCATCATGAAATTAAGAGGGTTATTCTTTTTACTTCGGGAGCTTATGCCATTTTCATGGCCCGCCAAAGCTTTCTCGCCCATCATCTGGTGAGGGCGACACTCTACGGATAAGGGTTCGTCGTCTTTGGGGCGCATGGGAAGGCCCTTATGCAAGGGGTAATTATGGCCCATTGCGACCATAATGCAACATCGCATAATGTTGAGGGCACCAAGAACATCCCGATTCCATAATGTGAAGCAGCTTTTGCAGCTCAACACAGAGTGGATAGTGGAGCCTTGTGGTCCTCCTTGACCTCGAACCTTTTCCAGGTTCCCTCTGTTATAATTTGGAGTCGGTTGGTACAGAGCAGCAATTATAATAATAAATGATTCTACTTACAACTTCAATTCGCAAGGGCAGACGGATGAAGTATAGGGCTCCTTTTGCATCAAGACCTTCTTCACCCAATATCTGAGTTATACTTGAACATGATGAGGACTTAGAAAGAGCGTCAAACATGGCCTTTTATGTATGTCAAAAATAATAGCCACAAGAACATCTATACCGGCCAATAGTCATGTCATTTTGTTAAAGCAATAAAATCGTCCTGTTAACTAACAAATTACGATATGATGAGCAAGTCAATTCCTTACGTCTTTGCCGTTTTTTGTAACATTCTTTGATCTCTAAATGAGGGTTTATATTTTCTCCGACTCTTTAGCACTCGAGTAGTAAAGACTTTTTATAATCTGTTCAAGAGTATAATTTTTACTTTCCAATATTCTTTTTTATTTGAGGTTTTCTCTCTTCTCTTTTGTCAGTACATAAAGTCTAAAAAACATTCGTTTGACTTTTCTTTATCGACGTGATTTTCTTTATCGACGTGATTTATACGGTAAAAGCTTCAGATTTGGCTTTCTTAATCTTGTCTGTAACAGACATGTTTTAACAGAGAATAAAAGACTAGCATGAGATATCCTCTAGCTCGAATCATTGAAGAAGCATCGTTTTCATTGAAGAAGCATCGTTTTCATTGCACGGAAGAAGCTTAATGTTACTCAACCAAAGAGTATCCTCTATCTGTTCCAGTCTACGTACATATACAGTTCACTACATGGTATTCCTATCACGAAACAAATGCGCAACAACGACGTGGCATGGTCTTTTGCCATGAAGTGAATTGACAGCGATAGCGAGACAAGGCATAAACGGCATCCACTGGTGACGAGCATGACGGCATCAGTCTGTCCTACAGGCCTCACTCCGAGTCAGAAAAGATTTCAGGCTCAATTTTTTCTACTTTTTCAGTTCACCTCCTCAATTTCCCCCTACTCCCGAAACCATGAGCGAGTTCAACATCAAGGTACGCACAGTCGACCCCGCCGCTATCGCTGCATCGTCACTTCGTTCATCTTTTTGGAGATATCAGATCTTCGATCATTTGAATGGTTTGGTGCAGGGCTAACTGTTTTTACTTCCTTCACTTCTTCTCCTGGAAAATTGACAAAACGAACGATAATGACTCATCGGGATCTGGCAACGCTCTTCTTCCTTTCAACGATGGACTTTGCGGCGAACCATTAAACCTTTGCTTCGGATATGGATGGCTACCTTTTGGAATTGCTTGTTTGGCTTGCTCGGCTCCTTACGAAATGGACGGATATGATATTTATATAGACTGCCAGCTTCGATGCTAGGTTCCCCAACATGAACCAGGTGAGCGGACCTTTTTAATGCAGAAAAGAAAGTGAAAATGGCTTTCGAGGATTTGAACATTAAGGAATGGTGGGGGTTTAAGGCGATCAACAGAGGGGATTGTTAGTTTTCAAGATGCATACGGACAGTTTTGTGTCGAGAATTGAAAGAGATGCGAATTTTGGGGATTTTAGATGATCGTTTTCGGGAACCTGCCTTGCATATGGTAATATGCTGACTCGCTGTCCCTTATTATTAGACCAAGAACTGCTGGCAGAACTATGTCGACTACTTCAAGTGCGTGAGCGCTAAAGGTGACGAGTACGCTCCTTGCAAGCAGTTCAAGTCCGTCTACAACTCCATTTGCCCCATCAAATGGGTGAGTTTTCTTTCCCCTTTTATTGTTTAATTACTTTTCGTCTATTTGGCTTATATACTTTATGGACGTTATTTGCACTTATTGTTCTTTATTGTTCTTAACGTTTGTCTTGTAAAGGTTGAGAAGTGGGACGAGCAAAGAGAGGCCGGTGTCTTCCCCGCCCTTTACGAGAAAAAGCACTCTGAGGAGCACCACTAAACGAGTTCGAAAACATATTCCGTTGGTCTCTATGTTGCTCGTTTTTTACATTCTCCTTCCCCAAGACGTCAACTGGGATGATAGAAAAATGTTTTTGAGTCGCTAGGGTCTTAAAGTTCCCTTATTTTCTTTACTGTGTTGTTTTATTGGTTATTCGAAAGACGTTGCACTCTGCATCCTTCTTTTTTATTTGTCTTGTCATTGAGAAATAAAATTGTTTTTATGGTTTCTCGTTATATTTCGGTTCGTGTGTGGTCTTGTTTGAGACGTTCCGTTTAAAAAGTTGCTTTGGGTTAGGGTTTAGGTACTGATAACATTTATTCTACGCACCACTATTCATCATTAATATCCCCCACGCACTCCTCATGCCTTCCCTTCCCTCTTCAACCTCTCCAACTTAAAATGCTCCCCTCAACTTCAAGTATTTCTTTGCCCTCTTTGGAATCCTCACGTGATAAGGATCTCTCCCTCTCTTGAACCATTCCGCATCCAAGAATATATTTACGGGCTTTTGTCGGAATCGCGAGGGTGGTGGCCATTTCGTCGGTGGTTGCGAGGAAGAGGTGGTCCCAGGAAGTAAATTTGGGGGCATAGTCTGCGCAGCCGCGGCCGATGGCGGTGAGGAAGGATTTGGGGTCGATAATGTCTCCTGGAAATGGAAGAGCCAAGTTAAATCAATACAGTAGAAACATAGTGAGACGCAGAAGGATGATGCTGTTCGCGTTGTAAAAAGAACAAACATATCAAAAAACTATAAATAAAAAAGTGGAACGAAAGGAAAATCGAGTGAGAAAAGGCAGAATTTTATGAGTAATGTAGATTTAAGAAAAATAAACGGATCAACCATGAACCACCGGGAGTCAAGAAGAAACGGAACGGAATAAGCACAACAAAACCTCCGTATAACTAAGGCAAAATGCCTCCAAAAGACAAAGGGATCTCCACACCCCGTCCATAAAAAACAAACAAAAATAAGCAAACCACACCTCTAGATTTCGGTACAAACGTCTGCTTCTTCTCTTCCATTGCGGGCGCCAAGTACTCCCTTCCCAACTTCCAATTCTCTATCGGCATTTTGACCATTCCACGGACTTGCATCGGTACAATTGATGATATGGATGGACGTGAGAAGGCGGGGGGTAACGGCGATGAAGGATGAGGGGATGGTGGTAATGGAACGGATGAGGGTGGTTGTGACTATACGGAGAGGGTGTGGTGATGATGCCCGCATCATTGTGGACAGCATGGTTTTCGCTTTTTTTTTGCGACTTGTGATTTTGAGACAAGTTTTGCGTCCACTTGAGAGGGTGGTGCGAGGATGAAAGGCCGATTATGCTCGAAACTCTACCATCAGTTTTTGATAAAAGGATGTATCTCTTAAGTAAATTTGTAGCAGTTCTATCCTACACTGTCCCAAATCGCCGATTATCTTAAGATGGATCCATGTTCCAAACTCTGTTCAGTCCAAGAACCCCATAACGTCAAAGTATGTACCCAAGTCCTATCATGCGAATGGGTGGAGAACCTGAAGATTTAGAGTAAGGGGAAGTCGGCTACTGCGCACGCTTCAAATGAAGCAATAGGAAATGAGCGAACAAAGCGCGTTACAATCATAACCAAATAAACAACACTTTCATTCATAGTCTAAAGCCGACACGACACGTCTGCTGTTTTTGTCTGATTTTTGTTTTGAAGGCGTAGGTGAAGAAAGGAAGAGATAATAAAAAATGACGAGAGCGGACTATTGAATACACATGGCCAGATTGTTAAATACGTTGGCAAAGCTGCTAAGAATAATTATAGACTCTCATGCTTAAAGAGAACCTATTTTATACATTTATTTCGTGCGCTTTATGTATGCCAATTATCTTCTTTATGCAGGGGATTTGGGTTGAGAAGGGGAGATTTGAACAAAACACTTCGAGGCAAGGATCCGAGCCACAGAAAAAAAAACATGAAGGCTTTTTTGAACATTAGGGGGTTTTGTGCAATAACGAAAAAAAGGATGCGTTTTTGGGTGGATACGATTTAAACAATGATGCAGAAAAGAGGGATTGTGGGGGGGATGGATTTGAACCTCAAGATGATGGACGAGGTTAAGAAGTCCGGGGACAAAAACAAGAAGTGTACACTAAACAAAGATTATGTAAGTGGTGCTTTTGTGAAGGAACAGAAAATAATAAAAAAGAAGGGGAAGTGAGGGTTTACGGCAAGGCCATGTTGTCCCAGACGGGGTTCTGGGATGGCTCCAAGGACTGTACTGATAACCTCCCGTCATTCCATCCGTGTCTTCACCTACACCTCCACCCACGGCAGAAACATCATCACGCGACATGGCGTCATGTCTTCTTCCGGACGTCGTTGACGAAGACGACGATGATGCCTGGTCAGCGGGAAGCGCGATGGTAGGATCCCGATGGTGAGGTTTGTGGTGAGCGTAAGGGTGGAGAAGTTGAGTGTAAGACGGTTGACCGGGTTGCGGAGATTCCGTTTGGGGTTGGAATGAAGATCTTTGGAATTCCTGCTGTGGGTCTGTGTTGGCTGTAGAGTGATAGGTGAAGCTGGGACTCGGGTTGGATTGAGCGTTTTGGAAGAAAGGACTGCCACCCCCCATGATGTCTTCTGAGCCAAGCGGGTCGTAGTTGTTGTTGTAAAGCTGCATGGATGGAACTTGATCCATTTGTTGAGAGTGGATTGGAGTGGAGTACAGATGATGCTGAATCGGGTGGTACCGCGTGTCGTAAGGTGATGGCCAACCTGCAGCGCCAGCCATATCGATAGTGGGATAAGGGTGTAGGGGTTGCTGGTAATGCGTCCCAGGAGACAGTAAGAGTTGTCTGGGCTGGTACGAACCATTTTGATTATCAGACATGGCCATACCCAATGACACTGGGACAACTCCACCCATTGGATTCAAGTTCCCTGGTTTCTGTAAAACACCCTTCACGCCACTTTTTTTGCGGGCTCTTTCTGGGGCGGTACTTGTAGTCGGGGTATTTCAACATATGAGCCTTTTTCTCCTCCTCAGCCTTTGCCGCGTACTTTGCCTTCACATCTGGCTCCTCTTGCCTCCACATTGTCGCGACAATTTTTGATATGACGTTATTGTTCAAGGCTTTAGCGCCTTTATACTGTGACATGATCTCTGCGTGTTTTTCGCGACGATAAAGGATGAAAGAGTTTGACGGACGTGGGGTATGCGTCTTGTTCCTTTCTCTCTTGTGTTTGGTCGTCGGCGCGCCGCCAGAGTTTGCCGCGGCTGCGGCTGCGGCGCTTTGCAGAGAATGAGACGATTGTCCAAGGCTATCGTCAAACTGGGGGTCAAGAGAGATGGACGAGATGGAGCGAACGTTCATGAGAGCTTCGGACTTGATGACTGAGGATGGGTGTGTTGAGCTTGATGCTGCGGCTGCTGAGTTGGGGTCGTCAAGCATAACGGCGGTGGAGTCGGACATGAGGCTGACGGCGGAGAGATCAGAGTTTTGGCGGAAGGCTATGGAGACTGGGTGTTCGTGGAGCATGGAGGACTGGCCGTGCATAGACCGTGGGTGAGTGGATGATTGATGGTTCTGAGAGTGAGATGGTGTCGGCAAATGCTGAATATGTTGGTGGTGACGTTCCATGGGTGAGACATCAGACTTTGATGACGTGATAAGTGTTGAGGCCGTCATCGTATCAGAAGATGAAAGTCCTAGTTGATGGTGGCCATGGTGGTCACCGTGCAACGAAATCGACTCATGCGAAAGACGGTCTCTCAGAAGGTAACTCGGTCTATCCTCCAATGACGACTGAGTCATTCGTGGCTCCAACGGATACGACTTTGCGTTATGAATAGCCACACTTGATCTTTTTTCCGAACGTATCTTGGAAGACGATGACGCCTTCCTTGATGATTGACCAGTAGGAAGTGGGATACAAGGTCCTTCAGCAGGAAGAATATCAGCCATAGAGACAATAGCGTCACCGCTGTGAAAATCCTCCTTTCCACGAGGAATCCGTGACGATAACTTCATGTCATTCATAAACGCGGGATGATGACCAAATCCTGAATGCAAGTCAGACGGATCCTGAGCCTTTGCCGAATGCATTGACATGGATTTTTGCTCATTCAGAATTCGGCTAGAAGATGAAGGACCCTCTGTCGTGTGAGCAAAAAATCCCCCAGACGAAGCCAAACGAGACGCTGGAGATCCAATGGAATTCGATTGCATCGCTTTCCTGGCTTTCCATCCCCATGATGCTCCATCACACCGCCTCCATGCGCATTTTGAGCTGCTTCGTTCTGACGAGCAGCATTGGATGCAGCAATTTCTTCAGATGACGCCATGTTGGCGATCCGTTCTGCGCTTCGACCACCCTCCCAATCGAGAAGAGTTTGTGTCATGAGGTTCACGCTCGCTGAACTCGAAGAAGTTGCTATGGTTGGGTAGAGACCTGCATTGGAAGGCGCTCGTCCAAAAAGACCCGCCGAGAATGATCTTGCTCCAAGCTCATTTGAAAACAGGAAGCTGTCGCTGTCGGAAGTTGATGATCTCTTCATATCGCCTGTTTTAAATAAGACACATTAATTGGGATGAATAAATATGCAGAAAATACTGGCTACACTTACCCGCCATTTGAAGTACCCGTATTCTTTAGAATCGCTGTTTCGTTATAAAGGTTAGGTTTAATAAGAAGAATAATTAACAAGAATGAAATCAGGGAAAAAACAACAGCAAAAGAACCAGCTGTTGCTTTGAAAGAACTCAACATAAATAATTTAATAAATGCCAGGTAAAATAATAACGGGAGAATATCCAACCTTTTCTTCAGAAAAAGCTGATTCTTTACCAGGTGTACGACTGGATATTCGATATGGAGGCCAACTAGTGAGTGACAATTTATATGACAAGTTGTAAAGAAAGAGTCAGTCAGGTTTTCAGAGGACATGAAAAGCGAACAACCGATACCGCCATCATCCTTGGCGGGGATGGTCATCTCTTTCTCATTGAGAAAAAAAAGAGACAGCCATCATCAAACATCCATCCATCCATTCTGTAGTCTTTATAAAACGAAATCCGAAAAGACTATAGACAAGCAAACGCACAGAAAGGAATAGATGGTTTGAACACACCTCCGTAACGTTGACGATGCTCCTCTTTCTCCTACTTCCAGCAACCCAAACCAAATCCCAGCGGATCCCAAAAAAAATGTCAAGCAGTCGCAGTGCTTTGATGCCGCAACCAAACGAACGTTCGATGGACGATATATGTGGGATCGGTGTTCTTGACTCCGTTTCCTTGATGACGACCACCAACACCTCTTTTCTAAAAAATATGACAGGTGCTATTTGACTTCCGCCGTGGCCGATGTGCTTGCCGCCTCACAGACCAGCAAAGTGGGACAGTATCAAGTAACGACGCAGTAAAAGCCGTCACGAAGCAAAATAGCAGCAAAGGGGCAGCTTATGGTCTAGGATCCCCTATATCGCTCTCACCAATGCCCTACGAAACGAGTCGATAGGATCAAAAAACGTTTTGAGGGAGGCTGAAGGCGATATTGAAAGTGGGGATGTACAGTCCTGCAGGATTCTCAAAACTGCACCGGATTTCCGTGATGTCCTTTTCTCCTACCATTTTATTCTAATATTTTATTTATTTTTCATCCTCTTTTTCATGCCCCGGCGAGGCCCGTCCCCGAAAAAGGTTTGCAGCTCACTTCTTTTACGTTTTTAGTGAGATCTCCCAGAATTTCCCCAATGAAACGAAGGCTCAACTTTTTTGGTTTTTTCATGGCGCCTCCCCCATATATGGAAGGCTGGCCTATAACTGCCCAGATCTCCCTTCTGATTCCTCTAACCCGCTTAAGTAGAATAAAGAAATCAATCAAACCAATAGTCGTTGCTGCATGCAAGTGCCGCTTCGTTCCCATGCCTCAAAAAAAAAACCAGAAAGATAACCATCATGATTGAGCGTGGGCTCACATCGCCCCTTTGCGATGCTTCAGTTGGACTCATCGATGTCCGCGTTCAATCACAAAACAATGTGAAGGCGACGCTTATGGATGGTCACACGCCGCCATTAGGTTTCAATACAGAAGACTTCAAAATAAACGCGCTATCATGTTTTTAGAGAACTCCAGTATACGGCACAAAAGACACCACCCGATAGAACACCCAAGATAACAGAAAGATAAGCTATCCAAAACCGTGAAATCACGGCCTATCTCGACGTGTCGCGTCATCGTAACAATACAAAAAAAAAGGGATGACAACCATCTCTAAACTTAAAAAAAAACAAACACGTATAATTACAGAGTTAAACACTCCGCATAGAAGAATTTAAGGAAACCCTCCCAAGTAAACCCACTAGACAAAGAGGGGTAACATTGGCACAGAGGCAACATCAAAAAAGTCAAAGAAACCACATCACCCAAGGCCATCATCCATTTCGAAAACCCCTCTGACAAAAGACCAAAAACAATAACAAAGAAAGGCAGGAAATGAGTAAACACGGCATGAAAAAAACAAACAACAAAGACAACGCTGTTCAAATGTTATGACTTCCAAACTTTAGATAAAAAGCTTCGCTGGGATGATATAATAAAACAAACGACCTTCACAAAGCCCAATAGACCCTCAGCGGATTTCCATGTCCGATAGAAAAAGTAAAAACGAGTTTAACTCTTTTCACTCGCTATCCTTCCCACCACACCAAGAAAACATTCTTTTCCACCACTTCTTCTTTCTCCTCCTATCCGCAACAGCAGTCACATGCGGGTTATTCCCTGCAGCAGCCCCTCCATTGCCCGCCGCCTTCCAATCAGATCCCGCCTTCACCCCACCACCGCCCGCGGCAGCTGGCTTAACAGCATCGGCATGTGCCGCATTATGCGACGGCCGTCCCGACATATCCGCCCCCGTAATCGCATCCCCACCCGTCGCCCCCGGATGCGCCGTGGGAGATCCAAGCACACCCATCGTCGAGTTCCGAAGCGGTGTAGCAGAAACTGCTCCTCCAGCCCCCGTCCCATCGCGCGCGTGGAGTCCGCCAGAGGCAGACGTTGCACCCGTGTTTACGGGAAGCACGGGGTTGGAGCCACGACCTTGTTGGGCAGTGTTGGCCCCTGGGGGGAAACCGCTTGTAGATCCAGGTGTGTTGGAATGAAGATTTGCGGTAGATGATGATGCTGCTGCTGCGGCGGCGGCAGCGGCATTTTGAGCCTCTTTGTAAGCCCTCCTCTCACACGCTCACGCTCCCGCTGCTCGCGATCAAGCTCCCGCTGACGCTCCTTCTCCTTTCGCTGAGCGTCCATTGCAACCATCCAATCAAAGACACCGTCATCGACCTCTCCAATGCGTTGAAGGACTGTAAAAGCATTAATTAAATGTCACATACAAAAATCATTCGTTACCTTTGTTAAATAATCTTTAAGATAGGTAAATTAGGCTCCTCCTCAAACTTTAATCCACGAGAGTAAGATAAGTATTCAGCAAACTCTTCAGGAAAGCATCGCATAGCTCCTTAATAGGTACAGCTTGCTTCTTTTCTCCAATTTTCTCATACTTCTGCTTGTTGGTGGCCGCCTTTAAACCCTGCACGGTAGTGAACCGCGGAGAAAGTACATAAAAACATGTCCCAACGACTCAAGATCATCACGGCGCGATTGTTCTAGTGTAACAAAACAAAATAATTAAATCACGCTTTTTAAAATATGGAAAATAAATTGTGTGAAAAATCATAAACCAACCCACCTCGTCCAAGATGCGTGTTAATACTCATGTACCTCGCCGTACCGGACAAACTCTTCTTCTCCCTGTAAGGAATATGTTGCTTGGTCTTTGGATCGCGGTACTGTTTCGCCATACCAAAGTCGACCATGTAGACTTGAGAGGCAGGATGCGGGTGTTGAGGGGAGTGGTTTGCAACGATACTATATGGATCTGAATAACCATCACCTCGTATTAATTTATGTGCAATCAGACAAGGTAAACGAACGAAGAAGGGGAGATGTTATCAAAGTAATATTACCACTAGAGACGACGACATTGGGGGGGACCGGCTCGTTATGCCGCGGAAGGCGACCAATAAGGAAGTTATCGGGCTTAATATCCCTATATATCAAGTTCTTTTCGTGAATCTGCTGAACACGGGTAATCTGATGGAATAAAGAAAGGTTCCATTTAGTGCAATTCAGAAGAAGGAGAAGTACACGCCGACACGTAAACGATCTTATCTTGCACCTACCATTTGTTTTGCCGCCATGCAAACTGTTTTAGTGGAAAACTTGCGGTTACAAAGATCAAACATATCTTCTAAACTCGGTCCAAGCAGATCAATACAGAGAATATTGTGGAGCCCTTCTTGACCATAGTAGTATACACTTGGGATTCCAACTAAAGAGGCATAAATATCTAAAGTTATTCCATAACTCCAAATCCAAACCCAAAGACTGTAAAAAAGAATATGTGCATTCCCCTACCGCTGTTAGCGAGAATCTTGTACGTTCTGTACTCGTCTCGAAGTTGAGGCGCGTCACTTTTTCTTGGCTCAAACTTGATAGCCACAGGCTGGTTATTCATCATATTAAGACCTAAAAAAAATCATTAATTATACACGCATAAATTAGATACTTTGGCCGACATCTCCTCGCCAAATCAAAGAAAGCAGATTCTCCATTCCGCTCTTCTCTTTTTCTTGAAAAACCAAAACAAGAAATCTTGCAAAGAAAACGTACCCTCATAATGATACCAAAAGAACCTTCTCCAATCTTTTTCCCAACTTTATAATGAACTCCAACAACATTAGGACTAGAAGAATGAAGTTTTCCAGAACTACTCCCTCCCTGCTGTTGCGAAGACGATTGACCAGCTCCAGTTCCAGGTTGCTGGGACGATGATCCATGATGGTGGTGATGATGGTGACGCGAAGATGAGTGGTGGTGGTTATTGCTGGCTGCAAAGTTCGGATCTTTTGATGCATTATCATCGGCTCGACCTGCTCTTGATTCCTCTGGGTGCTTCCAGGTTGTTGAGCATTTACGGCTGTACCAGAACCATTTTGCGGGTCGGCAGCGTTCGCGGGGCATAACAGCAGTGACGGGTTGAGTGGAGGATGAGAGATGGGTCGGATCGACAGGCAGGGAGATGTTGACGTTGGTTTTGTTATCGATCGTTGCTTTTTCGCCCTTTCCGCCAACGATGGCAGTGTTTCCGTCTGTCGCTGCTGGAGCTCCCCCAGAACTATGGTTGGCCGATTCAGAAGAAGGTTCTCCGTTCTTTGACCGTGACATCCGGGTTCCGAGAACGCCAAGAAACTTTACAGGATCTTCCGGCTGTCGAATACAACGGAAGGCTTCCTCCAAAATCTTTACTACTTTGGCGTCAATGGGGCAGCCCGCCGGGGTTCCGAAAGATCAAAGTGAACCTTTTGATAGTCCTCCAATATATCGGCTGTGATGTACGAGGACTGACGCCGGAGCAAAGATCTTTTCGCACAGAGTAATGACGATAGCCTGTGCAGCCTCCTTTCCAGCCAAAAATAATCAAGCTTGTTGTGCAGGAGTTCGGAGAGCGGGTGGTATGAAGCGGGTCGCGGGAGAAATCCTATCAAAGTTAGAGGAAAAGGTTGGGACAATACTTGACGATTGGAGAGGGGGGTAAGAGATGATGTGTTTGCGGCAACTTCAATGCCAGGTATTCTTTCTTGAGGCAACCACACCAACGCAACTATGACCACAGAGGAGGGTACCAGAAGAGCTTTCAGGTAGGAGTGGACGACGTGAACCACAAAGTGCGAGAGGTCCAGATAACAACAGAATGGCCGTCTCCGCTGAGACGAATGACGGATACTCACTGACCTTTTTGGGTGCAAAATAAATTTTAAGAAAATTTGACCTCTCACAGAGACCCTTCTTTTGCCACCACCTCTGATACCGCGCTCCTTGCGTCCGCCTTACACACGTCACGTAGCTCACGGAGCAGAGGTGTATCCAGGATCAGGGGTGCGCTCACGCGGTTCTTACTTTTTCTTAACTGTTAAAGGAATGAGGCACGCGATCGCAGAGGTAAAGAATTGTATTTTACGAAAGAGGGCAAATCACTGACCAGCAGCTATTGCTTTTTACAAAAGACTAGGCGTATGCGAATGAAAAAAAGGGAGGAAACAAGTGGAAAGAAAAATATTTTAAAAAAGGAGGCATGAGGGCTTGGGAGGAGAATTAACGTGATTAAACAAGGTTGCGCTCCTCAAGAGGCTCATGAGGTCACTATAGCAGAAGAAGAAATAATAAAGTGGAGAACCTTTCCACGTTCTCAAAAGAAGAAGGAGACGATTTCACCAAATCGCCTACATAGATACGGTACTATGAGAATATCGACTTCATTCCATCACCGAATCTTGACATTAGATTGACCTTCCTGTTCTCCAGAAGGAAACGCAAAAGCCGACCCCGATATCGACGGCATCGTCTCCAAATACCCCACCTTTGGCGGCAACGCCGGAGGATTCGGCAAAATCCCTCTTGACCCCGTCCCCGCTTCCTCCTCATGTCCCGACACACACAAAGACGAAGAGCTCCCTTTCTTTGCATTCAAAATAGCAGCCGCAGCCGCCGCCGCATGTGTGGATTGCATGGCAATCACACTGCTACTCGTGTTGGCGCTTTGAACCGCATGCGTGTTAGCACCCCCGCCTTGTTGGTTCATGATACTTGGACCGTCGTTGGAGATTTGACCTAGAAGGTTTTGGGCGAGTTGTTGGGAGATGGTGAGACCTGCCCAACGGGATCGGTTCGTTGAATGGCTTTTTGGAGCTTTGAGCAGCGATCGTCAGAGTGATTAAAGTTTGTCCATGCGTCAAAGAGCGGGGCGACTAAAATGTCGATGAAACCAATCTGTGAAGAGGAACGTTGTTAAACATACGTTTTTTGGATTACGCAATGACAGGGAGACGATACATACTTGACATTTTGCCACGTTCGTGTTATTCCGATCCATGAATTGACTGACGGGTAATCCGATATCTCTCTCACAATCTCCTTGTCTGTAAAACTCCTCCATGATGTTCTCACACCAACGTCCAGCAAGGTCCGGAGTTTTGGATGGGTTATTCAAGTCTGCACATTTCATTGCAATCTCCATCACAATCATACGGTTCTCCTGAGACTCTAGACGGTTGAAGCCATTGGACGTGATTTTCGTTTTAAATTTCGTCAAATATTCGAAATGCTGATTGGACGGGGGATTTATAAAGAATGGTTAGCGTCAATCATGCGGGGGTTGGTTCTAAATAAGGCGGACCCCCGTTATCCAGAACAGTGATGGTGAGGAGCAATTTTAAAAATACGATACCTTTGCCATATCTGTTGCGAGATGAGACGGATGACGATTTCTTCGGGCTTCTTCGTATTCTTCGTTATGGAGGTCGGAGAAGATGTTGAAGTTGGAGGAGGTTGAGAGGTGGAAGACGTGAGCGCTGTGATGGAACTCGTTGACGGATGTGTCAGAGTACATCATGGCCATGGGATGACGGGATTTGACGAGGAATTGATTGTTGAAACCCTGTTTTTGGATAACGGATAAAAATAGTTGTCAGCAGTGGTAGCAATAAGATGTTGAAATAAAAGTGTTGGTAAAAGAAAACAAAATGCATAAAAAAATATTTGAAAGAGCGAAAGTGTTGGTAAAAGAAAACGAAATGCATAAAAAAATATTTGAAAGAGCGAAAGTGTTGGTAAAATAAAACCAAATGTATCAGAAAATATTTGAAAGTCCGTAAGTGTTGGTAAAATACAAAATGATGTATAAAAAAATATTTGAAGAAGTGCAATTGTTGGTAAAATGCAGAATAATGTATAAAAAATATTTGAAAGAGCGTAATTGGTATTAAAACATGAAAAATGTATAAAATAATGTTTTAAAGAGCGTGGAGAACGAAAAAATTATTGTTTTTTCAATGTGAAAGGTGAATGCAAGAGAAACGCTTACAGGATGATCAATATCATGGCCAATTGCGGATATGATGCCCGAGAGTTTTTCAATCTTGGTATATCTATGTTCATGTTTGGCTTTGAAGGAGGAGGTAGTTGAATGAATGTAAAACATCCGCTGCATGGATCGCGTTGTGGTACGGATGTGGTCTATATTCGCTTTCCATGAGCTAGAAAAAAAAAGATGGATAAGGTTAGATTTTCACTCATTGATATGTAGCAGAGGTATGGGGCAACTATAAAGAAATGTGGCAACAAAGAGATACGTAGCGACTATAGAGATATGTGGCAAATATAGATATGCCGCAGCTATTGCATATGTAGCAGCTATAGAGATATGTTGCAACTATAGATATGTAGCAACTATAGATATATGTACCAACTATAGAGATATGTAGCAACTATAGAGATACATAGCAACCACACAAATCTTTGACGAATAAAATATGAAATGATAAGACGGGGGTGAGATGATACTCACCAAAAGCCATCCCTGAAACTTCTCCTTTGGGATCCTAAACTCCTTCAACAACTCACTCTGATCATACAACCACAACCCGTAAAATAAAGTGGATGTCCCTGCGTCATCTCACACACCTCAAACATATCAATATTCCAATTCAAATACCACAAATCCAAATAATCCATCACCACCCTCCCATCCACCGATTCCACAGGTAACGGCGTCGACAAATGATTCATCGATCTATATCGATACCCAGCTCCACTTCGACTCCCATGTTCATGACGCCGCACAACATTACTATTGGATCTATCGAAATCACAAGACGCTCCACCACCTCCTCTCTGAAGTCCTCTTCACTCGCAACCGACGCAGAACCCCCTCGAATCACACCACCAGGAACCACCTCCGAACTCCCATTCGAAAACCTCGACGCAGACGCCACAGAAAGTCGTCTCGAAAACCCTTTCGTCTGACTCACACTCTGACGTCTCCCATACCCCGTCTCCATCACCACAGACGATCGACGTGGAAGCGATGTCGTCGCTGTATGGACCGCTGGAACAAACGACATCGAAGTGTCCCCAGACTCGGCTCCAGTGGATTCTTGACGTCGGGATGGTACCGAATCCACACCGTTTCCTTCACTCGCCTCGGATATCTGCGTTTCGGCTCGTTTTACTGGACTGTGGGACGCTTGGAAAAGACTTGCGGTGGCTGGCATCAACACCCCGACGACATGTACCGTATGCC
Source organism: Chytridium lagenaria (assembly GCA_025449115.1). Lineage (NCBI taxonomy): Eukaryota > Fungi > Chytridiomycota > Chytridiomycetes > Chytridiales > Chytridiaceae > Chytridium > Chytridium lagenaria. The sequence continues at coordinate 35,276 of JAHLKC010000010.1, read as the reverse complement.
AGACGGTGAATACCCCATCCCTGAATTCGACGTCATTGTACCGTATTGATTCGTTGAGGAGGTGGGTGCCGCCAACACGCTGCCTAACACCCATGCGCGCATCTCATCATCGATTCAGTGCCACCCACGTTGTTGAAATCATCAAGGTTGGGGACGTACGCGTTTCCCGATGTGAACACGTCAATGAGGTAGTCCACGTCGGTGGGTTTCAGGTTTTTTAAAACCGTTTAGCGTCTCGAAGACCTCGGAGGATGCTGATCGCTTTAGATCCGGGACCGTCCATCGTTATAGTGTTGGGTGCCTAGCATTCTTAATTATATTTTTTTTTATGGCGTTTTTTTTACCTGTTTCGCAGAATCTTTTCTCGTCAGCTCTGATTTCGATTTGGAGGACACGCTTCCCTTCATGTACCTCTCAAACAACCAAATCGAAAGACCAATCAACATCGCAACGATAGCTCCACACACTCCCGCCGATATCGCAATCGACATGTTTCGATGATTCGAGGACGTTGCAAACGCAGCTTACGGACATTACATTTCCATCACAAGATAAACACTTACGTGGCACATCGTTTGGGTTTTTCCAGCCTAACGCTTTTAAGGAGACGTCGTCGACCCAGATTGTCGCGTTTTGGGTCACGTTCCCGATTTGTGTAAAGTTGATACCGTTGCAGTAGAATAGGGTGAATGTTCTTGATTTTGTAATGGTCAGTGATGGTTTTTTGGAATGGGTGAACTTACCTTGTGCGATATGCGGTTCCGTTCTCGAATACAATGTTACCCGATGCAGATGAGTATGTGGGGGAGTTGAATGTTTCCTGGGTATAGATTGCTGACGGGTATACCTCCGTAGATCCCTTGTGATATGCTTAACAGCGACACTGAGGTATCATTGGGAAAGTCGACGTGACAGCTAACCAACATTCAAATCAATAGCCGATATTTAGGAAACAAAAAAAAAAAAAAACAAAAAAAAAAAAAAAAAAAAAAAAAAAAAAAAAAAAAAAAAAAAAACAAAAAAAAAAAAAAAAAAAAAAAAAAAAAAAAAAAAACACCACAAAAAAACAACAAAAAACAACAACAAATACAACAACAAAAAAACAACAAAAAAAAACAAACAAAAAAAACAACAAAAAAACCAACCCTATCAAATCCTATCATAAACATCTCCAGACACGTTCGATACATCCTATTCAATTCAATCAGAAACCCACAACACCAAACCCCACACTCACAAAAAAATCGAAGGCACCGGATCCGTCACATTCACCAACGCAGGATACCTATTCCAACATTCAGCACCATCCTCACAACCATCCAATCACCTCATCAACGCATCCACATCATCAAGCTCCGACATCACTCGTCGATACCCTACCTCCTCGATCCACCGCTCCCAAAAGAAACATCCCCCGGAAAACATCAACCCGAGTTCCAAGTAACCGCGAATTCATCATCACATCTATGTCCATCCCATTCACAATCCACGTGTATCCATCGTCGTAGAGCATCTTAAATGATCTTTACATAGATAGGATGAGGTGTTAGTCGACGTAAACACCATCATATGGGAAAAAAAAGGTTCACCTCGCGACTTCTAAACAACTCAACAATTCCGCAACGTCCCCCAAAAACACAATCGAACTCGCTCCCGCCCTTCTAACACCCTGCAACGTTGACACACAATCCAACGGTTGTGTTTTCCCCGTCTCCATCACGGAAAACGGTCCGAAAATCGTCATATTCCGATATCTCGCCACCTCCGTCACATACGAATGCGCTACCGTATTTCATGAGTCATTGTGTTTCAACGCTACCCTACCTGTGAACTGTTTCGTGAGAATCAGAGACATGGTGGTGGAGCCGTGGTGTTGGAGGAAACGCATCATGGATTCTACGGCGTATGCGGATTTGGTGGATACTTGGAATCGGTAGGGGTATTGAAGGTTGTCGGACATGTTGTCGTTGTAATCTGGGGGGTTAGAAGGGGGATGGGATGGATGAGGTACCTCCGATATCGCATAGTGGAACTTCAAAGGCGTTTGTGACGAGGAGGATACCGAGGGAGGATGCGGATTCCGAATCACCTTTTTTGGATGTGGATGTTAGTTAATGAGGATTTAGTGGTGGAAAGTGAACGAGGGGTGTATGATGGAGAATCATGGTGGAGAAAAAAGAACGAAACTATATGATGGGCAAGCATCACGGAGAAAAAAGGAATATATGACAAATAACCATGACGAAGAAAAAAGAAAAGAAGCTAAATGACGAACAACCATGATGGAGAAAAAAGGACGAAACAATATGAAGAATAATCATGACGGAGAAAAAAGGACGAAACTATATGACACATAACCATGACGAAGAACAAAGAAAGAAGCTATATAACGAACAACCATGATGGAGAAAAAAGGGACGAAACTATGACGAACACCCATAGTATAGAAAAAAAAAAAACAAACCACCATAACAAAGCAAAAAAAAAAAAAAAAGCCCAACCAAAACCAACACTCACCCAACACCCCGAAACATAAAACTGATTGATCGCAAAAAACGGTTGCGTCAACGCATCCGACCCATTCTCACTCTTTGACATCATCACCTCCACCACCGCCCCCTGCAACAACGGTCCCGTCCCCTCCACCCCCACATCCACTCCCATCAGCCGACCCGCCGAAAACGCCATCCAAGCCTGCAGCGCTGCGAGGATCGACTCGTCTTTTGATGGGAGGGGGAGGAAGAAACGGATACGTGGAGACCCCGGGGTGGGCGTTGGGGGGGAGCCGGAGACTTGGGGACGGGGGAGGGTTGTGGTTGGGGGGAGCTGTTGGCGCTTGTGGTGGGAGGGTGGGGTTGTGAAGAGGGGAGGGGGGAGGAGGGGTTGAGTGGAGGTGGGGGGGGTGGACGCGTGGAGGGGGGTGGGGAGATGGTGGAGGAGGATGATGGCGATGGAGGTTTTGATCCATTCGTTTAGACACGATGGCCATTTATGACGGTTTCGCTTTTTCCATGTTATCACTGTCCGATGTTTGGTGTCATGGCATCTGTGTACAAGCTTTAAAGATGGGTTGTCGTCGATATGTCTCGATCTCGAAAGTCTGTTCTTTCCATGTGTTGTATGGACTTTATCGCCACGTCTCGGCACGGGACAGCCTTTTGGGTCGTTTGCAAGAACCTGTTCATGACAAGGTATTCCCGTGTCGATACGTCCTCTTGCAAAAACGATAGATCGGTAATCCACCATTTCTGTAGGGCCATCATACCCATGGGGGTTTAGATTCGTGGGATAAACAACCTCGCTTGATGGTGGTCGATTCAATAGCGCCGATACCAGCCAGGTAAGGTACCCGGATGGCATGGCTCTAGTGGGGTCAACGCCTATCCTCTCCTGGTTTCGCTTCTGCTCCTCAAAATGAGGCCTGGCTTTTTTCGTCACAGTCTCAATGGAGGGTATCGCAAAAGGGGTTGTTGGAGGCTTGAGATCTTAAAGTGGGACTGTGTGGAGATGCCTCCTTTTGGTTTGATGATGGTATGGTGGAAGAACAAGTTTTGTTGTAAAGAGCCTTTACTCTTCCGTCCCCGCAAAAAGGATCTCCTTGATATCTCCTGAACCAGCAAGGCCTTGACGCAGTTGACGCTGACGACGAGTAAATGTGATCGTCCACCTAGTGTTCAAGAGGAAGGGGTGAGCGAGTGTCGTAGCCGTCGTCGTTCGACAGGCAAGGCGAGCGTGTCAGTCGGCAGAGAGGTCCTTTTTGAGAATCTGACAATTCCAGTTGCGAGGTTATGGAAATCTTTTGCATCACTCTGAGAGATCGTCGTCAGTTCTCAGGGACTTTTTAATTTCTCGATAAAGTTGGTCTGGCCTGGCCTAATAAATACATATGCTGTGTATTATTAGCAAGCAGTGGTCATTTTGAAAAATATGCCTGTGGGGCGTATATTAGGAGCAGAGTAATATATAATGAGGAAATAAAGAGTAGTGTTCTTGTCCATTTTTGGTGGAGGGTTGTTGCATGCTCATGATTGTGTGGAGAGTGTGACATTGAGGACAAACGGAAAAGGACTTTTGGAGGGCAGCATGCGACGCCCTCGGATGTTTTAGTAATAGTAGTGTGTATCTTGTCGCGTCTCATTGCAGTGTCCATGACCTGCAAGAAAGAATTATTCAACAATTAAACACAATGATACAACATTTGAAACCACGTCCCTCTTGTTCTAAACTGCAGATGACGCCGCCGCCCATAATGATCTTTTTCAAACTGCGCTTACGGCACACCGCAACAAGAATAAAAAAAAAAGGCTTTTTTTGTTTCATGAAACAGGAATTTTCCTGAAACTGGGATGACGGGCATAAAGGAGGGGGGGAGTGGTGTATGATGATATAATAGAGTTATTATATACTGTAGTATGTATAGTATATAACAAGGAAATATCAAGGCCCTTGAACAGCACCAATAAAGTAGTTAATAAAGTATTTAATATATATATATAGGATGAGGATATGTAATTGTATTCTCTCTCTCTCTCTTCTAGAGTATTTATATACGTCATTGATATAAATATATATAATGGTCTTTTTCCCTCTTCTTATTAATTAATAATTAATAGTGTATTTATTACCTATTACATTACATATTATATATTAATAATATATATATATATAGTGAGAATAAAATATGAAATAAAATAAATTTTATATTATGAACATTGTCTCTCTCTTTTGAGTAACCATGCAATAATGAATTATAATTATAATTATAGCTTGTTCGCGTGTTGAAAAGTGTGCTAATAAATAAATAAGACCTTATTATTATATTCATTCATACATTCATATATATTTACTTGTTCATTCACATTCACACACACACACATCCTATACACAGTCATTCATTCATTCATACAACCACAACTACATACATACATACCTTTTATAGAATAGACAGAGTAGAGTAGAGTAGAGTACAAAGAGAATACAACTACACCACTACTACTACATCACTGCAAGAATTACTAGATTTCATTATTATTAAAAAGAAGAAGAAACATCTAATAATCTGCTACATCCCGCTACTGAAAGCATGGACGGCTACCTCAACAACCTCCAGGCTTTACTTGGTGGGCCACCACCACTTGCTGCGCCAATCACTCTCAAATCATCAACCTCATCCTCCTCCTCCTCCTCTTTACCACAACGATCAAAGACCATCACTTCTCCCGGATCTTCCACATGGCCATCTGCACATCCACCACCTCTTCCCATCACCACCTCTGATCCCACCACCACCACCACCACATTGCATCATCAGCAATACCTTCAGAGTATCAGGCAGGATCCTTCCGCACCTCCACCTCAAAGAATCGCATCCAGACCAAGAGCCAACACCTTTAAAACCGCAAAAGATGTCGAGATGATGTCAAGGAGCATTCAAGCAAAGGCTCAGAACGTTGGACCGCTTCCACCGCCCTCGTTAGGTGGGAATGCATCGGATGGCCGGCCGGGTCCCACGGATTTGCTTGACGTCTTGGTCTCGGCATCTTCCATGGATCTGTTTAAAAAGAATGGGCGGTCAAAGTCAAGGGGTGGTGCCCTTTTATCAAGTAGTGGTAGTAACATGAACTCACATCAACCCTCCTCCACCACCACCACCACCACCACTCCCTTGTCTCTAACTGAACGACCTCCCCGAATGCAACGATCTACATCAGCACATGCTCTTCAAAATGGAGGTCTCGTTACTGCGCGTGAAGAATTCTCTGCACATCTTCTGTCCACCAGAGACTTTATGGCATCCGTCCTCTCCTCCCTCGACTCTGTCGCTGCAGCCGCTGGCTCTGATCCATCCGATTCCTCGCTCAAACCAGAACCTGAACCCTCCAAACCAACCCCCCCCCCACCTCGTCACTCTCCCGATCAATCCTCTGCCTCTTCAGATCACAGCCAACCTCTCACCCCGCCCATGACGCCTCTCTCTCCGCAACGCAGTGGAGACTTGTTTAACGATGTCAATGGTTCACCAGCCCGTAAAATGTCGGACTCTCTAGGTGCCGTGGTCGAGGATGTGCACAAGAAACTGGCGGATATGGTTCGGCATCATCGCGAACGGAGGGGTTCCGATGCTCCACCTGCCATGAAATCAGATACTCCACCTGCCACCAAATCAGATGCTCCACCTGCCACGAAATCACCCGCAACGTCAATGCATCCAGCCAACCAAGGTGTAAGCCCTGATGACAAGGTTGCAGAGCGCATCGACTCTTTAAACGACATTCCAGACACCCTACAACACCAACGTCCATCCATTCCCATCCATGACCTCTCCCCCCGTCACCCTCGAGAAAGATCCGTCTCATCTCCATCAGACACCACTTCCCGCTTCACTGACCCTCCTCATCGTTCACAACCCTTCAACCTACCCCCTCCCCCGCCTCGTCTTCAAAGCGCCAACACCTCCTCTTCAGCTCCCATCGCTACTTTTGCTGAACCCGAAAAACTCGATCGCATCATTGCTGCTATGATGAAGTATCCCGCTCTCCCTTTGACTTCAACACGGCCTGTACAGGGTCATGCCTCTTTTGGTGTTTATACACATGCTCCGCCTCCTCTGCCTACTTTAACACGTTCCGGTCAAGGTCATGCCTCTAGTCCTGTCCATAGCCATGCCTCTAGTCCCATCCAAGGTCATGCCTCTTGTCCTATTCAAAGCCATGCCTCGAGCCCCATCCAAGGTCATGCCTCTACTCTTCACACGCCCACCCCCGCTCTTCCATCCCATCCCACCCAAGGCCACTCCTCAAGTCTCCACATGCCCTCTCGTCCCATCCCCACCTCCCCTCCGTTCTAAAAGCGTCACCACCACCACCACCACCCCGCACATCCACATCCCACCTTTCACATCAACCCCTCCCCATCTTCACGCTTTATCACCACCGACCGCGGCATCGCAGGCATCGCAGGCGTCTTTGATCGAACGTGCCACGGGACTTGCGGTTGTCACGGGTGTCATGCCGGATGATGTTATTTTGGAGGCGTTGAAGCATATTCATGTTGGACATGTGGAGAGGTTGCCGCCGAGGAAGGCGTCGTTGTCGTCTAGGAAGGTGGCGGAGGTTGGGGTGGATGGGAGGTAGTTTTTCTTTTCTTTTTTTTTTTTTCGTTGTCCGCATTTGTTTTCTTTTATTGTTTTTTTGAAGGCGTCGTTGTCTTTGAGGTGGCGGAGGTTGGGGTGGATGGGGTATTCCTTTTTTGATGTTTTTTATTTCTCGTTCTCCACTGCATTTGTTTTCTATCACTTTTGAAGGCGTCGTTGTCGTTTAGAGGTGGCGGAGGTTGGGGTGGATGGAATGTAGATGGTTCTTTTTTTTTTTTTTTGTCCTTGTTTTTTCATCACTTTCTCCATTGCATAGTCTTCTTTTATCACTTTTGGTTGTTGATGCATTTTTATTTTTATTTAGAAGCCTCGCTCACCCTCCCTTTTCTCGGTTTTCTTTTTCCTTTGCATTTGTTTTGCTATGTTTATTTCAATGTCGGTCTATACATTCTCACACTTTTTTTTGCAAGTCCGTCTTCTTCTTTTTTTTTTTTTGGTGACGCGTTTTTAAATGTGTTTTGTTTGAATGTATTTTATTCCTTTTTTTTGGGTAGAGAATAAACGTTTTTGGGTTATGTTGTTACGGGTTTTTTTTGACGGCAAGGTAACCTTTTTTTGGGTTGGAAAAGGATCTGTGAAAGGCAGTTTGATGTTTGTTGGGTAACGATTGTAACATTGTTTTACGGCATAACAACCGAAAACTCCTCTCTTACTCAACACACGAACCTAGCCATCCTTCACATCCGCTTTAAACGCATAAGCCGTAATCTCCCCTAATCACAGCGTCATTCCAATAAGTCCATGAAAAAAAAAACAGGCACACCATCATTCCAGTTCAACCGTCAACACATTAAAGAAGGAACCAAAAACTCACACATCGATCCTTCCATCTTTTCCATCACATTCAATGCTCAAACGCCACCGAAAAAAATTCGTCAACAACCCACCAACACTAAATCCACTGTTCGCCTCACCGACTTTCAATCACGACAAACCGTCCACTCCCAGCGCTCCACGCTTTTACCAGCTTCGGCGACCCCTTTTGATAGCCGGATGTACCGGTCCTCAACGCGTCCATCAACGTAGTTCCCAGTGGTTCTCATGACTTTATTCAACCCTGTATGGAGGGGTTTTCCTTCAAATATTGTTCGGTATGATCAGTTCAGTGGTCGTTGTCATGGATGTGGATCCTTTTTTTATATATAAGTCTATGTTATTGTGATTGTGTTTGTAATTGATATTGTGATTGTGTTTGTAACTGCAATCATAAAGTCGTTTTAACCTTTCAATTTTTCGGGGGAAAAATAAATATCGTTGATAGACGTCTTGGTCTACGAGTGTGCTGTTTATTGGTCAAGGATGGACCTACACTGCCAGAAGTTAAAGAAACGACACAATAAAGAAGGAAAAAATACCGAGAAAAGAAGTCAAGAACGTAAAGTAGAAGAATAGGAAGGAAAATATATGGGATGAATCATAGGAAGGGAACCACTAACAAAGAAAAACAAAATATCATAGAATAAATGAAAGGCAACAAAAGAGAGAAAAACATTCATCAAACAAAAAAAAATAGAAAGAAAAAAAGAAAAAAACCCGAAAAGTCTTCATTACTTCTTCCCTCCAACGGCGCTGCGAAATATTGCATTCTCTTTGGAACAAATGGTGGGTTCTCTTTCGGGGGTGGCGGAGGCGGTAACTCCTTCTCCCCCTTACCCATGGTCTCAAAGAATTCCGGGGGTGGCGGTGGCGGCGCTACACCAAAGTAAGCCGGGATAACAGGGAGCGGTGGAGACACTGGGGTGGGTGGTAATGGCAACGGAGGAGACGACGGGGTTGATGGGAGAGGTGGGGATGTTGAGAACACTGTGGAGGTGCGTGGTGGTGGAACTTGGGGAGTGGGGGAGGGGGGAGGTGGGGTGATGGAAAGACGGGAGGGGCGGTTGGAAGTGTACTGTGAGGTCGAAGAGGGGGAGGTGAGGGTGTGATTCTTGAATCCATTGGGACGTTTAAATCCAGACTTGAGTTTCTGTTTGGGATTCTGTACCCTGGTTTTGAAGTTCGTCTTTCAATGGATTCTTCTGGGGAGAGGGGACGTTGGAGAGGGGATGGAAGCACGATGGAGTCAGGACGTGGAGGTAAGGCTTGGGAAAGCCTTCGATAGATTTTAACTTGGTCTACTAACGACGTGACGGGTGCCTTTGCGTCAAAGAGGAACGACTCGAATCCTGACGTGAAATCATCCTTGTGATCATGGTCGATGGAGATGGGGATAAAGGGGACGGGGGATGCAACCCTGATAGAGTCTTCTGGAGATTTGCCGTCAACGTTGGGTAAGGGTGACAATGAGATTTTGGGGCTTGATGGAGCGTTGGAGCTTGTACGCGGGGGAGGGATTGGCATGAGCATCTCCTCTTCGGCTTCAACGGTACTAGTCTCCGTCACGACCGTCGAAGCCTCCACGGTCTCCAAAACCTTCTCAGACACGATCATGCCCTCCTCAATAGCCTGTGTCTCACTCATGCCTTCGGGTTTTGCCACAACCATCTCTTTCGCTTCTGCCACAATTTTAGCATCAGCAACGTGACTCTCCTTCTCCATCTCCTCGACTCTTGCAGGAATTGCCGTCTCATCTTCGATAGCAACACCCTCCTTTACCAACTCCTCTACTCTTGCATCAACCTTTTCGTCTGCCGTATCCAAACCACCACTTTATCTATAACCAACGCAGTCGTCTTCTTCTCAACTCCCCCCTCATCTACATCTCCAACATCCTGAGTCTTCTTTAAAACTTCCCCATCAATCTTCTCCATTACCTCATCCACGACTCCAACAGTGCCCTTCACATTTACCACTACAACTCCCATATCCCCCAAACCCTTTTCCATAATCACCCCTCTTCCTCGACCACACCAATCTCCTCCACAGGTCGAATCTCTTCCTCCAGCCCTCTGCTCCTCCACTGCAATAGTCTCCTCCACAACCTCTTCCACTTCAACAACATCCCCTACAATTTCCTCAACCACTTCACCTTGCACCACGTCTTCCGTTACAGGCGCCACATTTTCAATCTCCCCAACACCCCAAACCCGTCCTTCTGAACGTTACTCGAATTCACTTCCTTCACAACCCCTTCACCACCCTCTGCATCTCTCCAACTCTCCAAAATCCCTACCGCCATATCAACCTCATACCCAGCCCCTCAAGCGCCTCCAAAGCCTTCTCAAATTCATACCCTTCCTCACAAAGATACTCCACCATCATCGTCCTCCTCACCTCTTCCCCATTTTCCTCCCTATTCTCCTCCGCATTCTCACCCGCATCTTCCCTATTCGCCTCCCTATTCTCCTCGCCCGCACCTCTACAGGCACAGCAGGGTTCACCCCCCCACCAACGGTTGTCTCACTCGTCAGTCCCTCATCAGCAGCACTGACCACAGCAGGTGTTTTCGGTGTCGTATACCCCAATAACCCTTTTACCCCAATCTCATCAATCCCCGTCCCGTACGTAAACCCTGTCTTCTTTTCCGTCACAGCACCGGTCAAAGCCGTTGCGGATATTTTAGGATCCCTGTACCCCAAACTCCCCTTTGCACCAACCTCATCAATAGGCGTTCCATACGGATACGACATGGTCGACACTTGTCGTGGATGTGGTGCAGCTTGTGCATGTGATGTGGATACCACACCCCTCAACGTTCCAACCTCATCAATCGGTGTACCATACGTATACAACGACGACGCCGCTTTCGGCATATCCGTCACCCCAGTGGACGCAGGAGCAGACTGTGGAGCAGATCCACTCGCGACCTGAGAACTCGCACCTCCTTCCTCACTAACAGATTCCTGGACTTGTGATGCGAAAATCGCTAACGCGATCGCGTAATCCAAGTCGAGGTCCACGGCTTCCCTTGTCATGGAGGCGGTTGTACCGGAGGACGATGATGGTGCTACAGAGGGGGATGGAGGTGCGATTGGGGATGTGACCGGTATAGCGTCGGATGTGAATGTGCGGTCATCAATTGATGTTGTGTCGTTGATGGAAGGGATGGCGTTGGGATACGATGTGGCGGTGTAGACGTCTAATGTGGGTTGTAGGGGTTTACTTGTATCTATGTCGTTTGACGGCTCATCAACAGAGTTGGTAGCTCCTAAAAAGAACTTTGCACGGGAGGACGGAGATAGTGAATCAACGGGTTTTTCCTTATCCACTGTAGCTGGAACATCAGTGACCTGGGCTTGACGCGACAACCCCAATTTCCCAAAATAGGATACGGCGGTCGACAGAACAGGTGATGAAGATGACCTCCCTGACGATGATAGCGAGACCCCAGGTGGCGTGGTAGTATCGCTGCTGGGCTTTGTTTTCTTGGCTTTCGGGACGATGACTTTGCAAAGTTCTTTGTAGGTCAAGTTTTTTGAAACGGTGGAAACTGGGGCAGCGCTGACCGTATTGGGAGGGTCGAGGGTGGTAGCATATGATGTTGGAGTTGAGGAATTGGGTGGTAGGCTGGAAGAAGGAGGGGGATGGAGAGCGGTGGTTTTCTTCTTTTTCTCCTTTTTAGGAATAGCCTCGCAGAGTTCTTTGTAAGTAAGGTTTTTGGTTGTGACTTTAGGGTTGGATGGGATGGCTTCGGCGACGATGGGAGAGTTTGAAGGTGGCTCGATGGTCGGTTGGGGAGGTACATGGATGGTAGGTGGTGGAGGTGGGCCCTGCGGGGGTGGAGGTACATCAACATAAGATCCTGTCATCGGTGGGGGTGGGCCCTGCGGGGGTGGAGCTGCAGCAACATAAGATCCTGTCATCGGCGGGGGTGGTCCAGGTGGAGGACCTGGCGGTGGACGATGCAAAGATTGTTGATGTTGATAGTAGGAAGGAGGAGGAGGAACCTCGCCAATATTTTGGAAATGTGGGAATGCGGATGGAGGAGGTGGAACCTGGCCATTGTTTTGGAAATGTGGGAATGCGGATTGAGGTTGTGGCGGGGTGTGTTGAGCAGCGGACATTAGAGGAGGAGGAGGAGCCTGGCCGTTATTTTGAAAATGTGGGAATGTGGATTGAGGTGATGGTGGCGGGACATTTTGGCGCAGCGGGGATTTGAGGAAATGGTGGAAAGTGAGTTACGGACGGAGGGGGAGGAGGAAATTGAGAGGAGACGGGTGCACGTGGACCTGAGGCCGCATCTCTTGCACGTTTCGTTGCGACTCTGGCCTCTTCTTCGCTTTGAAAATAATGGTAACCTCCATAGTCGTCATAGAAGCCAGGGAAGCGTTCTCCATTGAATTCTAAAGAGTGCAAAGGGGTTAAACTGATTGAAGATAAGGAGATAGAAAAATGGATAATGTCTGGTCCTCATTGATAGGAATGAAGAAACATAACCTTCTGCGGTTAACCACTTGCCAACAGCCATGCAGTTACCACAGTGCTATGAAAGCAGAAAGAGTATGTTTAAAGCATCCCCGAGTGCTTTAAGCTACAACAGAGAAAGATCACACTACACAATAAACTCACCTGCAAAGAATAATTGAACAGACGGCAAGCTATTCTGCGGCACCATAGGTCCACCCCAAGATCCTTGAGGTCCTCCTGCCCAACCCTGCTGCTGTTGCTGCCCATACTGCTGCATCATATAGAAAGAAGGGTCTTGATGATGCATCTGATATCCTCCCTGGGCATGATTCAAGGTGGGATACCCCGACGACAGTGATGGATTTGAATAACTGCGATGCATTCCAGGAGGTGGTGGTAGTTGATGATGAGGATAGCCACCGTACCCATAAGGCTGTTGATGGATTTGTTGTGATTGACGATGGAGAGTAGAAGGTTCCATCAGAGTGACGGGAGATGGAAACATCATATCTGGATGCTGTTGAATGTTGTTCTGTTTCCCACCACCGGGTGCGTATACACCAGGGGCGGACGGATCAAATGAGATTGCCACTCCCGTTGAGACCTTCTTCTTCTTTGGCATGACTACTGTGTTGGTAGAAGATGATGGGGCGAGAAGGGGCGTTGCAGCGGCAGCAGATGGTGGCTGAGGTGACAGCGATGGAAACAATGATGATGGATTTCCCTGTTGATGCTGTTGCTGCATATGGTGAGACGGAGGGGCACCTCCTCCTGCTCCTGCTCCTCCTCCTCCTCCTCCTGGTCCTGCTGCTCCCTTGAACATTTCGAGTCAAAGTCTCGCTCGAATCCACCCAAATCCACTTAAATTTATTGATGTGCGAGACACAAGGTGGGTTACAAACCTTAGCCAAACACAATGTTCAAGGGGCCTCTGAGGGCCTGGGCTCAATCCAGCTTTGGTGGCGAGAGTGAGGGCCATCATTATATACTCGTGGATTCGAGAAAATACGTGAGTTGTGAAGAAAGAAGGCATATCCCAAAGATTAAATTGTGAGAGGATCTTGCATGCGTCCGTCCGCAAGTCATATGGGCCCCATCTCGTACTGCATGGACTGACTGACCACTACGTATGCACCACACTTCCACATCACATCACACCCACACACGCCCATCCAACAACCTACACTTTTGCAGCCTATGCAAACCCTACTATACTCGTCCCTTAAGCCTTTAACAACAACGTGTTGCACCGAAGAATTATTCCAACTTTGATCGCCGATACAAAAGCCCAGCATGTCCGTCTCCACCACCACTGCAGCTAGACCGCCTCCCCGTCTCGTCCTCATCACTAACGATGACGGACCTCCAGGAACGTTCTCTCCATTCCTCATGCCCTTCCTGGCTGCTTTAAAGGACACGTTGGGTTGGAATGTCAGGTAATATTGCTTTAGAACTATGCATGTTGGCGGTCTTAGCTGAGATCCCCCATCCATTCCTTCTTTAGGGATCGTCCTTATCAACGCATCCATGGGACTTCTCCACTCCTTTATTCTGTACCTACTGACTGATAATGATTTCCTATCCTTCCTAGAGTCGTCATCCCCGATACGCAAAAGTCATGGATCGGAAAGGGATTCACACCCAGCGCTCCAGTGTCTCCAACTTATTATCACGCCGTAACAGGTCGAACCTATACGCACGCTGGAAAGATTGCTTCACGGATCCCTGATGATGAATTTTACACTTTACTCAATTGTAAGAAGCCTTTGCTTTTCTCTTGCCCGCCACGGGTTCTAATGATCTTGAATAGCTACACCGGCTGCTTGTGTCAATATAGCTTTGAATCATATCGTGAATATGGACGAAGTGGATCTCATTGTTTCTGGTGAGTGAAGCTCAAGAACCTTGATTCTCATTGCTGACCCAAAGTCTCTTCCTGCAATCTTGACTAACCGTTTGTTGCTCCATCTCCCAGGTCCTAATCTGGGCAGAAACAGTTCTGCAGGATCAACATTAAGTTCTGGCACAATCGGCGGCGCGTTAGAAGCGTCTCTTCTTGGCAAAAAAGCAGTAGCATTTAGGTAAAATTGAACTGCTCCATATTATATCACCCATCCTTACAACCAATAAAAAGCTTTGCGTTCGACTCTCGCCAAGACCTCGCCAACCCCGACTCCCTTTCTAACGCCTGCACCACTTCACTTCACATCCTTCAAACCTTATGGACGCAATGGCCCTCTAAAGATTCACCTTCTTACGCTGAACTTTACAACATCAACGTGCCCCTCGTCCCACCTCCCATGAGACCCATCATCTTCACCACCTTTCAGCCAGGCGGGTATGCATCGCTCTTTGCCCGGGATGAGAAGACGGAAACACCGACGTACACGTTCCGACCGACCTTTCCCGGCGGAGAGTGGTTGGTAGAGGGGTCGGACAGTAGGTGAGTTATGGATTTCTTATGTTAAAAGTTAACAAGGTTTCTTATTTTAGTACCGTGTTCCAAAAGCTTGTTAGCGTTACGCCTATGTATGCGAGGTTTCATGGTGTTGAGGTGGATCTTGCGCGGGAACAGGCGAGGATGTTTGGAGGTGGAGGCTCGAGCTTATGAGAGCTGGCTTATACTTTTAATGACTTTTATATAACACTTGTAATTCCTGCCTGTTTATCGTTTTCGTACTCACCACAAGGGTTTTTTTGCTATGAATGTGACCTGCCTACAAGAAAAATAGAGTATCTCCTAAGGCGTCGTTCGTCGATAGGTTAACGCGAGAGTGGAGAGCGTCAGCATCATCCACACGATTATTTCAATAACGTCCTTCATACTGTTCACTGCCCTTACCCACAAACAAAACGTGCCACAATCTGGAATTAATACCAGAGACACCTAAGGAGACGACCCACCACCATCCTGCCCACACCAGTCCACCACAAACCCCACAAGTGCCATCATGGTATTATGTGTCACTGTCTGGCCAAAGTCATTTATTAATAATATTACATTATATACACGCCGCTCACTGTGTAAAAGGCATGGACGTGACAAATCCAAAACGGCTGGAGCTGATAAACCTTCACCACAAGAATGATTTTCTGAGGCAACTGCCCCAGGAGCTTTCTATTCTTCCACCTCTCCTTTTTTTTTCTTTCTTTCGTGGTCAACAGAACCTCTCCTCTGTGAAGACCGTCATTCGACATCATGGCCCGCCCAACCACATCCATTCCAGGATATGGCTATGTTGGAGGGTGAGATTCCTCTTCATCGTATGCTCAAATCAGCTAACCATATCACAGCGTTATTGGTAATATGATGACATCGGGCATCGTCTCAGATTCGAGATGCGATTCCACCACTGGAGGAAGTCGTCCAGGATGCGTCATCAATAGTCTACAAAAAGGCATTACGATCTGTAATTCTCTGTCGCAGTGTACGGCAATCGTCTGGTAAGCGCCTTTTTCTGCTCTATTCGGCGTTGCTGAAATCACTTTCTAACAACTCCCATGCATCCTGTCATCAGTTGGAACCAGCTGATTTTTCGACAACAACTTGCTATCTGTTTGGAAACCCCGCCGTTTTGCCAGAGGCCTCGCTGAATAATGGAAACCGGGAGCAGCTGGGGTGGGTGAAATGTGAGTATATCTCAAAGCTCGCTGTATGCGCACTATTGCCAGCCTCAAACATAAATTGCACCTTGAGGATTCATTTAAAGAACGTTACCTCATTTTCCTTCTTCTCACTCTCATCTAACTTTCTTCCCTTTGTCTCCTAGACGGAGCGACCGCACCGTCCGTGGAACTCCAACCGTCGTTCCAGACCCCCAATCCCCCGCCTCCCCTCCGCCCCCTCCTCCTCCTCCTCCTCCGCCCCCTCCCCCAAGCTCAAGTTCACCACCAGACAATCCTCCAGACAACCCGGATCCTCAAAATCCTAACCCAAACGCCATCAGACCAACAGCCGCCCGCAGAATCCTCGTCTGTCCCGCAATCTGACGAATCCCTGGTTTCAGACGTTCCAACACCAGCTCTGGACTTTTTGGGTAAATATTTGATAGCGTACCTTGATTGCAGGAACGCTAAAAAAAAACGTTCACCTAACTGTTTACTTCACTAGTCCCACTACCCGTCCCGGTTTCATTGCCGCCTTCACAACCATCGGTACAAACGGCATTGCCACCGAATTATCCCGACTTACCCAACCCAACACCTGTCCCTGAATCTCCTCTGCCCTTCCCTCCCGACCCCAAACCTCCTCTTCCTCCCCACCATCCACTCCCATCATCGCGGGCTCCATCGGTGGTATATGCGCACTACTCGGGGCTGCCGCCCTCTCTTCTTTGCGCGTCGACGGAAAACGATCTTCATCTGCAGCCAGCAAAACCCATTTCCTACCCTCCATCCCAACCATCGTCCTCCACTCCATCCTCCCAACTTCAACCCGGCCCACCCGGCCCATCTGCAAACTCTATCAACACACCTGTTCAAGCAAAATCAATCTTCACAGGCGATATTCCCCTCCGCCACGCTTGTCCCACCACCACGAAGAGCAGCAGCAAGTCTTGGACGACAGAACGGACACATGGCCATGACCGAGAAACTTGCAGGTAACGCCGCGAACCTCTCCAAGACAGAGTTTCCGCCAACCACTAATGCTGGGAAAACTGGGTACAGCGATGTTGGGAGCAGCAAGTTCACTGCGGTTGGATATGGTAACATGAGCGAAGGCAGCAATGAAAGGAATACATACGCGGGAAGTAGCACCGCTTACGCTGGGAACGCCGTCAATAGCACCGCTTACGCTGGGAACGCCGTCAATATTAGTCATAACGTTGAAACGTATGCCCCATACTCGCGAGTCCAAGCGAACCCTAATATCGCGGTCCCTTACAACGAGAAAACTACGATTGCACTCTCAAGTCCCCAGGCACATCTTCTCTCCAACGTTTGATGACACGAAGAGTGCTATGGTTGTGGTGAACAGTAAGAAGGGGGAAAAGCGACGTGGAATGGCGGGGCAGGTGTTGGGGCTGGGAAGAGGATACGGTGGATATGCCACCTCCACCGTATCTTGGTTAGAGGGTGTGTGATTTAGAGTATTGTTAAAGGATGATATGTATATTAGTGTCATTCATTGGTTTTTTGATAGAAAATACAAATAAATAAATACATGCTGCTTGCCGTTACATTTTCTTCTTTTGAAGTGTTTCTTTAATCCGCTACTTCGTACATATTCTTTTTACCGACTAAGTAAAAGCGGTAAAGAGTATGTAAGCACAAAAATAACATCATATCCATAAACCCACCCAAACGACTTCATATGGCTTCACCTCGTGCTGGGCCATTAAAATAAAAAATAAAAAATAATAATTAAGGGTGGCACGTTTCGTGTTTCATTCATTTCAACCCTGAACGCCATCGAGTTCCGTTACCCTGCCTGTTCACCACAAATCATGTCTTTTTGATGAAACAAAACTTTCCCAAGCATATACGGGTGACGGACTGTACTTGAATCCGAAAAACGTTTTGCTATTTACCATAATAACCACGCTACAAGAATCATTGGTGATAGAACGACCTCTTCCCCTGCTGCAAGCGATCCACCTCTCTCACCGTCCTTACAATTCCCCGCGATTCCCTCAACAGGACCAGCAATCTCAAGATCAATCGTCCTCTGGCTCCGTTCCCCAATCCAGACAATCGCAGACTGAAAGTCCCTCGATAGCCTCTGAGCTTGATTAATCTCTACTCACGCCACGTCCTAATATCGCTCCTTCCTCCACATGGCTTGGGTAAAGCGAAGATCGACCCGCCAACACTTGATGGGTGACGGAAAACGCGTGCTGGTTCGACTGGGGCACTGGCCATCATAGGCCCATCTTAGCGATGAGCTATGGATGTACGAATTCCGTCAATTCAGCATCCATCAGGTTGAGATAACTTGGTCGCTTTTCCACTCTTTCTGTCTCTGAGAAATCATGTGAAAAAGGCTGGCAAACCCTTGGCTGTGTCCTCAGACGCCAGCTCCAGAAAAGGGCCCCGATTCCGAAGCCCCATCGATAAGGTGCTCAAAATAGTAGAGAGTTTTTGATTTGTGGCGTCTCTAGTGAAGGTCACCCACCGACTTTGGAGAAGGAACCTTTTTTTTTAATGAAATCAAAATCAAAACAAACTGTAAGACGGTTTTTGGTATATTGCGCCTTTCGATTCTCCCTTTAATTTTTTTTGGATTGGGAAAAACAAACGCGACATCAAAACAAACTGAAAGTCGATTCTTGGCGTATCAATACAGGGCCAGCCATCAGCACACAAACGATAAGGTCCTCTTTTTACTCTCTCTTCTTAGCCCACTCAAAATAGTCGCGAAAATAAAATGAAGTGGAAGACGATTTTTGGTATATCGGCACATGATAGGCGCTTTTACCGCTCCCGTAAAATAATCGCGAAATGAGACACCACCGGGATTTGTATAAAAGGCGTGCTTTAGACAGCGCTTTCTACATCATCCTCCAACCCTCATTCTCATCTTCCTAAACAACCGGCTTCAGTATCTACAAATCTTTTAATCTCAACCATGGTTAAAGTTCTCGCAATCATCACGGCCTTCTTCCTAAGCGCGGCTGCAGCATCCGTCATCTCTGAAGGTGTGAACGTCGAGGCAAGGCGTCCCGCCCCGATGGTCGGCACGACTCAAGCGCACGCTCTATTCAGACGAACCAAGGTTGTACCTACTGGAGGCAAAGGGCGAAACCCATTGCATGTGCCCGCCATGAATTCTCCGGAAGCTGCGAGGGAAAGACAGAAAGAAGCTGTCGGCCGAGAGGCAGCACAGAAAGCGAGGGAACGGGCAGATCGGCTGAACCAAGAGGCTCGCGGACGGCGGCCGCAAGGAACAATGTGATGACTGAGCTGAAAGATAAACACAACAGAGATAAGTTGTTTAAAAAGAGCAAGTAATGGTTTAGTCAAGCCTGAAGGCAATCAGCATTAAATAAAGCGACATTAAAATTGCTCTACGTGTTCCCTCAACAAGACATTTATTTGAAGGGCTTGTCCTGTTGACAACCTCGAAAATTTGCGTACTCACACCATCTTTGCATATTTGGATAACTATAATGAACTTATCTTTTACGAGGTTTACTTACGAGGTTTACTTTGTCATCGAAAAAGTCTACTGTGCTGAGTAGTGCTGGAAAACGGGCTGGCTGGTTGGTATGATGAGGATTATAGGTACTGTGGAAGGAAAATTATATACATGAGGGAAGAAGTCATACGATTCTCATGTGAATGGGAAAGACGGCGGTCGACAGTTCAGGGGCCGGGAATAAACACTGTCGAAAGAGAGGTAACGGGGTAATGAAGTCAGTAATTGATTTCCTGGTGAAAAAACAACGAAGTAATATCAACGCTGCTTTCCTCTACCATCATCATAAAATAAAGAAACCAAACAAAAACGCCACCATTGCCGTCTCCATAGACTAACGAACCTCCTGCCCATACTTGTCTTAGTAAATCTCACAACCATTGGCTTAAACGGCATTGCCCCCGAGACTCAAGGTAAATATGATACCCATCTGGTTCCAACAAAGAAAAAATGGAACGCACTTTCGACTCATGTCACATCTGCTCGTGACTATGCTAAAAGGGCTGGGGTTTGTGTAGACCACTGGAACCAGAGAAGGAAACGCGGAATGTGGACGCCGACGGCGGTGTTTGTTGGTGTGTTTGGCGGGGTGTGAGAAAAGTTGACACAGTAGTGGATAAGCCGCCTTTCTGGGTATTAAATTATTAATTGAGATTGGCGGCGTATATATTCATTACTTTTTTACTTCCATGAAGTAAATACCAGTAGAAAATCCTCTGGAATATTGAATTATCCACGTTGTAAATACACTAATAATATTATACTAGGCTACCTTTAGGCTACAGTTTTTTTTTAAAAAAAAAAAGGCAAGTATTGTGTTACAATTACGCCATTATTATTGTCGTATAATACTGTATTAAATAATTTTTATTAATTATTACTAAAATGGCGTCGCATAAATTAAAAAAGGCTGCGGTCTTGCCTGACTTTTAAGAGAAGATTTGTTGGTAAATTATTTAAAATAAACGAATGCAAAATGTGAAAGTTCTTACAGACGACTGCAGTCGGCTTTTATACTTGTGCGGTTTCATCTCATCAACCATGTAAATATTTATATATATATGCGGTTTCGTCCCTACCTAAATGCATCCATATGATTATGAACCAAGTAATAAACAGACTAATAAATGCCCCGCAACCTGAAATCAATAAACCCCTTAACCGTCCATTTCACAAGTTCCAGAAAGAAGTCAAACAATTTGCGCACGTTTACTTCCGGGCCGTTCCACCGAAACTCAAAACCCCCGCGTGTCACCAGCCTAGCATATTCCCACCCTAACTTAACAGCCAACATTTTAATATTCCATGCAAACTAATTAAATTAAATACTAAAATAGTATGAAGAGTACCACCACCCACCAAGGCACCAACATTTGGCTAAACGCCTTTGGCGTAAGGGGGTGCCCTTTTTTTTTCTTTGTTTTTTTTTTCTTTTTTTTTCTTTTCCATTAAATAAAATGTATCCGTAATTACCCCTTTTTTCTTATTACTTGAGATCGAGTTATATATGTGTCTGAATTTTGTTTTATTTTATTAAATTATGAAACGTTTCATGTCTTTTAAAAAAGCTATTAGTCAATCATTTCAGTAATTGTTTTTTACAATATACGTATTCTCTTGAAACCGTCTTACGCAAAATCCTTCTTCGTTAACGATCGAGTCCATCATCCGTCATTCATAGATCATGTCGTTGACAAGCACGCCGGTCCCTGGCTATGGGTTTGTTGGAGGGTAAGCGTCACATCCCGCTATTGTTGTATCCAACGCTTCATGGAATGTCGATCGACTATTCTAAACAACAGTCTTGCTTCAAAATAGACTCAATGCTGATATGACCAAGTCGGGATTCGTCACCGACTCCCGATGTGCATTCACCCTCGGAGGTAGTGGTGGTTGCGGTGTAAGGAGTCTTGCAGCTGGTATTTCGCTTTGTGATGCTCTGCCAGCGTGCAAAGTTCTTCTTTGGTGAGTACTTGCAGACCTTTTTTATACAGAAATCTCTCTGTTTTATTTCTTTCACACCTCGTCAATACTCTTTGTTCAGTCGTTAATTAATTGTATCCAACATCTGCGAATTACTAGTTGGAACAAGGAGGCCTATCCTACGGGCACTGATTGCTATCTTTTTGGTGACCCCGTCGTTTTGGTTGACGCCCCTATCACCAATGGCCATCCTCGACAACTTGGATACGTAAAATGTAAGTATACATAACTTAACTTTATTATACTACAATTTTCAATTTTTTCTTTCCTGTCTTATGTTTGCCTCAACCTTTCGGGTCAAGCGGCTTCACCCCACTTATATTTACTCTCTTGCCCATGCTGCACTTGCAATGAAGAATGCATTCTGACACATTATTAATTTTGACCCATCTCTAGACGGCGCATCGGCCAACATCAATGGAACTCCGACCACCATCCCCCAACCCTGCGGCTCCGAACCCGCCACCTGCTCCGCCGTCAAATGACCCTGAAGTCCCTCCTTCTGAGCAACCTCAAAATCCGGACCCATCGCAGCAGGATCAACAACAACCCCCTGCCGAAACGTCGTCTTCCCCAGATTCTGAACAGTCTCAAGCGACAGAGGCCGACTACGATTGTAACGAGCGCTGGTGGCTCCTCCACCGTTCCAGGGTAGGCAAATAAAAACAAAAAATAAGATCTTTGTTTATACTCAAAAATACACTTTTATCTACGACAGACACTCCTCCCACCCGGCCGTTATCGTAGGAATGACAACCATTGGTACCAACGGCAGAGCTAGTGAGGTTCTTCCGGGCTTCGACCCCACTCCCACTCCCGGCTCCCTTCCATCACTCCCATCCTCATCCCCAACCTCCACCTCCACGCCGTCTACCCCTATCATCGCCGGCTCCATTGGTGGTATCTGCGCCGTTCTCGGCGCCGCCGCCCTCATCTTCTTCACGCGTCGTCGTAAGCACCGTACGGCATCCGCTGATATGAAAACCGCTCTCCCTGGTTACTACTCGCACCCTGGTCCCGGTCAAGCTGGTCAACCCGGCTTTAGTAATTTGCCGCATTCCCAAGCGTCGCTTGCTGCGGACCCCAGGAGTGGACATTACGGTGGAGAGAAACAGTCGGGCAACACCGCTTACCCTGCTGTCAATTCGAATCCGGGAAACAGTAACGGGATCAACAATGGTCTTGCCGGTATAAACTATTCTGGAATCCAAATGAACACGACCGCAGGATTTGGCGGAGATCATGGAGGATTCGTCAACAATAACCACCAAGTTGCAAGAAGCAACTCGTCGTCTTCTTCTTCTTCCAGTCATAGCAGTGGCGCTAGGAGCAACACGTACTCGGGAAATAACACCAGTATGGCGAGGACCAACAGCCACGCAGGAAGCAACAACGGAAACATGGACGTGTATGCTGCAAACAACACTTATGCCAGGCATAACGGACACGGCGCTAACAACATGTTCGCCAACGCGAGTCCTCAATCCACTCCGAGTTACCCAACCGCTGTACCCCACACCGCAACCCCTTACAATGAAAAGAGCGCCATGCATCAACCCAACTCTTCCATGTGGTCCGCAACCTCCTCTCCTTCCTATGCTCCTGATGACTCTAAGCGAGCCATGATCTCTGCTTCCCCCGTTCCTGAAGTCATGAAGAAACCCGAAGGTGAAAAGGCTGGCTGGAATGGAGGAGCTGGTGTGGGGTCGGGGAAAAGGGATACCGTTGATATGCCGCCCCCGCCGTACCTTGGATAGTCGATGTCTATTTTTATTTGTCTCTTTTTTTCTTTCTTTTTGGTAGAAGTTATATTTGAAAGTTTATTTGAATTTTATCATTGTGTTTGCATGTTGTTGTTGAATCGATCAATAGAGTTTGAATGATGGAAATACGTATGGACCTGATTTTTGGTCATTTGAACGCGAGCTGCGTTAAGGATGATGATGTGAATAGGAATTTTAAATCACGTATTTGTGTTTCAGCAACACGCACGGGGAAGAATGTACGGCTTTGTCGTTTCCTCATATTTCCACTTTTTATAAACCATAAAAAGACACTTTCAGCCCCTTACACGAGCAACAACAGCACTCAAATAACGTGTTTGCCCAAAATCATAAAAACTGAGCATTGAAAAAAAAAAATATCATGCATTCTTTTCGCTGTCTTTTGTATACAGAATTCTCTTTACATTTCGCCCAGACACACCGTTATTTCTCATCCTTTTTTTCCCCATGTTGTGGACAATCTCAACAGTGAAGCTGGCGGCGTGTTATACATCACAGAAGGGGGATTTTTAGATGTGTGTTCAATATTGCCTTTTAAGTTAATTTCGTGTTAAGAGGGTTGTACATTCCTGTGCTTTGCCTTACACGCGCCGTCACCTTAGATTTCGGGTGTCTGATGACTCTGAAAATTAAACCCCCGCTGTCTTTTCCTTTAACAGTTCTTGTTTTATCATAAAATCCCAAGATAAGCGCCGTGCACTCTCAACGAGGTCTCCGTCATTCTGCGTAGTAGATAATACATGGCGTTGCCCAGTACACCATTCGTGGGTACGGGTACGTTGGAGGGTAAGTAATGAACCGTTATCCTTCCTTTGAAATCACAATATCCTGACACATCACAATCCACCGTTTCCAGGGTCTACGCTTTGACCTCCGCGACAGGTGAATTTCAAGACAGCAGGTGCTCTTGGGGTATTGAAGGAGGAGGATGTCGTGTCCCGAGTTTGAATTCTGGTATTGAGATCTGTGATTCTCTTGCGGCATGTACGGCGATTGTTTGGTGGGTATTTTTTTGCTTTTCTTTGAAATTACGTTAGCTTTCGGTGAAGAAAGTTGATAGTAGTTGATGTAACTCGGGGTATGCTTGTAACGGTGGAAATATATTATACACGAAATCGATGCCAGCGCTGGTTTAATTTCAATTCAGTCAATTAACATAATAGTTTTATGACATCTCGTATATTATACCGCGAATAGAATATTTAACCCTTTTATTATTTTCACGCATCTAGTTGGAACAAGCAAGCTTACTCAAATGGTGTCGAATGCTTTTTGTTCGCCAACCCCTCACCTTGCCAGAGGCTCCGCTTGCAAACGGTTATCGTAATCAGCTTGGATGGGTGAAATGTAAGTGATTTTGAGTTTTCGAGATTTTATGTTTTTTTTTTTTTTTTTTTTTTTTTTTTTTTTTGGTCTCAGATATAAAGATTTCAGCATATTCCTTTTCTTTTTCTTTGCTTTTTTCTTTTATTAATGCTCACCTCATTTTAAATTTACATAAGTATAACTTTTCTTTCTTATGTCGTAGATGGCGTAACCGCTACTGTTCGTGGGACTCCTACCACTATACCCAATCCGGCTGCTCCTAATCCCGCTCCTGCTCCTCCTGCCCCGAGCGCTTCCACTCCACCTGCAGCAGTAGTTGCCCCTCCTCCTGAACAGCAGCAAAACCCTAGCTCGGCGCCAGAAGACCAACAGCCACCTTTGGAATCATCCCCGTTTATTTCTCCGCAATTAGAAGAATCGCAGGTAGAAGACGGAGCTACCTCAGCTGAAACCACCGTTGGTGATGACTCCTCTGGCTTATTAGGGTAAGAAAAAGAAAGGTCATATGTTTTTTAGTAATAATCACTATTACACTAGACCGTCGTCCCGTCACGGCGTCATTGCAGGATTTACAACTGTCAACGCCAACGACATAACTACCGATATCTCCGCAGACTTCCTCATTGAGAAACCAACTCCTCCCCCCGACTCCCTTCCGACCCTGTCGTCGCAATCCTCAGACCCCAACACCACCTCCAGCATGCCCTCCACCCCCATCATCGCTGGTTCCATTGGAGGCGTTTGCGCCATTCTCGGCGCCGCTGCCCTCATCTTCTTTATGCGTCGTCGTAAACGTCATGCGTCAGTTAGTGACTTGAAACCCTCTGGCCCCGGCTACCACTCAAACTTCGGTCCCGGTCAAGCCGGTCAACACGGAAATTCCACAGTTGGTATTCTTCCGCCTTCCAAAACGTCACCTACTACGGAACTAAGACGAGTGGGAAACGGGGTTGGAGATAAGCGATTTGGTAACAGCGCGTACCCTGCTACAAATGTGCATCAGGGAAATAGTAATGGGATGAGAAATGGGTATGCCGGGATGAACCATATGCATGCTGGAAACCAGAGGTATCTGGCTGGAAACAATACAGGAAACGTTGCAGACAACCATCAGATTGCAAGAAGCATGACGTCGTCTTCTTCTTCTTCTTCCACCCACAGCAGTGGCGCTAGGAGCAACACGTACTCGGGAAACAACATTGGTATGGCGAGTGCTTACACCCACGTTGGAAATAATCCCGGAAATACGGACGTGTACACGGCAAACAACACTTATGCCAGGCATAACGGACACGGCACTAACAACATGTTCGCCAACGCGAGTCCTCAATCCACTCCGAGTTACCCAACCGCCGTGCCCCACACCGCAACCCCTTACAATGAAAAGAGCGCCATGCATCAACCCAACTCTCCCATGTGGTCTGCAACGTCCTCTCCTTCCTATGTTCCGTATGACTCTAAACGAGCCATGATCTCTGCTTCCCCTGTCCCTGAAGTCATGAAGAAACCCGAAGGTGAAAAGGCTGGCTGGAATGGAGGAGCTGGTGTGGGGTCGGGGAAAAGGGATACGTTGATATGCCGCCCCCGCCGTACCTTGGATAGTCGATGTCTTTTTTTTCTTTCCTTTTTTTTACAAGAACTTCAGTTTTTTTAGAATATTTTCTTGGTGTTTGCGTGTAGACTTGATCAATAGAGTAGTAAATGTATACCTTCGATGATATAAACAGAGTCTGATTTTTAAGGGCATTTTTAGAAGAGTCTTCGTACAATTCCTTCATCCAATGCCCATTCGGATGCCCTATGCTGCTGATGAAATGTCAGGATCTTATCAATTATTCATAAACAAGAGTCAGTCCTCACCAAAAATCGATTTTTTAGTAATAAGGTAGTTTTCCCATCTTCGAATTTTACACCTAATTGCAAATGTTGCCCATTCTCTCTCTGCTCGATTTATCCTCGAGGCCTCGACCTACACACTAATAATAAAAGCTTATGGCCAATACGCATCTCGTCTGACGGGTGCTTCGGTACTTCTCCTTTCAATTAAACATGTTTGTCTTCGGGCGGCGCGCATTATCACTTAAATTTATAATTTTATGGTTTTGATATGTATTCATTACGTGTTTGAAAAGATAACGCCGCCGCTTGTCTGATACCCGTCTCAGGGATTTATGTTCCAGGTAAATATGACTAATGGAGAACTAGAACAACTCGAGAACAGTATCATTGTCGTGACCGACAAGCGAGAACCCCCATCTTCGCTTGAGAAAAACCATCCGTCTCGACGCATAAATCGATGGCGCTTCCGGGAAGAATCATAAATGGTTACGGCTACGTTGGATTGTAAGTATACCGTCTATATCATCTTTGTGTGAATTGCAGACTCACTCTCATCAATGCACTTTTGTCAAATGATTTAAAAAATAGGGTTTCGGCAAATGCTGAAAGTACGGGGGCCCTCAGAGATAGTAGATGTACCATCGTCAACAAACTTTGTACTGTCCAGCATTTGACCAGAAGCGTCGAAATATGCGACTCTCTGCCCGAGTGCACGTCCATTATTTGGTAAGTTACCTCCGCTGTGCAAATAGGTTCTGCTTCACCGTATACTCAAGCGCGATATCGCGGATGTGCTATACGGTCGGAATGGCACTTTTTTTCTGCGTTCATGTAGCCATGTTCGGTCTCATCATTTAATTTTACATACCAACTTTCATTCCGGAATATCCCTTATTTTTTTAATGCACTCATCCCGAATATTTTTGTATCCCGAATTTTGTACAGTTGGAACAGAGAGCTGTTTAAAGATGAAGTGACTTGCTTTCTCTTCAGAAATCCTCTTAGCCTCCGTTTAGCCGGAGTAGGCACGGAACGAATTCATTATCAAGTTGGATGGGTCAAATGTGAGTTATCTACCGTTGGTGTTTTAAATAAATACGGCAAGACAACTAATTTTACGCCATTTTCCTATGATAAGACGGTGTTACTGCCACTATTGATGGGACTCCGATCACAGTCTCCAACCCGGCTGCTCCTCCTGCTCCCGCTCCCCCTGCTCCCGCTCCCCTGCTCCCGCTCCTCCTCGTCCCGCTCCTCCTCGTCCCGCTCCTCCTCGTCCCGCTCCTCCTCGTCCGCTCCTCCTCGTCCCGCTCCTCCTCGTCCCGCTCCTCCTCGTCCCGCTCCTCCTCGTCCCGCTCCTCCTCGTCCCGCTCCTCCTGGTCCCGCTCCTCCTGCTCCAAATCCACCACCTCCGCCTGTAGATGATCCTCCTCCTGAACAACCTCAGAACCCTGAACAACCGGAGAGCCCTACCCCGGCGCCTGTGGACCCACAACCACCTTTGGAACATAACTCTTTCTCCTTCTGCTCAGTCGTAGAATCACAGGCAGAAGGCCAAACTACTTTCGCTCAAACGAACATCGATGACTCTTCCTCTTTGAGGTAAGAACAGTAATGTTGGCCAGATATGGTTATAACTTACAATCGCACTCTCATTACCAGAGCATCATCCCGTCCCGCTGACATTGCACAACTTACGACCGTTGGTTCCAACGGCGTAGCTACCGTGCTTCCCATCGACGTTTCCAACGGTCAACCGGCTCCCGCTGCGGCCTATCCTACCGTGCAACCCTCCTCCACCTCCACCTTCACGCCATCCACTCCTCTTATCGCCGGCTCCATAGGTGGCGTCTGCGCCATTATAGGTGCCGTCGCCCTTGTCTTCTTTGCGCGTCGCCGTAGACTTCGCGCGTCACTTTCTGATCTTAAAGTTACCGCTTCAGCCTCCCATTCTAAGCAACCTGGTCCTGGCCCAGCTGAAAACTCGAGGTTCGGCATCCTACCTCCTTCCGAGGCATCGCATATTGATGTGCCGCGTAAATCTCCTGTTGATGGACGAGGGGAGCTTGGTTACGCTGATAACAGTGCGTTTACGGGAAATAATAACGGATTAAACAAAGGGTATACGGGGACCAATGACTCATACGCTTTAGGGAACTATGCGCATGTGCCTGCTGGGTATGCGAGCGGAAACAAAGTGTTTGCTGGAAACGGAAAGAACGATGGTGAAATAGCAGTGAGCAACATACCCATGATGAACGACGGCCCGCCATTAGAAGCAACATACCAATGATGAATGAAGACCATTCCCCTGGAGCAACATTCAAGCTGTGAGAAGCCCCGCGTACGATGAAAACGACATGCGCGCCAGGAACAACAGCCTTGTCATTAACAATACGATTACGTCGAGCCCTCAAAACAACACGACGTATTCAAGCGAGAAGCGAGGATTGCACAGCCCTAACTCTCCCATGTGGACTGCAACCTCTTCTCCCTTCCCATGTTCCTGACGACAGCAATAGAGCCATGATTTCTGCTTCCTCTGTTCAGGTTGACGACACTAAACGCGCCATGATTTCTGTCGACACGAGAAATGAAAACTCGAGAAATGAGAAGGCTGGATGGAATGGAGGAGCTGGAGTCGGTTCAGGCAAAAGGGATACTGTTGATATGCCACCTCCACCATATCTTGGATAGATTTTTTTTTTTTTTATAGTTAGAATCAAGCTTCATTTAGACCTTTTTTGTTAGTCAAGGGATTAAAATTTATTTGTTTTATAATTTTAAAGGGAGTGCAATTATGCATAAGCCATGCCGGCACTTTTTCACTGCCCTCGTAAACACAACGAGAATGATCCACTATTCTTCACAATGTCACCCCCTTCGCGATGTACTTATGTTCCATAGTAAGCGCGCGCGCTTAACTTCTCACTATATCATTAATCTACTCTCTACATTCTAATATAGTAAAGAAAATTAAATTCACAATCTACACGAGATATAATCTACATAAATCACAATCCTCACTCTTCAATCCCAATTTGATAGTTAACGTCTTACTGCACGCGCAACATTCCTCAGCGCAAAAAAATCCTCACTCGATAAAACACTCTTGCAACTGCCAGTCGTGCTGGTACTCGCATTCAGTCGCATTTTGCTTTTCACGCCGTTGGTGTTATCCACTCTGATTTTCCATTTTCCAAAGAGCTTGTTTTGTTAACATGCCGGCTCAATCGTCGCCGATACCCGCCACCGTTGAACACACCTTTATATAGTGCTCTTTCCCTTATTCGTATACCGCGCACGCTCTAGTTATTTTTTTTTTTTTTTTTTTTTTTTTTTTTTTTTAAAAAAAAAAAGTTTGAAAATATCACGCCGTCACCTCGAAGTCCTGAGTCTGACACCCCTTCAGGGATTCTTTCGCGAACTTTTTTTTTAGGCAAAATTTGGGATTATCCAGTAAGCAGGCTGTATTTGAATAATTGTTTCGGTCTGGAACAAGGTACTCCTCGCTTTAGCGCATCATCTGCCTCAGCGCATAAATTGATGGCGCTTCCAGGAATAATCATAAATGGTTACGCCTATGCTGGATTGTAAGTGTACTATGTATCATTGTATTGAATTGAAAGCATTCTCGTTTTAACTACGTACGATACTCATCATACTGCTTAAAATAGAGTCTCTGCAAACCTTGACAGTACAGGGGTCCTCCGAGACCAAAGATGTCCCAGCAACGCCTGGATATGTGTTGTCACTACTTTGACTAGAAGCGTTGAAATATGCGACTCTCTGCCCCAGTGCACGTCCATTATTTGGTAAGTTACCTTCGCTAGGTCTCTATCATTATACCCGCCTTACTTCTTCATTCCATGTGTATTACATATTCACTTGCGTATCCCGCATTTCTACAGTTGGAACAAAGAAGTGTACAATACAGAAGAATGCCTCCTTTTCAGCAATCCCGTCAGCCTCCGCTTATCAGAAGTAGGCTGGAACGGAATACGTACTCAGGTTGGATGGGTGAAATGTGAGTTTTTAACCGTTTCTTATCCGTTTTGAATTCTCAAAAATATTTGAGTGATGAGTCTTTCTGTTTAATTCTTTATAAGCTATTCTGAACCTATATGTCCATTCCTGACTTGAATATATATTTTTTTTTTGGTAAGCCGGCGTAACCGCTACTATCGATGGAGTGCCCACCACAATTCCTTTTCCACCCACCTCTTCTTCAAGTACTTCTTCTTCGTTATCTGCAGCTGAGGAACAGCAAAAAACCCCGGGAGAGGAGGTGACGGATGCCGCGGCGGAGGACAAAGTCGAGGAGGTTTCGTCATCTGCAGCTGAGAAACAGCAACAAACCCCCAGTCACATAACGCAGGATCAGCAACCCTTTGCGTCGCCTCGTGCCCAATCTCTTATGGATACAGCTGTTTCAGTTACTACAGCAGACGCGTTATTATCAACGTAAGGAATATCAGTGAAAAAAACACGACATTCCAACACTGGCCTTTCTATATCACCCCTTTCTAGATCATCAATTTCGACCACTGCATCAAAGTCTACTACTGAATCCGACACAGTTCTCGCCGGCGAGAACAGGCCCGTAAACATCATTTCCGTCCTTAGCGACCGCACCTCCTCCATCCCTACCTCCCTCTTTTCCCAAACGCCAACCGCCTCCCATAACCCTTCAAATTCACCTATGGCTTTAATCGGCTCGATTACCGCAGTCTGCGCATTTCTAGTAGCCGCAACTCTCACCTATCTTATGCTTCGTAGCCAAGAATACGCTTTCGATGATTTCAAACTACCCATTGAAGAACCAAAACACTCTGATCCCGAGTACGACCTCGACGATGTTGCGGAGAACGACAGCAGCTTGGATCCTTGTCTGATTTTCCCGCAAAATCCCGCGCCAATCTATGATAAGGGCAAAGCCGTGAGAAACAGCGCGTACCCGCCAGTGGGACAAGGAGGTAGCGCGGGAAAATCTCCTTCAAGCAGTAAATTTGCTGCGGTTCATCTATTTTCGGGACCACTGCAGATGGTTTGGTCATTCTATGCATGGGGACAGCAATGAGTTTACGGACGCAGAAAAAGATATGGAAGACGACGCCATATTTGATCGAGAAAAGGAGACTTTTCTCAAAGTACCTACGTGAGGAGTGTTTTAAACAATTATTTTGCCGAAGCCGATGGCAACAGTTCCATCACATTCTATTCCCACGGAAGCGGATGTCTCTCAAGAGCAATCATTCATCCTCGTTATCTTTATCCATCGAAGCTTCCAGTACGTCAGAGAAGAGAGCCATGGTCGACATGAAAGTTTGGATAACGAGATTGGAATCACAACGACGAAGAGAAGGGCGAATCTGATATACGGTTTGACAAGAGCAATACTACAAGTGAAAAAGCTCCACCTCCTTATATCCGCTAGATTATAACTATTCTCGGGAGATGATATTTATTTACATATTAATTAATTAATGATTCGGAAAATAAAAGTCAAACAAAATTGCTTTATGCAAAGAAAAACAAAAATCACAAAGGGAAAGTTCATAGAACAATTAATTGGGTGTATGCGTCCAATACAATATTTACTCGATAAAAAAATTCATATCATTAAGTGAGGCTATTATCTTTCTTGACATAAAACTTCATCTTTCATTTCATATTCTAAAACAAAAAAAAAAAAACAAAAAAAAACAAACACCGACCATTTAAATAACTAATGATAACGGCCTCAAAAGCCGAATGACCGTCCCAACCTGATCCAGCATGCTGTTCTGTAAAACAGTCTCCCCATGAGTCCACCTATAAAAAGCATGCGCAACCGGATTCAACATCCCCGTAATCCATCTCGTCTCATAAGTAAACCCCCAACACCCCGCCATATTCCATCTCATTCCGTCACCAAACCCCTAACCCAAAGATCTCTCTCCCACCTTCCATTCAAAACATCTCGAGCAACCATAATGTCAGTGTAAAGAATAACCTTCTTCTCCCTCCATTCGCAACATGCAAAGGAAGAGGCCGCGATAAAGATTGAGAAGAGTTCACGATGCTCTATGTTCTCAAAATTCATGTGCGTGATTCTGCTCACCACATCCCAAGGCTCGCTGATCCAGTGGTTGAGATGGAAAGACCCCACGTATAACAGACCCGGGGAGCTAAAACATATATGTAATTAGGTATGGCCCTGCGAGTGGGAAAAGGAAAAATGAAAGAAAAAAAGAAGTCCTTAAAAACAATAGAAACCCACACAAATACACTTACTCAATCATCAAATCGTGAAGTAACATAACTCTCCGACTTCTCAGCTTATCATCAAGGTCCAGCATCGGCTAATAAAAAGTATAGAATAATAAAGAATTCACGGCGGGCAATTGCCCCCGGACAGGGTAAGGTAACTCACTCTAAAACGTTTTTGATTAATTCTTCTTTTGCTTTTCTTTGTTCTTTCTTTCTTCGATAAAAATCGAGTAAACCTTTACATGTAATAAAACCATCGTCCTTTTATACCAAAAGGAACAATTACATCATCTATCACACTTCCCGTAAACCTCCGTAAACTAACGGATAAAACATATATAAATAAACCTCCTTAAACAATAACGTCATGCCCCAGAACAATGCAAACAAAGAAAAATATAACAAAAGTGAAACTCATAACGGAACGATGGGTAGTCAGCCCATTAAAGAATATTCCGAGGAACATCCCATGACAAAGAAACGTCATTGGGATAAAGGAAAACGGAGGAGGGTAAAAGGGCAAATGAAAAACAAGCGCGATGAAGAATAACTATAATGACGCGTCAAAGGAAAAAGATGAGTGATGCGTCAACCAACTATTCACGCTCGCCTCTACATTCACGCAGGGAAAAAAGGGTAAGTTCCCAAAAACAAAAAAAAAACAAAACCTACAGCATTAAAAAAAACAAAACAAGATTAATCAATGTGAAAAACCAATATCTTACTCAACACCTCCACATCCCTCATCCCAAGTGATTCACCGTATACCTCTGCTTTGTCTTACCACCAACCCTTCTCTTTGGCCGATTCCTTTCAACAATATGCATTAAATCATGAGCAAGACCACCACCTCCAAAAACCATGCTCCAACGCGAGGACCCGTAATTCCGCAGAGGGGTGATCGACATAGAAGGGATGGTATTGCTGCAAAAATATTTTTTCAACCAATTGGTCGCTCCGGTTATGGTGTTATGGGTCATCTTCACTTTCGCGTTATTTTTTGTGTCATTGTTTGCGATAACCTTGTTGTTTGGAATAATTGGCATAGCTGCTTAGATCAGATAATGACAGAGAGTTCGGCAAATGGACTTTGTGAAGTTCTCTCTATGGCCCCCTCTGCTAAGCCCCGGCATACAGAGGTAGAGAACAACATAATAGGTGACGAGACTAGAGTCTAGGAAGTACTCCTAGATTAAGAGTCAAGCCCTATTCTGCCTTTAGTGACAGCGGGGATTTAAGTTGCTGTGGCTTTCGTTCTAATCCTTAATAATAAAGGGAAAAAAGGAAGGGAAGGGGTTAGAGACTAGATCTAAAGTGACTAAGGGAAAGGGGTCTACGAGAAGGGATTCCATCCCGCTCCAAGGAGTGTACCAGGCCTCATCTTCGCCGCAATAAGCCGTTTTAACATGTTCTATCTCAATCTCATCTACCTAGGGCCCTGCTCATGCCGCTCTCCCACTCACAGGCCATTAGATAGCCTATCATAGCCATCAAGAATAGAACAGAGGTAGTTATACTGACCAAACCTTCAAAGGAATCATGTCGTTCAGGCGTATTCCCATTCCCATGGCTCATACCTTATTAGACAATGTCTTGGTTTGGATTGCAGTCTCCCTCGGCGGCGTGCTAACCAGAGCACCCGCTAGTACAACTCAAAACACGATAGTGAATAAAATGGGAAAGATGATAGCACAGCCCACCAGGGGCTGGCCTGAATGTGCAGAGGGCTTAATCCAGGACTAAAGAGGTGTACATAAATCTATTCCACTTTCTACAAATAATAAAAGAATACATAAAGGGGAATTAAATAACAACAACAGGCATCTCGACCAACGTGGTAGCATGTCATAAGTTGGAACCCATGTCGACCGCCCTTCCTTCTATAAAAACCTCACTTGTATCTATAGGGAAAAACTATGAAGAACCCCAAGAGGGCTATGAATGGAACGGGAACAAGGAAATAAGGATAAGCGCACAACGTCTATATAAGTGACGCATTCATGCCTCTTGGTGAGGTTATCCAATAATCTCACAACGTTGTCAAATTATTGAACTAGACACGTCTACAGATAGTAAAGGGGTCAAGGTAGGGTACTGGTGTTGTAACCAACACCCTAAATATTAACTTAGGGTAGTTCAGCGGATAGTGTGGAGAATTACATTATTCACATGGGCTATGGCTCATAAGGACATTTTGTCTAAGTCCGTTGAGTTCCGTTATATCCCGCGTCGACGCGTATATTTACGCATCATATTGAATCCTCCCTTCTTTTCCCTTTGGGTTTTTTATATATACTTTTTCCCCACGTTTATAGCGTTTTTATTGAAGGAGGTGGCGCGCATATGTGCCGTTTATGTGTCTGTGCATATGTTGATTATTTATTTGTATTTTGTGTATTACTTTAATATGAGAGATTTCTTGATTTAATTTGTACCTTGTTGAATTAAGTGGTTGATATTGAGTTGATCCCCTATCCTCTATCACCACGCGCGTGGCCTCGCGGCGTGATCTCCC